>JANAVB010028818.1:34483002-34813002 GCA_029216955.1 Iris pallida | reverse complement strand
TTTCTCGTGCTTTTATGATATATCCTGCTTATCAGCTTAGCTTTATAGACTCATATTATTCTTGGGGTCTAATCGAACATATATGCTAGTGGGCTGCAGACCACGACCCATACTTGTTCATTCATGTTTCATATTCTTATTGTGGATTGAGATATAGATTTACCTTGCCATGATTAGGCACGAGATACCATAGTCCAGACAGCATTTACGTATTCGAGATGGGCTAGAGTCCGCACGATACGTAGCTGGCATGCACAAACACTCGCGACCGAAAAGCAGGTGCGGGTCGTGACAGCAATCCCCACCTCCCTACCTATAACTGTTGTTGCCATCCAAAGAATGCAGCTAAGTTGTTGTTGTGGCTGACCCACTTTTCACTACCTCTAAACTCGAGCCCCTACAAGCCTATACACCCAACATATTATTCTCTTGCTTGCTGCTACCTACAAATGTGCTGACCATGTGCTAAAATGGAATGGGTCTACTCCCCTGCAATTCTTCCACCTTACAATCTCCTTATCTCACATGAAGGCCAATTACTTAGTGTAAGTGCATACAGGGTATTCCTTCCTTACATTGCACCTCAATCTTACTTTCCCCTTTCTCACAACACATCTAGGAATCTTCTCAAATGCACTCTATATTCGAGCCACCTGGTCACTCCCACCCTATATAGAGTCCCCAACATCGTCTACACACACCAGATCACTCACAGAGATGCACTTACAGTTAGAACAAATGGTGCATCACTGTCAGTCTCCCCTTGCTCATTTCCTGCACTTTCTCACGCTACTCTCTAGCATCCAACATGTCCTAGACAGTCCCTCTTCAATTCTCTCCTTCCTTATCTTATTCTCTTACTACACACATATAATTATACAATGAAGCAGTTCCTAATAAGGGTGAGCATTATTCAGTTTTGAACCGAAAATCGAACCGAACTGAACCGAATAAGAGATTCGGTTCGGTTTCGGTTTCGGTTTTGAAAATACTAAATTTTTTTATTCGGTTTCGGTTTTGGTTTCTGGTTTCGGTTTCGGTTTCGGTCCAAAACCGAAAACCGAATAAGTAATTTTAGTTTATATATATATATATATATATATATATATATATATATATATATTTTATATATATATATATATATATATATAGGTATTAATTATAGGTATATACTAAATATATATAGGTATATATATAGAGAGAGGTATATGGGTTCCCTTTATTGGAACTATGTTCCTATTTATTTTTGTTTCTAACTGGTCAGGTGCCCTTTTACCTTGAAAAGTCATACAGTTACCTCATGGGGAGTTAGCCGCCCCCACTATAGGTATATAATAAATATATCTAGGTATATTTAGTTATTATATATATATTTTTTTTTTAGTTATTATAAATATATTTAGTTATTATATATATATTAACAAAAAAACACAAATAAACCCAAAAACCGAATAAACCAAAAACCGAACCGATTTAATTCGGTTCGGCTCGGTTATTGACCAATTCGGTTCGGTTTCGTTTTTGCTTATTCGGTTTCGGTCCAATTCGGTTTTCGATTTTCGGTTATTCGGTTTGGTTGGAATCAAATAAACCGAATACTCACCCCTAGTTCCTAACTGAACATATATTAACATGGACTGAAATAATGAATAACTGATACAATACTCAACTAAATAACAGTACAAAAACCAGTTGACTGAAACAATGCAAGTTATATCAAATGACTTGATACAATGGAATAGAAAACTAACACACATACCCCTAAATGACTGCTACTGCTCTCTAATAAAACTATTAACTATTGCTAGAGTTGCTGCTAATACTCTGTGTGAAGGCTCAATTGGAGCTCCCTCCTCATCCAGTTACTGACACAAAAATGGAGTGTGCCTTTTAGTGCTATTACTACAAGGCTAATCAAGAGTAGAAGGGTCCCTCAACGGTAAGGTTGCTCGAGCCTATATACTATCAGTGAACAAAGGATTGATGTATAAGGCAAAAAGAGACTGATCACTGTCAAGCCTACCCAACTCCTCTCTTCTCATAGACTGATATGAAGTTCATTAGGACAGAACAACTAACAAGTAACTGATCCTCACAAGTAAGACTGATCACAGGTCCAAATTTAGGACTGACTGATACACAGAGTCTTCATGAGGACTGAAATACATAATGAATTAGGGACTGAACAAGAGTATAGGAATATCTGAACATAAATAAACTAACTAAATGGGTAAATCTATGGACTGTAACAACATGTAATGACTGAATAATTAATGAAACTAAACTCGAGACAATGTATCCTAGGACTGAACAACTAATGTATCTCTGGAAGTGGGTGAATGACTAAACATGGAATAAAATAGGGCTGAGCATAGTGTGTAAGATTTGGACTGATACCTTAGGCTAACAAGACTGAATCAATTAGGAATGCAGACAGTGACTGAACATGGATGTAAATGTGGACTGATTCATTATATAAAGATATGAGACTGAACTCAAAGGAAATGAGACTGATGCATTTGCAGGGACTACAAGACTGAACAAATAAATAAAATAGAATTGAACAACTATAACAAAGACATGAATAATGGATTGACATAGATGAATATTGGGACTCATACATGATATTCCTAATACTGATACCATACCATCTATGGGACTGAACTATATGTAAGGGGTGACTGAACTAATTATGAATGAAGGACTGATAGCAACAGTCCAAAAATAATTACCACAGTCCACAATATATACATTACACAATCCACATATGCCACAAGCAGTTCACATATATTTCAAGCCCCCAAACAATGCACAACCCATTAAATATACTTCTAAACACTAGCTAATCTTACCAATTCTTAACCTATGGCAATGCACTCCTAAAATAAAAGTTTAAAACTGAAATTAGAGCATTGGTGTTCCTTTGACCATTTTGTCAAACACTTGGTGTGCGTATCCAATACGTGGTAACACGTCCATGATACGCACTCCAAATGGATTCAAACTTGACCCCAAGCTCACCCACAAGTTCTAAATCACAATTAGGGCCTAACAAACCTATTCATAAACCCTAGAAATCTCATTCTCAGATTTTCTCCAAAATGGGTCAAAATACAAAGAGAAAAGTCTTCAAATGAGAGAATGAAGAGTCAAAACTCCTCTTCATGGCAACCCTAATATATGGGGGGTTCCTATCTGATGCTTCTACACTAATTTAATAGAAATTAGAGGGTTTAGAATGCATATACCTATTGGGTGATGGATTTCCAATAAAAATAGCTCTAAGATCCAGAAATCTCCAAGCTCCAAGTGCTCCAATCCTTCCAAGTTTGCTTCTAGAGCCCTATACTCTCCATGGAGAAGAGAATGGAACGAATTTGGGTAAATTTAGAGAAAATTTGGTGGTAGAAACAAATGGGGAAGAAGCTTTTAATTAGGGTTAGGGTTTAGAATAAAATAAGGAGGAAGAAGATGAAGTTAGGCCTTATAAGGAAAGTGGGCTTCTATAATAGGTTTGTTTTAGGGTTTGGCTAATGAGAAATGTCCTCTAAGCCCTCCTCTTTAGTTATGACAAGATTAGGAAAAAGGCCTTCCTTCCAAATTTGGCGTTTAGTCAAACTTTCTAATTAATCTTGCTAGTATAAATAGAGGCTAACTAAAGTCCAATTAGGCTAGTCCTAATCATTCAATTAGGTTGTCATGTCAAGTCGGTTTAGGTTCTCTAGGATCACTAACCACTATTATAACTAAAGGCTAACCACTAATCATATTCACAAAAAGCATATGCACCATATCAAATATCGTAATAATTATCCAAAAATATAATGACTAGTTTTGTAAAGTAAATTTATCATTCTAAATATAATATGAATTCATGATAATTACAAGAAATAGAAAAAGTCAAAAATACTTCTCATCGGAAAAAGTGGTGGTTACACTTGTTAGTGGTATTTCTAGATTTGAAGCATAATTGAGTAATAACGACCAGATAAACCTTGTAGTAGTATGGTAAGATGATTATCTTGTATTTTCTTTCTTCATATCCTATCTTGTAATCACTATTTGATTTTCCTATAATAGAGACATGATTTCCTATCCTTGTAGTCACTCTTTGATTTCATTATTAGTAGAATTATTCCCATTTTGATCCTGACTAGATGCTTTTGATTATATTCCCTATTGTGCCAAAATATTTATTATTTGATTTTGATCTTGATTTCGATTATATTCTTATAATCATATATAGATTTTATTTTAATCAGGACTAGATCTATTATTAATCGTGCCTAGATTCCTATTATTTATTGCTCGTGCCTCGACTTTGAATATGTTCTTAAACAATATCATAATCATGACCAGAATCTATCTTAATCGTGCCTAAATTTTAATATTTCGTAATGGCTAGATGACTTTACATGACTAGATGACTTTAATTCTATTGACTGTGACTATACATTGATTTTACCCTTAAATTATGCCTAAACTCTGATATTTGAATCATGCCCATATGACTTCGATTTTGAGTTTTTCTGCCTTAGCCACTCTATACTTAGGTTTTTATCCTATTAATGATTTTGGTCTAACGATTTTGATCTATTAATCATGGCTAACTCATAGATTGAATTTATTTCTTCATCGTGCTTATATAATTTTGATTTTGAATCCATTCTTGATCGTGCCAAAGCGAATCATTTTATTGATCGGGCTTAAGTAAAATTAACTATATTCTTGACCATATATTGATTCTAGAATTGATCATGCATGTCTTAAATTTCGAGGATAAATTTTTCTAACGTGGGTAGTTGTAACCCTTGTATTTGACTTCAGATTTTTTTCGGAGTTTATAAAATCTTTTCCAAAATTTTTGAAAAAATTTCGAATTTTTAATCGCCAAATTATTTACTTATTTCTATAGTCATGGTTGGATTAAATCTTAGCCACGAGTTAATTAGTCATGAGAAGACTAAATCCTATTATTTTTGTAACACCCAGTTTTCCAGATGAGGGTATTTTTAAAATTTTGTAATTATAATTATTATTTAAGGGTATTTATTTCATATTCTAATTTTTAGTGATTTTTAATGATTTTTAGTAAAATTTATTTTGGGCCTATAGTTGACTTTGACTAGTGTTGACTAGAAGACTAACCTAGTGACTAACCTAGGTTAAGATCCCTTGGTTAGGATAAGTAAACTTGGTTTGACCTAATTTAGTGAAGTTTAAGTCATTGGAACTTGTTTGGAGAGATTTGGAGTTGATTTGACTAATATGGCTTATGACTTCATAAGTCATGATTAATGACTTGACTTATAGCCCATAGGCCCACACCATGAACCAAACCTAACCCTAATCAGCCCATGGCAGCCACTATTGATCCTTTCCCCCTATTTAATCCCCTCCTAGAATTTAGGGCTAGCCTCCATTGGGATTTGTGCAAGTTTTTGAAGAGGTGAGTCTCCATCTTTCTAAAATCATAGGAAATCTATTTCAACTCCATTTTCCTTCAAATCAATTGCATTAGGACCTAATTCTTCTGTTCTTTCTGTTTGTGTAAGAATAATTCAGAGTAGGATCAATTTATGGGAGTTTTGAGGCTTGGAGAACCATTCCATTTAAGGCTTTCGTGAGCTTTGCACATCAATAGGTATAATCTATTCTAACCTATGAAATTCTTGTTCAATTACATTTCTAGGATGCCCTAGCCCTAACCTAACTCTAGGAATAGGAATCCCCAAAAGTTGTGTCCATTTCGTGTCCTAACAGGACACGTATCAGTGTCATGTTTGATGTGTTTGATGTAATACCTCAACCAACATTTTATTCTAATTTCTGAAATGTTTTTGAATGGAATTTTAGTTCTAGGGCTTGCTTAATGATTTTTGCTTTTATTTTCTAATTTTGGTGTCGTGTCGTGTCCACACGAGGACACGAACACGCTGTCTGTGCACTGTCCCTGTGTCCTGCATCTCGGGGTCTGTTTCTCACGACACAGGACACGAGGACACACAAAATTTTGGTTGAGTGTTGGGGCAGTGACTGCCACCATGCTCCCAAAATTTGGGAGCCTCTCGTTTTATGTACGAGAAGAAATCCTCCTCGCACTGGCCGCACGGGACACGCGCGAGCTGTCGAATACGCGTGCAAACGCGCGCTGATACGCAGTTCGACACGACACCACAAGTTTCGTGGACACGACTCAGGCAGTGGGACACGTTCCCCTATCTCTGGCGAGTATCAGGACACAAGCACGACGTGTCACGTGTCGTGTGTCATGCGCACGACTCTGTGACACGCCTGCACGACACTGTGTGTGCTCGAGTGTGTCTGTGTGTGCTCGAGGCGTCTGGACACTTCATATCCAATTTTTTTGGACACGAAACCACTTGATACAACACGTAGGGATGTGTTAGATTAGTTACCAACCTCTGTATTTGGGTTTTAAATAAAATTTCATTGTTAATTTTACATTTCCCAATATTACTGATACCATGTATTTAAATTCGAATTCCTGAATTTGATTTCCTTTTAAACTGATTTTAAATGTTGTTTTAAATCCCTGAATGATTCCCACATGTGTAATAGGACCTACTAGTTGGGTTTTACATGTCAGAACAGGGTTTTGCTCCTTGAATGATAATTTGAATTACTTGTTGAGGGTGGTTTGATTACTGTATTGAACATGTAAACAAATACCAAAGAATTCCTAATGTTTAATGATTAACTGAGGATTCCTTGACTGTTGTGAACCTGAGAACTGGGTTGAGATGGGCTAAGTAAACCTGAGATTAGGTTGGTTCCAGAGTTTTGGTTGTTAGGTGTTTAGTCCTATTGTTTATGATACATTTCCTTTTTAGATTTTAGTTTATAATTATATAGATATGTATAGGTAGATTGGTTAAACCCTTAGTTTCAGTTGCTAGCAGGGTAGTAGCAGCAGGGCACCCTACATTAGCCTGGCAATGGCAGCAATGCATCTGCCTAGGCCTTGGTTTAGCTCTGTTAGCCTATGCAGCAGCACTGCAGTGCTGAAATACATTGCATTAGCCTGGCAATGGCAGCAACCTGCTGCCTAATTTGAGGCTTAGTAGCAGTAGCTACTATGGGGGATGGCCTGCAGGGCAGCAAGCTATGGCAGCCCCATTGCCTTGCCTTACTTGCCTTGGTTGTTCCTAGCTAGGCTTGACTTGTACAGGCCAGTACATGGCAGAGGGATTGGGGATTTTAGTCTTGAGTTTTGTTTTCAATGGAGTTATGTTGGTGTTGGTTTCACATTGATTCTAATATAACATATCTAAACACCTACAAACTACTATCATGTACTGTTATACACATCACAGATTTTTTTCCTACACCTTAAACACACATATAACTGTTATTAATTCTGATTTTACATTTGCTTTCATTCTATGGCTCACATTGGCACTATTTTCCTTTTTAAACTGAGAATCAAGTGACACTAATGTTCTTGTTATCCTATGTATGCATCTGTGTATATATTTATGTGTAAACCTAAAATGGGATTGGGTTGACACTTGTTGGTTCACTGTTTTTCCTTAAATCCTGAGAACCTATGTGAACCTGTGAATGATATGTACAACACGTATGGCCTTCACTCATTGACACTAAGCCCACACACACACACAAACTGAGATTGGGTATGCACTGTCAACCTCTGTCATTTCCTGAGATTGCCTATGGCTAAAACCTAAGAACATTCATTTACACTGTCAATAAAACTGAGAATTCTGAGATATCACACACCCTTCATGTTAAGTATACACACACATACATACACATTGCAAACACACAACCTTATCCTATGTACCCACACCACTCCTCATGCCCCCTTCCTTGCCCTCTCTATATATATATATAGTGTATATATGCAATATATGTGGATGAATGTAGAAGAGCACGCATGTAAGCAACATATGTAAAATGAATGCATGAATGAATAAGTGTAGGTATGCTATGATATATGCAATGTAGGCAATGTTAATGTTATGAATATAGGATTGAGTGTATACCTATGAATGTATATATATTGCTATGTGATGTGGTTCATAGTGTGTCCTTGAGTGAGTGTTAAAATTGAGGGATTAGTTAGTAGGCTATCTTGGTATAGGTAGACTGTGATGTGGTTGGACTGTTAGTGTTCCTGTTAGGCTTGTGGCTTGGTTTAGGCCTAGTGTTGACCTAGTGGACTAGAGAGTAGACCAATACCCTAGATGTTGACTTGGCTTAACCCAGAGTTGACCAAGGTTGACCAAGTTTGACTTGGACCTAGTTGACCTAGACAGCTGACCAGATTTGACTTAGAATCATGTAGATTGCATCGTAGACTTTATTTACCTTATTTTTAAACACATTATAATCCATACTACTCTATTTTGGACATTGTGACTCCGGTGCAGACATCTGATATTTTATTACACTTTTCAGAGTAACAGGCGAGTACATTCTCTGATAGTTCTCTCATTTAATTGTCAATTACTGTACTTCAGTTCTAGATAGTTTTATGTGATTCTTACAAAACGTATGGATATTTCTGGATTCATGTATGCGACACACATACCATTAGTCTGGCCTCTATTTCTGGAATCACTACTGGCATCATCTTCTGGAACTACTACTGGCATCACCTACTGGAATCACCCTGGAATCACTCTGGAATCTTTTGCTGGTATCATTAGGTTTGGCTGGACTCATCCTGATTCTCGTGTCGTTTCTGGATTCACTTGTACTTACTGGACGGGGAAATATTGGAATAGGCATGTGAACATACCCAAATACTGGAACCACTCCCTTGGAATTATACTGGAATGATAGCCATCTCACACCCGACTAGGTGTGTGATGTGCCGTATTACCTATAGCCGTTCACATGACGATCTCGATATTTTAAAACACACTGTTAGAGTATAGGCTGGACTCACCCTGGAACCTTTGATCACCAACTGGACTCACCTCATACCGGACTCATCTTGTACTGGAATCACCTGGTATCAGATTCTTGTTGTCTGGATTTACTTAGGTTTTGCACTTATTTACATTTACATTCTGGACTTATATCATGTTGCTCTAGTTCAGCTAGTTTCTATTTACAGTCCTTATTGCTATGTTTCTTCTCTTGTTTTTACTTACCTTACTTTCCTTGCATCTTAACTGTTTCTCTATACCATCACCTGTATACAAACTGCCATATTTTATCAATAAAAATGTTTATAACTGTTTTATAGTTCTCTGTCATTTAATTGGAATTTCTTGATAAGTTGTACTCGTTCCTGTCCTGACTGGACCTGTTAAAATTTTACAGATGATTGCCGTGAGGACACATGCCCTACATATTATGGACCCGGAGACGGGATGACTAACTTTGGCCCCGACACTCAGGAGTGATCGGGATTTAGTTTAGTAGACTAGCGTTTGATTCCATGATTGAACTTGTTATAGAAGTTTTGAGACTTGTGTAGTATTTGAGATTTGTTGAGAGTTGTTATTATTTTAGTAGTTGTTCTTCTATTCTTAGTTAATTCTTCTGTGTTTATCTTATCGTGCTTAGACTGTGATTGAGTTTAATATCTTATGCTTGTCCTCCGTTCGGAGTTGATCATGATGAGTACATTATAATTGCGTGAGTTGCTGGTTAGATAGTAACCTAGGACAGCGCTCTACCGTCGATACTGCGGCGTAGGCTGGGCGTCGTTACGTACTCGTACCCTCACAGTGGGTGCGGGTCGTGACACGTTTTTAGTGGTGGCCCATGCAGGGCGAGAGTCGCATTAGTACGTTATCGTGGTAGTACGACGACTTAGTTGTACTGCTACGAGCCTGCGATAGGATTGAGAGATAGGCTTTAACGGAGAGGTACTCAATCACAGTTAGGAAAAATTTTGCTTCAATTCATGCCATCTACATATCTTACTGACTTGTCTTCTTTGCAATAAACTGTCCTCCTTTGATTTTATCGATTCCTGCTCAGTATTGACTTCCTTTCGATCTGTCTTCAGGATGGTGGAGACACGATCACATCGCTCTAGTACAGTAGCCGCTGCAGAGGGGTCTGCCACCTCTCACCTCCAGCAGCCAGCCCCTGGTACCGCAGCCCCAGTCATGCCAGCTGGGGTGGATGTTTCAGCAGCTTTCGGAGATCCATCAGCTGGGGTGGATGTTCCACTAGCTGGGAGACAGAGTCCGGTGCTTCTCGAGATCCTTCCACCGCAGCAGCCTCCACCTGTGGGGATGGTAGATGCTGCTCATCTGTTTTCTTTCGTGGAGAGAATTCTGGCATCTCACCAGCAGCAGCAGCAGCGGCAGACTGCCGATTATCGTCAGGGGATTGACGAGGCCCACCAGCTGGTTCGTACTACAGTAGAGATGGTGACTGCTCGGGAGGGAGCAGCAGCAGCCTTACCGGAAGGAGAAGGATATCCAGGACTTTCAGAAGATGCATCCTAGGGAGTTCCTGGGCACAGAGGGCATCCATTTTGTAGATGATTGGATCGAGCACATCGAGGAGATATTTCGACTGGCGGAGATACCAGCTCGACTTGATATCGAGGCGGCGAGTAGTCTGATGCAGGACTTAGCCCGTGCGTGGTACCAGACAGATCCCAGGGTGGGAGTTGAGGGCCAGACTTGGGCCCAGTTCAAGGAGCTGTTTAAGGAGCAGTTCTTTTCTGATGTGGCCTTGGGAGGTATAGAGGCACAGTTTGAGAGCCTGGTTCAGGGGAACCAGTCAGTAGCTGAGTATGCTGGGGAGTTTTGTAGATTGGCCCGGTTCATAGATGACTTGACTGAGAAGACGAAGGCGAGGAAGTTTCGCCGAGGCTTGATTAGAGAGGTTCGGTCGCTGACTAAGAGCGATCGGAACGCTACCTACGCGGAGATATTTTTCGGGGCTATGGCAGCGGAGGACGACCTGGGGTTGAAGTTGAAGAGGGGTCGAGACTCCCAGGGTGGTAGCAGCAGCGGAGGTCAGGCCAAGAGGCCTCACGTGCAGATTCAACAGGCACAGGCACCAGTGAGATTGCAGCAGGCACAGCATCAGCATAGAGGACAGGACCGCGAGGTGCCGACTTGTGCCTACTGCAGGAAGGCAGGGCATGTTTGGGAGTCTTGTAGGAGGAGGCTGAAGGTTTGTCTATTTTGTGGGTCTGGTGCTCACAAGATGATAGATTGTCCCGCTGCACCTCCTTATGAGGGACCTAACCCTAATCAGCCCATGGCAGCCACTATTGATCCTTTCCCCCTATTTAATCCCCTCCTAGAATTTAGGGCTAGCCTCCATTAGGATTTGTGCAAGTTTTTGAAGAGGTGAGTCTCCATCTTTCTAAAATCATAGGAAATCCATTTCAACTCCATTTTCCTTCAAATCAATTGCATTAGGACCTAATTCTTCTGTTCTTTCTGTTTGTGTAAGAATAATTCAGAGTAGGATCAATTTGTGGGAGTTTTGAGGCTTGGAGAACCATTCCATTTGAGGCTTTTGTGAGCTTTGCACATCAATAGGTATAATCTATTCTAACCCATGAAATTCCTGTTTAATTGCATTTCTAGGATGCCCTAGCCCTAACCTAACTCTAGGAATAGGAATCCCCAAAAGTTGTGTCCATTTCGTGTCCTAACAGGACACGTATCAGTGTCATGTTTGATGTGTTTGATGTAATGCCTCAACCAACATTTTGTTCTAATTTCTGAAATGTTTTTGAATGGAATTTTAGTTCTAGGGCTTGCTTAATGATTTTTGCTTTTATTTCCTAATTTTGGTGTCGTGTCGTGTCCACATGAGGACACAAACACGCTGTCTGTGCACTGTCCCTGTGTCCTACATCACGGGGTCTGTTTCTCACGACACAGGACACAAGGACACACGAAATTTTGGGTGAGTGTTGGGGCAGTGACTGCCACCATGCTCCCAAAATTTGGGATCCTCTCTTTTTGTGTGCAAGGAGAAATCCTCCTCGTACTGGCCGCACGGGACACGCACGAGCTGTCGAATACGGGTGCAAACGTGCCCTGATACGCGGTTCGACACGACACCACAAGTTTCGTGGACACGACTCAGGCAGTGGGACACGTTCCCCTATCTCTGGCGAGTATCTGGACACAAGCACGACATGTCACGTGTCGTGTGTCATGCGCACGACTCTGTGACACGCATGCACGACACTGTGTGTGCTTGAGTGTGTCTGTGTGTGCTCGAGACGTCTGGACACTTCGTGTCCAATTTTTTTGGACACGAAACCACTTGATACAACACGTAGGGATGTGTTAGATTAGTTACCAACCTCTGTATTTTAGTTTTAAATAAAATTTCATTGTTAATTTTATATTTCCCAATATTACTGATACCATGTATTTAAATTCGAATTCCTGAATTTGATTTCCTTTTAAACTGATTTTAAATGTTGTTTTAAATCCCTGAATGATTCCCACATGTGTAATAGGACCTACTAGTTGGGTTTTACATGTCAGAACTGGGTTTTCCTCCTTGAATGATAATTTGAATTACTTGTTGAGGGTGGTTTGATTACTGTATTGAACATGTAAACAAATACCTAAGAATTCCTAATGTTTAATGATTAACTGAGGATTCCTTTGTAGGACCGTTGAGCACCTCTAGAGGGGGGGTGAATAGAGTGTGTGTGTGCAGCGGAAAATAATCACCAATTAAAAAATTAAACTATGGCAGTGATATAAGAGACAGTAAATAAAAAGAGAGAATTCAAACTCAGTGACACAGCGATATATACTGGTATCCCTCTGAGAGGACTAATCCAGTCTCGAGTACTCTTGCTCGATGTTAATCCACTTTGGCACAAGCTTTAACTGAGAGCTTGCAGTCTCTTACAACACCGTGCTTGGTAACAAGCGCACGACCAGCTTCACAACACCGTACTTGGTGACGAGCGCACGACCAGCTCCACAACAGGAAAGGTTGTTGAACTAGAATGACCTCTTTACAACTCTTGAAACACCAAAAGATTCTAAATCAACTCTGATAGTACTGGCTTTTGGCTAAGAGATGTATAGGTATGATTTGAAAATCTTAGATCGTTTGAAAACACTTGAGTAGTAGAGAAGAGAGAATGAAGAATGAATGAGTGATTTGAAATAAAAAGTTCTTCTCTATTTATAGGTGTTTTCTCCAACCGAACTCGGGCAGAACTCGGGCAGAGTTCGGGTGCAAATATCTCGCAAAGAGACATTGCTGCTGATTTGGAGGCAACAGAAGTTTGAAACATTTTTGACCGAACTCGGTCAGAGTTCGGACCGAACTCGGGCCAAACTCGGTTACGAGTTCTGTCAGGAGATATTTGAAAATCTTTTGCAAAAACAGTTTTCAAACTATGTTTTTGGTTATTTGTAAAATCATTTGTAAAGGCTATTTTCAAAAAAATGTTTTTGAAATATTTTGTAAATAAAATACGAATAGGTAGGCTTTTGGAATGTGGACAGTTTTAACCCTAAGCCAGTATTACCAAAATTGATTTTACATAATAATTCCTAGACTCAATAAAATATAAAATACAGAATAAAATGAAAAATGAGTCTTCTGAAGATTTGATGATGTTGACGCTATGATTGATGCAGTACATTGTCCGTTGAATTTGATTTCATGTATCCTGAAATGATTAGCTGCATTTTCTATATTTTGTGTATTGACTTAAGTATGTGTTGATTATCGAAATCGGGTGTGACCATGGAATGGGCCAACAATCTCCCCCATTTTAATAATTGACAAACTTGAGTCTATACCAAAATATATTTATATGAAATAGAACAAAATACAAAAGTACCTGAAAAAAATGAAGTTTTGTTTTTGGATCTGTTTATATGCTTTGCTCTTTGCTTTTTGGTATGATGGTACTCTTTTTCTCCCCCTTTGTCAAGTAGTAAAATGACATGGCTCCCCCGTAATATGTGAAGCCAACAATAGACAAACACAAGACAAAGTGAAGCAAAAAGACATAATCACAGCATAAAACATATGGAAACAACTAATATAGAAAGAAACATCTCGTACTTATCTGAAATAGTCATGAACATTTCCACTAATAATCCAAAGTACAACTGAAAATGTCTAACTAATTAGTTTAGACATGAAAATAATAAAAAAAACTACATCAACTGATCATCATCTAATCAATGTCCACTAGCCCATAGTTGAATCCACGTCACATCGTGGGTTCGTCCGCACCAGGAATCTCATGAGGAAAGTAAGCTGTGGTCGGGTCGAAAAACTGAAAGGAAGCCTCATCAGTAAATTGAGGACCTGGAAATGTAGGATGAGGTAAGATGGTGACTGGATGGACAGGATCATGAGCCAGGCTGTAGTGGAGGTCAGCAATGCTATTTCTCAGCACTTGGGCCTGAGAAATGCGCCGGAACTCCGAATCCTGATGACGTTGCGTAGAGACAGCAACAAAATCATCAAAACGCTGATAGAACGTCGGATCAAATCCTGGGACAGGGGCTGGAGCAGGAGGAGCATCAGCAGGAGGGACCTCAGCATCAGCAGCTGGAGTAGGATGAGCTCCAGGAGGCAGAGGTGGAGCAGCAAATCGACGAGATCTAGTCAGCTCGACAGGAGTGGAGGAGAAGGCACACGTCTCAAGATCAATCTTGAAACGTCGAAAGATAGATGCTAAGTGCATTGGATATACTAGATTTCTACCTGTATTTTTGCAGTTAAGCATCCAGGACATCACAGTTTTGGGAATAGAGAATGGGATGCCAAAGTGGATATGATATAAAGCAGATAGTTTCAAAAAGGTTACTTCATCAGTTGAACCTTTCTTTGGAAGAAGAACGGAGAAAACCATACGATGAAGTTCATAGAAAGTTTGATTCAAATGTTTGGCAAAAATTCTACGGGGAACAGGGTTAGGATGACAAATTAATTCCCTGAAGGAAGCAAGAGTGACATCAGCAGGAAATTGAATATGATAGATGTCAACCAAGGCATCACCAAGATCAGGAATATGGAAGAATTTGCTGATGTCGGTGGCGCTAAATTCTAACTCTTGCCCAGCAACGGAAGAATAGAAATTTCTGTTTGGTTTTACCTGCAGGTTGCAGTAAAACATACGGACGGCGTTGTCAAAAATATTTTCTTGTACCTCGAAGAAATCTCGGTACCCAAGTTGGTCAAAAGTTGGAGCGTACTCAAAGAAAGTAGTAAAATTCACAAAAGCTCCAGTACAAATACGACGACCAGAAAAAGAGTCGAACCAGAGATCCAAAAAATCTTTGTCCGGGAACAAAGTAGAGTCATATTCTTCGGGATCTCTAGGTCGTACTGGACTGAATAAACTTGCAGGAGTGTACTCAGAGGAAGAGGAGGCACCTTGGGAAGTGGTTCCTCTTTGACGCTTGGGGGCCATGAGAAAGTAGAGAGAAAGTACCTTTTTTAAATAAGAAGGAGGAACAAGATGAGCGCCCACTAGATCTCTTCGGAACCTTGCTAGGATGGAGGAGGAGAGGCTTCTAGAAAGAGAGGAATGATTTCCACGAGTTGTTGTATGGAAAAAGTGGAAGAAAAGATGGATTATATAGGCACTAGGGCCGGCTGTTCGTTTCTGGAACCATAACAGCGCCGACCGAACTTGGTCCGAACTCGGTCAGAGTTCGGGCCGAGTTCGGCCACTTGCATTCCCGAGACAGTCAATGCATTCTGGTAGGTTTAAAAGTAGAATTTAATAACTTTGACTGTAATATTAAATAACGAATGTTATTTTTGGGTTAACTGTAGGGGTTGTCCCAGCTAATGGAGGTTCACCGGGGAACTCTTAAATACCGCTTCGCTTCGGCCGTAGCCGTGGTGACAGACATACCCTTTTTAAGTTTGTACCCAAAACAATTTTCGTTAAATAAATAATAAAGTATCAAGTCATAAATTCAATTTTAATTACCATATACATTATGAGTCTGAGAATTCAAGAATGCCGAGCTCACGCCTCAAAATGTTAAAACGGTCTTCAGCCAATGGTTTAGTGAATATATCTGCTAGTTGATGATCAGTGTCAATAAATTCAAGGCAGATATCCCCGTGTTGTTGATGATCACGAAGAAAATGTTGTCTAATTTCTATGTGCTTTGTGCGTGAATGACAAATAGGATTCTTAGTCAGATTTATAGCACTAGTGTTGTCACAATAAATAGGAACATTTGTGTAGTGCAGATTGTAGTCCTCTAAGGTTTGCTTCATCCACAAAATCTGAGCACAACAACGTCCTGCGGTGATATACTCAGCCTCAGTTGTTGATAATGCTACTGAATTTTGTTTCTTGCTAAACCAAGAGACTAAGGCCTTTCCTAAGAAATGACATATGCCACTGGTACTTTTACGGTCCACTTTGCATCCAGCAAAATCCGCATCCGAGTAACCTATCAGGTCAAAGGATTTGGTTTTGGGATACCATAAGCCAACTGTAGAAGTTCCTTTAAGGTATCGGAAGATACGCTTAACGGTACTAAGGTGTGATTCCTTAGGGTTTGCCTGATAACGTGCACAAATGCAAACGATAAACATAATATCAGGGCGACTAGCAGTTAAATATAATAAACTACCAATCATACCTCGATACTTACGCTGATCGACAGGTTTGCCACTTTCATCAGCATCAAGCTTTGTAGATGTAGCCATAGGCGTCCCGATTGGCTTTACATTCTCGAAGTCGTACTTTTTCAGTATATCCTTCGTGTATTTAGCTTGGTTGATTAATGTTCCGTTCGAGTGCTGTTTGATTTGAAGTCCTAGGAAGAAGTTTAGCTCTCCCATCATACTCATCTCAAATTCACTCTGCATACACTTGGCAAAATCTTGACAGAATTTTTCATTAGTAGAACCAAATATAATGTTGTCTACATAAATTTGTACTAAAAGAATGTCATCATTCATGGATTTAATAAATAAAGTAGTATCAATCTTTCCTTTTGAAAATCCATTATCAAGTAAGAAGGCGCTTAGGCGTTCATACCAAGCACAAGGTGCTTGTTTGAGTCCATAAAGTGCTTTCTTAAGCTTGAAGACGTGATCAGGTTTTTGAAAATCTTCAAAGCCAGGGGGTTGTTTCACAAAAACCTCTTCTTTCAAAAATCCATTTAAAAATACGCTTTTCACGTCCATTTGAAAAAGTTTAAAATCATTAAAATATGCAATGCACAAAATATGCGGATGGCTTCTAGTCTAGCAACAGGAGCATAGGTCTCATCATAATCAATTTCTTCTTCTTGATTATAACCTTGTGCCACTAGACGTGCTTTGTTGCGTAGAACTTGTCCATCTTTACTGAGTTTATTTCGGAACACCCATTTGGTACCAATTATCGATTGACCAATAGGTTTAGGAACAAGTTCCCAAACTTGGTTTCTCTCAAATTGATTAAGTTCCTTTTGCATGGCAGAAATCCAAAACTCATCAGTGAAAGCATCATCTACATTCTTAGGTTCTATTTATGAAATAAATGCTACATTTGCTGCTATATCAGAATCTTTAAGAGATGAACGTGTACTTACACCTTTGGATACATCACCTATAATGAGAGTTTCTGGATGATCTGGCTTGAATCTCAATGATTCAAATCTTTGGACCATATCTTTCACAAGGCTCTTCTCAGTTCCTGCATCTTCGAAACTTTTATCAGTCCTTGCCTCTTGGGTCAGATCTTTCTCAGAACTCTTCTTAGTCTTTGTATGTGTATCTTTATCATCACTGTAGCTAGATCTGTGACTATTTAACTCATCAAAGGTAACATTAATAGTCTCTTCAACAATCATAGATCTTTTATTGAAAATTCTATATCCCTTACTCTTAGCAGCATATCCGAGAAATATCCCGTCATCTGCTTTGGAGTCGAACTTTCCTAAGTTATCCTTGGTATTCAGGATAAAACAGCGACAACCAAAAACTTTGAAATAAGAAATGTTTGGAATTCTTCCAAACCAAAGCTCATATGGCGTTTTCTTCGAGATTGGTCGAATTAACACCCTATTTAAAATATGACAGGCTGTACTAACAGCTTCTGCCCAAAAATATTTAGGAAGATTATACTGATTCAGCATGACTCTAGCCATTTCGCTTAGAGTACGATTCTTCCGCTCCACAACACCATTCTGTTGGGGAGTTCGAGGATAAGAAAATTCGTGGTAATATCCACTATCATCATAAAACTTTTTGAAATTAGAATTTTCGAATTCGCCACCATGATCACTTCGGATACGAGTAATCATGAAGCCTTTTTCGTTTTGTACCTTTTTGCAAAATATCTGAAATTCAAAAATTGCATCACTTTTGTTTGATAAGAAATAAACCCAAGTAAATCGAGAGAAATCATCAACAATAACAAAAGCGTAGAGCTTACCGCCAAGACTAGCGACTCTACTAGGACCAAATAAATCCATATGAATTAACTACAAAGGTCTCGAAGTACTTACAGCGTTGATGGATTTAAAAGTAGACCTATGTGCTTTGTTCTTTTCACAGTCAGCACATACCATATCTCTCTTGAATGGAATTTCAGGGAGTCCTCTTACCAACTTCTTAGTATTTAGACGTGAGATAGTATCCATGTTTGCATGTCCTAGTCTCATGTGCCATAGCCAGCTTTCATCTTGATTGGCTACTAGGCATCTTCCTGTATTATTAGTATTCTCCAAAAAGAAAACATAAATGTTGTCTTCTCTAATCCCTTTATATACGGGATCACCAGATGACATATCATATATGATACATTTATCTTTCACAAAATTGATACCATAACCATTATCTGCCAAATGACTTATGCTCAGTAGGTTATGTTTCAATTCAGTTACTAGACAAACATCCTTTATTATTGGATAAGGAGAAATACCTACAGTACCATTACCTATTATATCACCTCTCAAGTTATTTCCGAAGGAGACGTATCCTTCTTTCTTCATCGATAGCGTAGCGAATAAAGATGCATCACCAGTCATGTGTCACGAACATCCGCTATCGAAGATCTATTTGCTTTAGCATGAGAGGGTTAAGGGTCCACCTACAAAACAAGTAGATGAATCCTTTGGTACCCATTTTCTGAAGGGTCCATACTGATTAGCTTTAGGTCTCCAGGCTAAAGTATGATTGTCAACAAGCTTTCTTGCTAAACAATACTGTGATATGTGTCCGTGCGTACCACAATAAGTACAAGTCAGTTTAGAACCAGATGTGGTTGAAACTGTATTTACATGCTTGTTTGGTTTCTTGGAGAACCTCTAAGTGAAAGCATGATGATATACATGTTTCTTCTGTGCTTTCTTATTTTTAGTCCTCTTAGGTGTATGCTTTGCATTAGGACTAAAATTAGGCTGTGTCACAGGCATTTCCTGTTTGCCTAACTTGATTTCTAACTTTTTAGAAATCGTAATAGACTCTTCATATTTAGCAGTCATAACTGAGAGTCTGTGTTCTGTTACTAAGTGCATCTTCTTCTCTGTGTCATACAGCTTTTGCATTTTAACATAATCTCTTTCTTTCTTTTCAATATTGAGGATAGCCTTATGATAGTCTACCTTGAGTTTGGCTATCTCTTCCGTGTTACCGGTAGTAGACGTCTCTTTAATATCTTCAATAAGATTGGACAGTCTAGCTAACTTGGTTGTGTATGCCTTAATGTCTTTTCGAGATTGCTTATACTTGTCAAGCACATTTTTGTGTTCTTCAAGTAAATCGCTAAAGGCATTTTCTAACTCATCGAAAGTAAAATCATCATATAGAGGGTTTGACGATACCTTATCAAATGCCATAAGACAGACATTTGCATTGCCGCAGGGTCTATCCTCTTCTTCAGAATTACTGGCATCACTTTCATGCCAGATGCTTGTGTTTGCATACTTTCGACCGGTTGTTGCTTTTCTGTTTGATCTTGATCTGTCATATGGACTGCTCTTCTTGGTGGTAGGACAGTCCTTCTTCATGTGCCCTGATTCTTACATCCAAAGCATATGGTTTCATCTTTATTACTTTCTTGGATATCTTTCTTCTTTCTGCTTGTAAACTTTAGGTACTTCCTGAAGTTCTTCACAAGTAGGGCTTGTTCATCACCACTTGATGATTCTTCATCGGAGTCATTGCATGTTGATTTTCTTGCTTGAGCTTTGAAGGCAATAGATTTCTCCTTTGGTGTTGCTTCCTCAAACTCTTGCAAATCAAGTTCATGGGTCATGAGCTTGCCCATCAAAGTTTCCAAGGACATAGTGGTGAGATCGTTTCCTTCAATAATTAATGTGGTTTGGATTCCAGTTCTTTGTTAGAGCTCGCAGTACTTTTCTGATCTTCTCATGATTGTTGTAATCCTTACCAAGAGATTGCAAAGGATTAGTTATATCAAGGAAACGAGGTAAACATCTGTGTAATTGACTCACCGGGTTTCATCTTAAAAGATTCATATTCCTGTGTCAGTCTACTAATTTTGGATTCCTTCACTTAGGATGTCCCTTCATGGGTTACCTCGAGAAGTTTCCAAATTTTGTGAGACGTCTTACAGGTTGAAACTCTGTTGAACTCAGTTTTGTCAATTGCACAGAATAGTGCATTGATGGCTCGAGCATCAAGACTAGCCTTTGCTTTTTCAGCATCGGTGTACTTGTCATGAGGCTTTTCCATAAGAATACCTTCAACCACTGTAGGTGGTGGTTTCTTATATCCATCAATGACTATTGACCAAAGATCAAAGTCCAGAGATTTTAGAAAGAAAGTCATTCGTGTTTTCCAATAGGTATAATTTGTTCCATCAAATAGGGGAGGTCTATTTGTGGATTGCCCTTCACCGTTGAATATTGATTTCACGGCTGCCATATATACTCTCTAAGGTTTGTTATATAAGAATATAACCTGCTCTGATACCAATTGTAGGACCGTTGAGCACCTCTAGAGGGGGGTGAATAGAGTGTGTGTGTGCAGCAAAAAATAATCACCAATTAAAAATTAAACTATGGCAGTGATATAAGAGACAGTAAATAAAGAGAGAGAATTCAAACTCAGTGACACAGCGATATATACTGGTATCCCTCTGAGAGGACTAATCCAGTCTCGAGTACTCTTGCTCGATGTTAATCCACTATGGCACAAGCTTTAACTGAGAGCTTGCAGTCTCTTACAATATCGTGCTTGGTGACAAGCGCACGACCAGCTTCACAACACCATGCTTGGTGACGAGCGCACGACCAGCTCCACAACAGGAAAGGTTGTTGAACTAGAACGACCTCTTTACAACTCTTGAAACACCAAAAGATTCTAAGTCAACTATGATAGTACTGGCTTTTGGCTAAGAGATGTATAGGTATGATTTGAAAATCTTAGATCGTTTGAAAACACTTGAGTAGTAGAGAAGAGAGAATGAAGAATGAATGAGTGATTTGAAATGAAAAGTTCTTCTCTATTTATAGGTGTTTTCTCCAACCGAACTCGGGCAGAACTCGGGCAGAGTTCGGGTGCAAATATCTCGCAAAGAGACGTTGCTCGCTGATTTGGAGGCAACAGAAGTTTGAAACATTTTTGACCGAACTCGGTCAGAGTTCGGACCGAACTTGGGCCGAACTCGGTTACGAGTTCTGTCAGGAGATATTTGAAAATCTTTTGCAAAAAACAGTTTTCAAACTATGTTTTTGGTTATTTGTAAAATCATTTGTAAAGGCTATTTTCAAAAAAATGTTTTTGAAATATTTTGTAAATAAAATACGAATAGGTAGGCTTTTGGAATGTGGACAGTTTTAACCCTAAGCCAGTATTACCAAAATTGATTTTACATAATAATTCCTAGACTCAATAAAATATAAAATACAGAATAAAATAAAAAATAAGTCTTCTGAAGATTTGATGATGTTGACGCTATGATTGATGCAGTACATTGTCCGTTGAATTTGATTTCATGTATCCTGAAATGATTAGCAGCATTTTCTATATTTTGTGTATTGACTTAAGTATGTGTTGATTATCGAAATCGGGTGTGACCATGGAATGGGCCAACATCCTTGACTGTTGTGAACCTGAGAACTGGGTTGAGATGGGCTAAGTAAACCTGAGATTAGGTTGGTTCCAGAGTTTGGTTGTTAGGTGTTTAGTCCTATTGTTTATGATACATTTCCTTTTTGGATTTTAGTTTATAATTATATAGATATGTATAGGTAGATTGGTTAAACCCTTGGTTTCAGTTGCTAGCAGGGTAGTAGCAGCAGGGCACCCTGCATTAGCCCGACAATGGCAGCAATGCATCTGCCTAGGCCTTGGTTTGGCTCTGTTAGCCTATGTAGCAGCACTGCAGTGCTGAAATGCATTGCATTAGCCTGGCAATGGCAGCAACCTGCTGCCTAATTTGAGGCTTAGTAGCAGTAGCTACTATGGGGGATGGCCTGCAGGGCAGCAAGCTATGGCAGCCCCCTTGCCTTGCCTTACTTGCCTTGGTTGCTCCTAGCTAGGCTTGACTTGTACAGGCCAGTACATGGCAGAAGGATGGGGATTTTAGTCTTGAGTTTTGTTTTCAATGGAGTTATGTTGGTGTTGGTTTCACATTGATTCTAATATAACATATCTAAACACCTACAAACTACTATCATGCACTGTTATACACATCACAGATTTTTTTTCCTACACCTTAAACACACACACACAACTGTTATTAATTCTGATTTCACATTTGCTTTCATTCCATGGCTCACATTGGCACTATTTTCCTTTTTAAACTGAGAATCAAGTGACCCTAATGTTCTTGTTATCCTATGTATGCATCTGTGTATATATTTATGTGTAAACCTGAAATGGGATTGGGTTGACACTTGTTGGTTCACTGTTTTTCCTTAAATCCTGAGAACCTATGTGAACCTGTGAATGATATGTACAACACGTATGGCCTTCACTCATTGACACTAAGCCCACACACACACACATACTGAGATTGGGTATGCACTGTCAACCTCTGTCATTTCCTGAGATTGCCTATGGCTAAAACCTAAGAACATTCATTTACACTGTCAATAAACTGAGAATTCTGAGATATCACACACCCTTCATGTTAAGTATACACACACACATACATACACATTACAAATACACAACCTTAGCCTATGTACCCACACCACTCCTCATGCCCCCTTCCTTGCCCTCTCTCTCTATATATATATAGTGTATATATGCAATATATGTGGATGAATGTAGAAGAGCACGCACGTAAGCAACATATGTAAAATGAATGCATGAATGAATAAGTGTAGGTATGCTATGATATATGCAATATAGGCAATGTTATTGTTATGAATATAGGATTGAGTGTATACCTATGAATGTATATATATTGCTATGTGATGTGGTTCATAGTGTGTCCTTGAGTGAGTGTTAAAATTAAAGGATTAGTTAGTAGGCTATCTTGGTATAGGTAGACTGTGATGTGGTTGGACTGTTAGTGTTCCTGTTCGGCTTATGGCTTGGTTTAGGCCTAGTGTTGACCTAGTGGACTAGAGAGTTGACCAATACCCTAGATGTTGACTTGGCTTAACCCAGAGTTGACCAAGGTTGACCAAGTTTGACTTGGACTAGTTGACCTAGACAGTTGACCAGATTTGACTTAGAATCATGTAGATTGCATCGTAGACTTTATTTACCTTGTTTTTAAACACATTATAATCCATACTGCTCTATTTAGGACATTGTGACTCCGGTGCAGACATCTGATATTTCATTACTCTTTTCAGAGTAACAGACGAGTACATTCTCTGATAGTTCTCTCATTTATTTGTCAATTACTGTACTTCAGTTCTAGATAGTTTTATATGATTCTTACAACACGTATGGATATTTCTGGATTCATGTATGCGACACACATACCATTAGTCTGGCCTCTATTTCTGGAATCACTACTGGCATCATCTTCTGGAACCACTACCGGCATCACCTTCTGGAATCACCCTGGATTCACTCTGGAATCTTTTACTGGTATCATTATGTTTGGCTGGACTCATCCCGATTCTCGTGTCGTTTCTGGATTCACTTGTACTTGCTGGGCGGGGGAAATATTGGAATAGGCATAGGAACATACCCAAATACTGGAACCACTACCTTAGAATTATACTGGAATGATAGCCATCTCACACCCGGCCAGGTGTGTGATGTGCCGTATTACCTACAGTCGTTCACATGTCGATCCCGATATTTTAAAACACACTGTTAGAGTATAGGCTGGACTCATCCTGGAACCTTTGATCACCAACTGGACTCACCTCATACTGGACTCATCTTGTACTGGAATCACCTGGTATCAGATTCATGTTGTCTGGATTTACTTAGGTTTTGCACTTGTTTACATTTACATTCTGGACTTATATCATGTTGCTCTAGTTCAGCTAGTTTCTATTTACAGTACTTATTGCTATATTTCTTCTCTTGTTTTTACTTATCTTACTTTTCTTGCATCTTAACTGTTTCTCTATACCATCACTGTATACAAACTGCCATATTTCATCAATAAAACTGTTTATAACTGTTTTATAGTTCTCTGTCATTTAATTGGGATTTCTTGATGAGTTGTACTTGTTCCTGTCCTGACTGGACCTGTTGAAATTTTATAGATGATTGCCGTGAGGACACATGCCCTACATATTATGGACCCGGAGACGGGATGACTAACTTTGGCCCCGATACTCAGGAGTGATCGGGATTTAGTTTAGTAGACTAGCATTTGATTCCATGATTGAACTTGTTATAGAAGTTTTGAGACTTGTGTAGTATTTGAGATTTGTTGAGAGTTGTTATTATTTTAGTAGTTGTTCTTCTATTCTTAGTTAATTCTTCTGTGCTTATCTTATCGTGCTTAGACTGTGATTGAGTTCAATATCTTATGCTTGTCCTCCGTTCGGAGTTGATCATGATGAGTACATTATAATTGCGTGAGTTGCTGGTTAGATAGTAACCTAGGACAGTGCTCTACCGCCGACACTGCGGCGTAGGCTGGGCGTCGTTACGTACTTGTACCCTCACAGTGGGTGCGGGTCGTGACACGTTTGGTTATGGCCCCTGGCACATGGCTATGGTTATGGTGCCTAACTAATTTTTTGTTAGCCTAATTAAATAGTTAACTAATTGGTCGTTAGTTGTTCATGGCTAGCTAAGCAATCTAAATTCCTAGACTCTTCCACACACCACACATTTTCTTTCTTTTCCTCTTTCTTTGTACATTTTACATGGAGTGCCCATGGCATTTGCTTGCTCTTTAAGCTCTCCTAACCCTGTAAATGGGGCACTCCCCATACTCATTTCCATACACAAGTTTTATTACATTACATACAAAATTTTATACTCTAAATTATGCCTAGCCTTCCTGACCGGCCCTCTCCGGCTCCGACCACCTGCTCACTTCCTCCCTCCATCCTCTCCATGACCACCAGCTCGGCCACCATCACGATTGTCCTAGCTACCCGCTCCTTCCCAACCTCTTCCCACGGCTTGTGTTGCCACTGACCACCTTCTGCATTTTCCTGCAAGAACCGTAAACAAAAACTACCAATTGACATCACCATCATCTCCGTTGGATTAGCCCAAACTCTAGTCGTAGCGCTCATTGCCTCCTCGATGCCACGATGACTGTGTCGTGCCCAGAGCCAGCACGCGGAGCAGTCCAGTGCCACTCAGGCGAGCGTCGTCGAACCAAACCACCGCATTCTCTAGCGTCGCTCCCTTGTGCGTCGATGACGGTCAGCCCTGAGTCCCGGAGTTTCCCCCGCCCTCTTTTGTTCTCCAACCGACCCAGCGCTAGCAACTCAGCGCGTCATCGACAAAGTCACCAAACTCCGGCACAAGTAGCCGACAGGACCCCGAGCTCCACCGCCACCTCTTTCCAACCCATTAACTCCATGTCCTCTACTGTCTCAACTTTATCGGACGACCTCTTCTAGCTTGACCACCTCTTGATCTAACCGCCACCCGCCACGTCGTCGTGCCTACCTCAGATACGGTCGCACCTGGCGACCGAGCTTCTTGTGCGACCCAGATCTGGTGAGCTACCACCCTTCCTCATTCTTGATCTCTCTCTCAAGCCCTCTCACTCTCGACCATCCTTCTTCTTCCTCTCCTTCTCTCTCTTTGTCTCACTCCGATCTCTATTTTCTCTCTCTTCCACTTTCTTCTCAACTCTCCTTACTTTATTTCTATATATAATAAATAAGATATAATTATATAAGAGGAATAGTATGGCTTTTAACATAAGCTTTTGGGCTAAATCTGTGGGCCGAATATGGGCTGATTTAAATTCAGGGGCACTATAGTTGGGCCTATATATATTTTAGCTTGGGTCCTATATAAATATTTAGTTGTATATATACACAAGATATATATATATAATATAATAATATAAATATATATATATATATAATATATATATATATATATTATATATATATATATATATATATATATATTATATATATTAAATTATTAATATAATATATTAATATATATTAATATAATATTATTATTATTATTTAATAATATATTTAATAAATATTAAATTATTATTAATATTATTAATTATATTAATATTAATATAATATTATTATTATTATATTATTATTATATTATATTATTATATATATTATTATATATATATATTATATATTTTATATTATATATATATAATATCTATAATATATTATATATATATATAATTATAAAATATATATATATATATAAAAATAATATATATATATAAATATATATATTATATATATAAATATATAATATATATATATATAAATATATTATATACATATATATATATATAATATATATTATATATATATATATATATATATATATGGTTTTTTTGACCTCTAACTAAAGATATAGGTATTTTTAATTGGCTAATCTATTGGGATTCTAAATATAAAATGTTGTTTGTAATATACATATTAGTGGGCTTTTGGATAATATGCTATTTAGTAATTAAATAATTTAGGCCCAAAGGCTGTTAATGTACTTTTGGGATAATATTTTATATATAATAGGAGTTCGTATATAAATCTTTGGACTATTTCTTTTTGAAATGAAAATAATATTTGGGGCTTAGGCCCTATATGACTTAAATTGGGTTTTGGACCCTAAATTGAATAGTCTATTAGCCTAAATATGGATTTCATACTATTCCTATATCGTAGCCATGGGCTTTGGGCCCTAAATCTTAATTTGATTAAATATTTGGGTTTTAGGCTTACTGATATTTATCTTTTAGCATTTAAATAAATTAAAACAATTTCTAATATTCTTAATGGAATTTTATTTCTAAAATACCTTCTATCGAATTATTTGCTTTCTCTTTTGTGAACGTGGACTTCTATCTCGATCTCCATATTATGCCAATCTCCAAACTTGGACTTCGATATATCAAACCGAACTATTTGGACTATTCTTGACTTAATGGAACTGACTGCCTCATTATTTGTGATCGACCACTAGGATTTAGCATGAATTATTCCGTGTTAACGCGTTCCTGTCGCGTACGTCGACTCCAACTAATTGAGACAAGTACACTCCTTATGTTTTTCTATACATTTAAATATAATATTTATTTTATTGTCTAGTCATGTCATGTTTCATATTGCGACACAGACTTGACACGTTATCATATTTATGATTTTTGATCATGACTTGTGTATTAGTTCATGTTTATATTTTCATTATTTCGTGTCTTATTGGAGGAAAAATGCTAAGTAGGTATGTGGTCACACCCATATTGTCATCGTATTTATCATTAATAACACACATACACCTCACATATATTGTGCCGAATTTCTATCGTTAAAGCACACATACACCTCATGTATGTCGTACCGGATCCCATCCACTATAAGAAAAATGACATTTGTTGACGGGTTTTTTATTGACGGACAGTAATCCCCGTCAACTATTGTTTTACTTGACGGATAAGGCCTTGTGTCAACTAAACCCCTATTTTGTGTTAACTATACAATATGGACCACTTTAGTTGACGGGTTTGGTGAAACTGTCACGTAATCCACCACGTTTAGTTGACGGTTAGTTTAAAGCCATCAAGTAAAGTGGGGGGATTCCGCGACTATTTCAGATGCCATTATCATAATTTTTTCGATATTTTTTGGGTTAGTGATGGTTTTCATGTTTAATCCCCGATGCTCAAAGGCCCGCTCTCTTTCTAAAATATTAGAAGTCCTCTCCCAAAACTCTCAAAAATCCCTCTTCTCTCCCGTTCCTCTCAAAATCCTATTTTCTATCAGAAATTCCTCCCCCTCCACTCCCTGAAACTCTCTCTTCGGCATCCACGGTCTCCTTGGCGGCCTACGTCCCCTCTCAAAAACCTTATTCTTAGCAACAAACTTCACCATGCGGTAACTTCGGTCTTCACCATGCGATAGGTTGCAATTCTATTCTATATTTTCATTTTTTAATTCGATTTTATGGTAGTGCTAGTTGAAGTTAGGGTTTTTGTGGATTTTTTTGAAAGTAGAGTTTTTTGACAGTATAGTTTTTTGTGGATTTTATTGAGAGTAGGGTTTTATGTGTCTGGCTACTGTGTCGTGTCCTAGTTGTGAATCAGTACGTTTTTTAGGTTAAATTTTTCATGATGTGGGTTTTGTGTTTGGCTATTGTGTCGTATCTTAATCACGGAACTGTGTCTTATCCTAGGATTTGTGGATCAGTGAAGTTTTTTGGGTCAATTTTGCCATATGATGTGAGTTTTCGTTTATTCACAGAAATATATCTTGTCCTAAGGATTTTGTTTTTCATAGAACTGTGTCATGTCCTAGGATTTGTGAATCAGTAAGACTTTTGTGGGTCAACTATGTCATATAGTAGGATTTTTGTTTGTTAACACAGAACTAAAACTAAACTGCTGCAGTATACTAGACCAATATATAATGATCTGCTGCCTCATTCTTATTACTGGGAAGGAAGGAGCACCCAGCTTGAAGTCGAAATTACGATCATCTACAGCTGTTGCTCATGTAGATTATAACCTGGTTATAATCTGCTTTGATTGTCGGGATTACAACCATGTCTAAGTCATGGATGTCGAAGGATAGAATGTGTCATTAATATGAGAAGGAATAGAAGAGTTTCTTAAGTTTGCAAAGCTTTATTTAGATAATCCTATTTCTATTCGATGTCCATACAAAAAATGTGGAAATTTGATATTCCAAAAGCTAGGAGACGTAAGAAAACACTTTTTTAGTAGGGGTATCGTTCGAAGTTATACAATATGGATTGTTTTCTAACTTTGTCTCTTTACTTATGCAAAATATTTTTACTTGTGTGCAGACATCCCCAATGCCTAAAATTAGCAATTCTGTTAATGACAGGAAGAGAAAATCGAAAGAGGTATACATTTTTGTCAAATATTTTTCTTGTAGTGTGTCTCTACTATGCCTTGTATGTATATGAGACACACACCTATTATTATTATTACTAGTGACAGTTCCCCAATGGACTAATACATACATTAGCACTCACACACCATTTCCATATGTAAGGATCAAACCCTATAGGATACTCAAGTACAAATTGATACTCCACACAATCCATAATACTCTAATGATATATCACAAACCATATATATATATATATATATATATAATATATATATATCCCTAATTGTTCTGATACTTAGCTGTATATGGGACACTATCCTGCTGTCCAGTGGCCAAGCCAACGCCAGCATGGTCTTGATTGACAATTAGGCATGATACTCTAATGATATGTTTAGAATATAACATGATAAAGCTTACAGAAATACTTAGAACTGTACAAATTGATACTCCACACATTCCATGATACTCTAATGATATATCACAAACCAAATCTATATATATATATATATATATATATATATATATATAGATATATATATATAATATATATATATATATATATAATATATTATATATACGGAACATACCTATCCATATTTGTTCTGATACTTAGTTGTATATGGGACAATATCCTGCTGCCCAGTGGCCAAGCCAGGGCCAGCATGGTCTTGATTGACAATGTGAAACCCAGTTTTGTAATATTATTATTTATTATTATTGTTATATATTATTATTATTATTTTGTGGGTTCGAAAATTAAATTTCAAAATAATTTCTGGCTTTGATTGCTGACCTGACCCGAGCCCTGACCAGTTCCCGAAACCCACACCCGATCCTAACCCAACCTCTTCCTTTTCATTTTTGTTTCAATATTTATTTACTATTATTTTTTTCTTATTAAAAAAAATAACACCCATGAGTTGGTCCACGTTGGACCAACTCTCCCCCTCTTCTTCTCACTTCTCTCCCCAACTTTCACTCCAGCACACACATCTCCACCTATTTCTCCCCACTTCCCCATTTAAACCAACACACAAACCCACTACCACCACCCTCACGAGCACCACTCCAGCACATTCTCTCATCCCCAACTTCCTTTTTCACTTCTTAACAAAATCAAACTCTCCACCACCATTACAACCATCTTCCCTTCCTTTATTCAACCCACACCATCACCACTACTCACTTCTCAATCCCAACTCCAGAGAACAACCCTCCCCGCTCGACCCTCTCCCGAGCACCCCTCCAGGCCGCATCGCCGCCGACCCCTGCCTCCAGCGCCCTCGGCTTCCCGTCGAACCCGCTCGCCGCCATTCCGGCGACCTCCCGGCCGCCCGCCGGACCCGCGACCGCCCACGCCCTATTCCGCCGACCCGCGCGCCTCCCCGGCTCCCGCCGCCCGCCGGTGCCGACCCGGCCAGCGTACCTTCGGCACGCCCAGCCCTGTCCAGCACCTTCTTCGGCCGTATCCCCTTCGGCGCCAGCACCTGTTCGGCCATGCCTAAACGTTGCCATCCCGAACTCGTGCCCCGCTGATCTGGACAGCACTTTCCAGCGCTGTCCACGGGTTTCCGAGTTCGTTTTCGCGGATTCGCGTGTCCCGAGTCCGAGGCAACCCTTCGGATTTCGTCGTTTGGGTAATCCCTGGTTAATCACAGTAGTTCTTCCCTCCCTAGTGTCGATGATGAGTTGGTCCATGAATTCCCTTTGGGGAAATTCGATTTTTGGGGTGAACGTCGTTTTCGAAATTTCCGAAGAACGACGGGAAGTTGCTGTTGATTGGATTTCTTTATTTCCGAAACTTTCGGAAATGGTTTTCTTAATATTTTAGCTTTCGGATATTTCGGTATTATGCTGTGATGTTTTGGTTGGATTCGGACTCCCGAATTCGTTTCGGGTCATTTCGAATTAATATTTGGGAATGTTGTGGTTATTTTTAGAGTATACTTTGGGATTCTCTGGTTTGGGATTTGCAGGAAAGATTTATCGGCATATTTCCCAGTTTTGGGTTGACCAAAAACAGAGGAGATGCTGTCGGATTTTTCCGTAAATTCTAGAATATTTTAAAAATAAGTTTAAAATGGATTTCGGGATTTTATTTAATATTTAGATTTTTGGGCGACGACCGTATCGGTCAATGGGCCCCGGCTAAGTGCAAACGAAACCGGCTTCGCCCGGACGTTGAGGCATTAGCCTAGTTGAAGATTGGACCATATCTGAGACTCGATAAATAATTATTTTATCTTTACTTTTATCATTTAATTTATTCATATTTAATTTATTTAAAGTTTGGGACTAACGGCAGTTTTGTCTTATTTCATTTATGTAAATAAATTATATGGGCATAAGCCCAGCTGGTTGTTGGTTCTGTAACTGTATTTTGGTAGCATAGGTTTTGGTTGTTGCTGATTTTGCGGGTTTGTAGCGTTCGAATAAATCGGATAAAAAGTATTTTGTATAAAATTAACAAAGGTTTTCTCACCTAAAATCTACAAGTTTTATATAATTAACGATAATGTATTTCTCACTAAATAAGAAATTAGTTTTATATTTTAATTATGAAAATACAAAGTTTTAATCAATTAATCTGGTATCGACGAGTTTTCCAGATACAAAGTATAAAACGATCTTTTCCCTCGGATTAAAATCAAACGCACAAATAATCGTGTTTTCGTGTTTTGTTAAATAAGAACTAAAATGGATTAGGACACAAATAGAGATTTCAACTAGCGTAGCTAGATTGGTAACCCTGGAATCTGAGTCAATTTCTCGAATGTAGGAATTCGATGACGATTCTGAATTTCCATCTCGAAGTCTTCATCCTCTCCAGTCCAGTCTATTTTGAGGCAGTATAGTTTGTGTTAGTTTTACAGTTATTTTAATAATCATTTTACTGCAAGTTTAAACCACGATGCAAACACGAAACTCTCCCTGAGAGTACTGACTGCAACTACTGTAATTGATTGGGGACTGGGGGAATAGAGTAATGTTTATGACCACATCCAACTGTAACTTAGGCCAGTTTAGCTTACCCTCATACACACGGGGATAAGCCGAATCGTATCCCAAGCCGGTCATATTATTGCCTATTCAAATCACACTGTTTTACTACTAGAAAACTGTTCATTTCTAAACTGTTTAAAAGTCCATGATTCTATTATTTATTTTAACTGTTTAAATTAGCATGAATTGTACTTTGCTCCCTCCTGACTGGAGATAACATTTTAGGAAACATTGAGGATGCTGAGCTGTTATACTATACAACAGCTAATTTGACCCGGTCTGTACCCTGTTGGAGGACGCAGGACTTGAGGCCGGCGAGCGAACACTTAGCTAGATTTTCTGTTTCTAGATTTGTTGTTTAGAATTTTGTAATTTGATTTCAGCTTTTAATCAGTTCTTTCACATTCCAGTTGTACTTACTTCAAAGTTTAATAAAATTTCATTTCCCGAATTTGAGTTGTGACAAATATAGATGTTGTTGTATGGTTACTGCTAATGGATCAGCTTACTGCCGCCGTCTCAACAACGGTGCAGGCTGGGCATGATCCGGTTCGACCCATTATTTGGGATTGGGTCGTGACATGTTTTTAGTGGTGGCCCATGCAGGTCGTACAACAACTTAGGAAAACATACCTAGAAACAATTAGAACACTAGAACATTGATTTGTCACAACATAGGTCCGAATTATATACATAAATATTTTTGGTTGATTATAGACTGGTAGGATACCTTGCTTATGTTTGTACCCTAAACCTTCCAGATTATGGCCAAAGGAAAGACTACCCGATCCGGCCCAGCTGATGATGAGGTGTTATCTCTGATCACACCCCTCTCCCTCAGGTCTATTCCAATCCCTCCTTTGCAGCTCATCAATACCCCCTTTGCTGCACAGTCCTTGGCACAGCTCATACTACAGACGAACCTATTCCGTCCACGGTAATTCCACCATCTTCTGTTATGATAGTTACCCTGTCGCCCCACCAGAACCAGTAGATACCTCCCAGATGGTTGCCCTACTTCAAGGAATCCTGGAGTCCCAGAAGACCCAAGCCAAGGCCCAGCAGAAACAGATTGATATCACGAGAGATGTTATGAAGGATGTCAATGACGTAGCCTTAGCTATCTTAAACCGAGTTGGTGCGGAACCACCCTAGGAGGAATACCCCTGAATCTAGAAGATATTTGGGTCCCATCAAGTACTCTACTTTTCGGCAGCCTTGTCGTAAGAGGCTTTTGACTTGTGACTACTGTAAGAGGCCTGGTCATCAGGCCGTTAGTTGCCGCAAGAGATTGGGACAATGTTTGGCATGTGGATCCGCTGAACATCGGGTAAAGAACTGCCTCTTATCTGTCCATTTTACCAGAGCACCTATCTCAGCAACACCTGCTACGCTGACCTAGGGACCTCTTCCTATCGAGCAAGTCTTGCCTCCTACACTCACTGCAGAAAGGCATGATGCAGACTTGAGAATCATAGAAAGAAGATGAAGCAGTTGGAGACTGCTCGTGCAAGAGCCAGAGCCATGAAGACTAGTACCTAGAACTGCTGAGTAGCATTATCTATTGTTATAAGGAGTTGTAACAGGATGTCCTTAGAATAATCATGAGAGTCTTGCTGTAATTCTCCAATATGAATAAAATTCTTGGTTACACCTTTATGGTAGATATCTTTCCTAAAGTCTTTCCCTACGATACCATTTCAGAAAATTGTAATCTGAATGAGAAGGAATGTAAGACGATATTTATCAGGGATATATGGTTGGAAGAGTAGAATTTGGATTACCAAAATATTAGTTGGTTCCTATAACAATTGGAAGTGATGGTGCATAAGGAGTGATTTTGACCTTGACCAGTTTAGGCTGACTGTATGATGGTATATGTTACTACATATTTTATTTTCCTGGATTTTGTATCTTTAGTGTCCTGTGATTTTCGGAATTATCTCCTTTCCATATCTTTAACAGGTTTTAGCACCCCTTAAGATCTATTTTGTTATTTATGGACCAATATTAGAACTCTTCAATCTCCTTTGTCAGTAGACCTTTTAAACTTCTTCACTAGTCGATCAAATCTTTTCTATCTTTAACGGAAATCCAGACTCGTTCTCTATCTAGAGTTTTAAACTCTAATAACTCTTATCTACCTGAGATACTATATGATTAGCGTATCCAAACTTGATAATCTAATTGACTTTCTTGGAACGAATCCAGAACCAAATCCTTCTGGAACCATAAACCTCAATTATTACGAAAGAATTGGTTCAGCCTAGTTAGTCATGATTCCCCTAGAGAAGATATTTCAAAATAACCTAAATTTTGATGTTACCTCCTAGGTTATTCCAAATATTTTATTGTTGATTCCCTCCACTCAACTTGAAACCCTACACTCTCTATGCAACTTCTGATCAATTCAAAGCCTAGACAGTTTTTAAACTCAATGCTTAAGTACCATGAAGTACGAACGGTCAGAGAATTGATTCCATCTTATATAGTAAATCTTCTTTTAATTGTTGAACCATCCCCTTGTTGGCTTTACTAAACCATTTAACATGACTTCCCGATCCATAAAGACATACTTCTTTTATGTCAACCCTACTTCCCATCACATTCTCAAAACTTTCCTTGGGTAAGAAATTATTTCTTCAAATAATTTTGGTAAACGTCTGTATCCTTTAAGTGATTTGTCGAGAATATTCTCATTGACTTCTTCAACTCAACCCAAAGCTCTGATTCTTCTACCTATCCTGGACCAATTCAATTAGTCATACTCAAGCTTGATCATTTCTTCAAAATCAAATCTCTTAAATATCAAGAGCTACTGGAACATATTTATCCTGATAAATTTTCTTGAAACCAGTAGAACATACATCAACATCTTTTTCTATCTTGAATAGAACTTTAGGACTCGTTTGAATTTTAGGAAACTTCTTTGAATTCTTATGGACAAAGTTGAGAAAATATCCATAACCTAATGCGACTTCGCACATTTGCGTTGTAGTAATTTGCCTGAATTATGAAAACTGCGAGTTTACTGCAGCCAGCTGCGCACTGGCGAGGCAAAAGATTCTAAAGTGAAGTGATGTCGGGTGTTCATAGGTTTCAGGATATTATTGTGACGGTCCTAAATGCACCATATTGATCTTCTATGTTGCTTAGCCATGAAATGGATAAAGTTAAAAGAGTACTCGGTAACCTAAAATTATTTAAGTTATTGGGTTCAAAAATTTACTGCAGTCAGGTGCACTCTGGCGAGGCATGAATTTGAGACAAAGTAACTTCAAACATATTTGGTTCCGAATATTATTCAGACCATATCATACCATGGTTGTCTTTTGCACCCTCAAATCATTCTAATTTTTGCCTGATTAGAGAATTTTCATTTCTAGCGGTTGTCTCCATTTCCAGAAATCTCTGTCACAACCAGAAAGAAAAAGGATTCCCTACAAGATCCTACTTGACTTCCTAAAAACTATTAGGACCATATCAACCTCTTTACCTCAATCGCTTTTCTGTTTCAACCTATGTACGTTGCATGCATATATATTCTTATATCTTATTTATTTATTCATTATTTATTTATTTACTATATATTATCTAGTACAGATTTTGGAAGCTATAGATAGTTATCTTGTAAGCCTTTCCGCATATCTTATCTTCTGGCCGTTGAACAGTGAAATGACATACTTTCTATCCGCTTTGATCATCACTCGGCCCTCAATGGAAATGTTGCACTCGCTTACGTTACTATCGTAGGTATATTATTCTAATCATCTCTAATATCCTACTATCGTACAAACTTCTATTCTTCCTGAGTCACAAACCTTTGTACCCCATCCCAATTTGATGGTACATTTAGGTTTCATCTTAGAAGATTCCATTATCTTCTGCCTTCTCAATAAAATGTTGACCTCCGCTTCTTTCTTACCTTTTCTGTTTACGAAATCTTTGGTTCTCTCCTATTCTATGATCCTGGTTGTACTCTCGTGCCTAAAATAATTTGATTACAACAGACATTCCAATCCCATTTCAGATATTCTGATAATTCCGATCGTGCCTGCTGATTTAAAGTTCATTTTTGTTTAAGGCTAAGTTTTGATTGTCCCCGGCCTTTATCTTTGAAATTTCGAGGACAAAATTTTCTAAGAAGGGAAGATTGTGAAACCCAGTTTGTAATATTATTATTTATTATTATTGTTTAAACTATTATATTATTATTTTGTGGGTTCGAAAATTAAATTTCAAAATAATTTCTGGCTTTGATTGCTGACCTGACCGAGCCCGGACCAGTTCCCGAAACCCCACCCGATCCTAACCCAACCTCTTCCTTTTAATTTCTGTTCAAATTTTATTTACTATTATTTTTTTATTAAAAAAATAATAACACCCATGAGTTGGTCCATCGGACCAACTCCCCCTCTTCTCACTTCTCTTCCCAACTTTCACTCCAGCACACACACATCTCCACCTATTTCTCCCCACATCCCCATTTTAAACCAACACACAAACCACACTACCACCCCTCACGGGCACCACTCCAGCACATTCTCTCACCCCAACTTCCTTTTTCACTTTTTAACAAATAAACTCCACCACCATTACAACATCTCTCCCCTTTTATTCAACCCACACATCACCACTGCTCATTCTCAATCCCAACTCCAGATCAACCCTCCCCCGCTCGACCCTCTCCCGAGCACCCCTCCAGGCCGTATCGCCGCCGACCCCCGCCTCCAGCGCCCTCGCTTCCCGCCGAACCCGCTCGCCGCCATTCCGGTGACCTCCCGGCCGCCGGGACCCCGCGACCGCCACGCCCCATCCGCCGACCCACGCGCCTCTCCGGCTCCCGTCGCCCGTCGGTCCCGACCCGGCAGCGCCCTTCGACACGCCCAGCCCTGTCCAGCACCTTCTCCGGCCGTATCCCTTCGGCGCCACCTGTTCGGCCATGCCTAAACGTCGCCATCCCGAACTCGGCTCCGTTGATCTGGACAGCACTGTCCAGCGCTGTCCACGGGTTTCCGAGTTCGTTTTCGCGGGTTCGCATGTCCCGAGCGAGACAACCTTCGGATTCCGTCGTTTTGGGTAATCCCTGGCTAATCACAGAGTTCGTCCCTCTCCAGTGTCGATGATGAGTTGGTCCAGAACCCTTTGGGAAAATTCGATTTTTGGGTGAACGTCATTTCCGGAATTTTCGAGGGAACGACGGAAAGTTGCTGTTGATTAGATTTCTTTATTTCCGAAAACTTTCGAAATAGTTTTCTTAATATTTTAGCTTCGGATATTTCGGTATTGTGCTATGTGTTTGGTTGGATTCGGACTCCCGAATCGTTTCGGGTCATTCCGAATTAATATTGGGAATGTTGGTTTTATGAGTATATATTTGGGATTCCCTGGTTTGGGATTTGCAGAAAAGAGATTCGGCATATTTCCAGTTTTGGGTTGACCAAAAACAGAGGAGATGTTGCCGGATTTTCCGTAAATTCTAGAATATTTTAAAAATGAGTTTAAATGGATTTCAGGATTTTATTTAATATTTAGATTTTGGGCGACGACCGTATCGGTCAATGGGCCCGGCTAAATGCAAACGAAACCGGCTTCGCCCGGACGTTGAGGCATTAGCCTAGTTGAAGATTGAACCATATCTGAGACTCGATAAATAATTATTATCTTACTTTTATCATTTAATTTTATTCATATTTAATTTATTAAAGTTTGGGACTAACGGCAGTTTTTGTCTTATTTCAATTTATGTAAATAAATATAATGGGCTAAGCCCAGCTGGTTGTTGGTTCTGTAACTGTATTTTGTAGCATAGGTTTGGTTGTTGCTGATTTTGCGGGATTGTAGCGTTCGAATAAATCGGATAAAAGTATTTTTGTATAAAATTAACAAAGGTTTTCTCACCTAAAATCTACAAGTTTTATATTAATTAACGATAATGTATTTCTCACTAATAAGAAAATTAGTTTATATTTATAATATGAAAATACAAAGTTTTAATCATTAATCTGGTATCGACGAGTTTTTCAGATATAAAGTATAAAACGATCTTTTCCTCGGATTAAAATCAAACGCACAAATAATCGTGTTTTCGTGTTTTGTTAAATAAGAACTAAAATGGATTAGGACACAAATAGAGATTCAACTAGCGTAGCTAGATTGGTACCTGGAATCTGGTCAATTTCTCGAATGTAGGAATTCAATGACGATCTGAATTCCCATCTCGAAGTCTTCATCCTCTCCAGTCCAGTCTATTTTGAGGCAACTATAGTTTGTGTTAGTTTTACAGTATTTTAATAATGTTTACTGCAAGTTTAAACCACGATGCAACACGAAACTCTCCGAGAGTACTGACTGCAACTACTGTAATTGATTGGGGACTGGGGGAATAGAGTAATGTTTACGACCACATCCAACTGTAACTTAGGCCAGTTTAGCTTACCTCATACACACGGGGATAAGCCGAATCGTATCAATAGGATACAACTGTACATCCCAAGCCGGTCATATTCATTGCCTATTCAAATCACACTGTTTTACTGCTAGAAAACTGTTCATTTCTAAACTGTTTAAAAGTGCATGATTCTATTATTATTTTAACTGTTTAATTAGCATGAATGTACTTTGCTCCCTCCTGACTGGAGATAATATTTTTAGGGAACATTGAGGATGCTGAGCTGTTATACTATACAACAGCTAATTTGACCCGGTTCTGTACCCTGTTGGAGGATGCAGGACTTGAGGCCGGCGAGCCGAACACTTAGCTAGATTTTCGTTTCTAGATTTGTTGTTAGAATTTTGTAATTTGATTTCAGCTTTTAATTCAGTTCTTTCACATTCCAGTTGTACTTATTTCAAAGTTTATAAAATTTCATTTCCGAATTTGAGTTGTGACAAATATAGATGTTGTTGTATGGTTACCTGCTAATGGAACAGCTTACTGCCGCCGTCTCAACAACGGTGCAGGCTGGGCATGATCCGGTTCGACCCAATTATTTGGGATTGGGTCGTGATATGTTTTAGTGGTGGCCCATGCAGGTCGTACAACAACTTAGGAAAACATACCTAGAAACAATTAGATAATACTAGAACATTGATTTGTCACAACATAGGTCCGAATTATATACATAAATATTTTGGTTGATTATAGACTGGTAGGACACCTTGCTTATGTTTGTACCGTAAACCTTCCAGATTATGGCCAAAGGAAAGACTACCCGATCCGGCCCTGCTGATGAGAGGTGTTATCTCCTGATCACCCTCTCCCTCAGGTCTATTCCAATCCTTCTCCTTTGCAGCTCATCAATACCCCCTTTGCTGCACAAGTCCTTGGCACAGCATACTACAGCCGAACCTATTCCGTCCACGGCAATTCCACCATCTTCTGTTATGATAGTTACCCTGTCGCCCCACCAGAACCAGTAGATACCTCCCAGATGGTTGCCCTACTTCAAGGAATCCTGGAGTCCCAGAAGACCCAAGCCAAGGCCCAGCAGAGAAACAGATTGATATCACGAGAGATGTTATGAAGGATGTCAATGACGTAGCCTTAGCTATCTTAAACCGAGTTGGTACGGAACTCACCCTAGAGGAATACCCCTGAATCTAGAAGATATTTGGGTCCCATCAAGTACTCTACTTTTCGGCAGCCTTGGTAAGAGGCTTTTGACTTGTGACTAGTAAGAGGCTGGTCATCAGGCCGTTAGTTGCCGCAAGAGATTAGGACAATGTTTGGCATGTGGATCCGCTGAACATCGGGTAAAGAACTGCCTCTTATCTGTCCATTTTACCAGAGCACTATCTCAGCAACACCTGCTACGCTGCAACCTAGGGACTCTCTTCCTATCGAGCAAGTCTTGCCTCCTATACTCACTGCAGAAAGGCATGATGCAGACTTGAGAATCATATAAGAAGATGAAGCAGTGGAGACTGCTCGTGCAAGAGCAGTGCCATGAAGACTAGTACCTAGAACTGCTGAGTAGCTTATCTATTGTTATAAGGAGTTGTAACAGGATGTCCTTAGAATAATCATGAGAGTCTTGCTGTAATTCTCCAATATGATAAAATTCTGGTTACACCTTTATGGTAGATATATTTCCTAAAGTCTTTCCCTACGATACCATTTCAGAAAATTGTAATCTGAATGGAAGGAATGTAAGACGGTATTTATCAGGGATATATGGTTGAAGAGTAGAATTTTGGATTACCAAAATATTAGTTGGTTCCTATAACAATTGGAAGATGGTGGCGAGGAGTGATTTTGACCTTGACCAGTTTAGGCTGACTGTATGATGGTTATGTTACTACATATTTTATTTGCCTGGTTTGTATCTTTTAGTGTCCCGTGATTTTCGGGATTATCTCCTTTCTATATCTTTAACAGGTTTTACCCCTTAAGATCTATATTGTTTATTTATGGACCAATATTAGAACTCTTCAATCTCCTTCGTCAGCAGACCTTTTTAAACTTCTTCACTAGTCGATCAAATCTTTTCTATCTTTAACGGAAATCCAGACTCGTTCTCTATCTAGAGTTTTAAACTCTAATAACTCTTATCTACCTGAGATACTTATATGATTAGCGTATCCAAACTTGATCCAAATCTAATGACTTTCTTGGAACGAATCCAGAACCAATCCTCTGGAACCATAAACCAATTATTACCGAAAGAATTGGTTCAGCCTAGTTAGTTCTGATTCCCCTAGAGAAGATTTTTTAAAATAACCTCAAATTTGATTGTTACCTAGGTTATTCCAAATATTTTATTGTGATTCCCTCCCTCAACTTGAAACCCTACACTCTCTAGCAACTTCTTGATCAATTCAAAGCCTGACAGTTTTGAACTCAATGCTTAAGTACCATGAAGTACGAACGGTCAGAGAATTGATTCCATCTTATTAGTAAATCTTCTTTTAAATTGTTGAACCATCCCCTTGTTGGCTTTACTAAACCATTTAACATGACTTCCCGAAATCCATAAAGACATACTTTTATGTCAACCCTACTTCCCATCACATTCTCAAAACTTTCCTTGGGTAAGAAATTATTTCTTCAAATAATTTTGGTAAACGTCTGTATCCTTTAAGTGATTTGTCGAGAATATTCTCATTGACTTCTTCAACTCAACCCAAAGCTCTGATTCTTCTACCTTATCCTGTGACCAATTCAATTAGTCATACTCAAGCTTGATCAATTTCTTCAAAATCAAATCTCTTAAATCTCAAGAGCTACTGGAACACATATTTATCCTGATAAATTTCTTGAAACCAGTAGAACATACATCAACATCTTTTTCTATCTTGAATAGAACTTTAGGACTCGTTTGAATTTTTAGGAAACTTCTTTGAAATTCTTATGGACAAAGTTGAGAAAATATCCAATAACCTAATGCGACTTCGCACATTTGCGTTGTAGTAATTTGCCTGAATTATGAAAACTGCGAGTTTACTGCAGCCAGCTGCGCACAGGCGAGACAAAAGATTCTAAAGTTGAAGTGATTTGGGTGTTCATAGGTTTTCGGATATTATTGTGACGGTCCTAAATGCACCATGATCTTCTATGTTGCTTAGCCATGAAATGGATAAAGTTAAAAGTGTACTCGGTAACCTAAAATTATTTAAGTTATTGGGTTAAAAATTTACTGCAGTCAGGTGCACTCTGGCGAGGCATGAATTTGAGACAAAGTAACTTCAAACATATTTGGTTCCCGAATATTATTCTGACCATATTCATACCATGGTTGTCTTTTGCACCCTCAAATCATTCTAATTTTTGCCTGATTAGAGAATTTTCATTTCTAGCAGTTGTCTCCATTTCCAGAAATCTCTTGTCACAACCAGAAAGAAAAAGGATTCCCTACAAGATCCTACTTGACTTCCTAAAAACTTATTAGGACCATATCAACCTCTTTTACCTCAATCGTTTTTCTGTTTCAACCTTTGTACGTTGCATGCATATATATTCTTATATCTTATTTATTTATTCATTTATTTATTTATTTACTATTATTATTATCTAGTACAGATTTTGGAAGCTATAGATAGTTATCTTGTAAGCCTTTTCCGTATATCTTATCTTCTGGCCGTTGAACAGTGAAACGACATACTTTCTATCCTCTTTGATCATCACTCGGCCCTCAATGGAAATGTTGCACTCGCTTACGTTACTATCGTAGGTATATTATTCTAATCATCTCTAATATCCTACTATCGTACAAACTTTCTATTCTTCCAAAGTCACAAACCTTTGTACCCCATCCCAATTTGATGGTACATTTAGGTTTCTCATCTTAGAAGATTCCATTATCTTCTGCCTTCTCAATAAAATGTTGACCTCCGCTTCTTTCTTACCTTTTCTGTTTTACGAAATCTCATTTGGTTCTCTCCTATTCTATGATCCTGGTTGTACTCTCGTGCCTAAAATAATTTGATTACAACAGACATTCCAATCCCATTTCAGATCATATTCTGATAATTCCGATCGTGCCTGCTGATTTAAAGTTCATTTTTGTTTAAGGCTAAGTTTTTGATTGTCCCCGGCCTTTATCTTTGAAATTTCAAGGACAAAATTTTCTAAGGAGGGAAGATTATGAAACCCAGTTTTGTAATATTATTTATTTATTATTATTGTTATAATACTATTATTATTATTATTTTGTGGGTTCGAAAATTAAATTTCAAAATAATTTCTGGCTTTTGATTGCTGACCTGACCCGAGCCCGGACCAGTTCCCGAAACCCACACCCGATCCTAACCCAACCTCTTCCTTTTTAATTTCTGTTTTAATATTTATTTACTATTATTTTTTTTTATTAAAAAAATAATAACACCCATGAGTTGGTCCACATTGGACCAACTCTCCCCCTCTTCTTCTCACTTCTCTCCCCAACTTTCACTCCAGCACACACACATCTCCACCTATTTCTCCCCACTTCCCCATTTAAACCAACACACAAACCCACTACCACCACCCTCACGGGCACCACTCCAGCACATTCTCTCATCCCCAACTTCCTTTTTCACTTTTTAACAAAATCAAACTCTCCACCACCATTACAACCATCTCTCCTTCCTTTCATTCAACCCACACCATCACCACTACTCACTTCTCAATCCCAACTCCAGAGATCAACCCTCCCCCGCTCGACCCTCTCCCGAGCACCCCTCCAGGCCGCATCGCCGCCGACCCCCGCCTCCAGCGCCCTCGGCTTCCCGCCGAACCCGCTCGCCGCCATCCCGGTGACCTCCCGGTCGCCCGCCGGACCCCGCAACCGCCCACGCCCCATCCCGCCGACCCACGCGCCTCCCCGGCTCCCGTCGCCCGTCGGTCCCGACCCGGCCAGCGCCCCTTCGACACGCCCAGCCCTGTCCAGCGCCTTCTCCGGCCGCATCCCCTTCGGCGCCAGCACCTGTTCGGCCATGCCTAAACGTCGCCATCCCGAACTCGTGCTCCGTTGATCTGGACAGCACTGTCCAGCGCTGTCCACGGGTTTCCGAGTTCGTTTTCGCGGGTTCGCGTGTCCCGAGTCCGAGGCAACCCTTCGGATTCCGTCATTTTGGGTAATCCCTGGCTAATCACAGTAGTTCGTCCCTCTCCAGTGTCGATGATGAGTTGGTCCACGAATTCCCTTTGGGAAAATTCGATTTTTGGGGTGAACGTCGTTTCCGGAATTTCCGAGGAACGACGGAAAGTTGCTGTTGATTGGATTTCTTATTTCCGAAACTTTCGAAAATAGTTTTCTTAATATTTTAGCTTTCGGATATTTCCGGTATTGTGCTGTGATGTTTTGGTTGGATTCGGACTCCCGAATTCGTTTCGGGTCATTCCGAATTAATATTTGGGAATGTTGTGGTTATTTTTATGAGTATATATTTTGGGATTCCCTGGTTTGGGATTTGCAGGAAAGATTTATCGGCATATTTCCCAGTTTTTGGGTTGACCAAAAACAGAGGAGACGTTGCCAGATTTTTCCATAAATTCTAGAATATTTTAAAAATGAGTTTAAAATGGATTTCAGGATTTTATTTAATATTAAGATTTTTGGGCGACGACCGTATCGGTCAATGGGCCCCGGCTAAGTGCAAACGAAACCAGCTTCGCCCAGACGTTGAGGCATTAGCCTAGTTGAAGATTGAACCATATCTGAGACTCGATAAATAATTATTTTATCTTTACTTTTATCATTTAATTTTATTCATATTTAATTTATTTAAAGTTTGGGACTAACGGCAGTTTTTGTCTTATTTAAATTTATGTAAATAAATTATAATGGGCATAAGCCCAGCTGGTTGTTGGTTCTGTAACTGTATTTTGGTAGCATAGGTTTTGGTTGTTGCTGATTTTGCGGGATTGTAGCGTTCGAATAAATCGGATAAAAAGTATTTTTGTATAAAATTAACAAAGGTTTTCTCACCTAAAATCTACAAGTTTTTATATTAATTAACGATAATGTATTTCTCACTAAATAAGAAATTAGTTTTATATTTATAATTATGAAAATACAAAGTTTTAATCAATTAATCTGGTATCGACGAGTTTTCTAGATATAAAGTATAAAACGATCTTTTCCCTCGGATTAAAATCAAACGCACAAATAATCGTGTTTTCGTGTTTTGTTAAATAAGAACTAAAATGGATTAGGACACAAATAGAGATTTCAACTAGCGTAGCTAGATTGGTAATCCTGGAATCTGAGTCAATTTCTCGAATGTAGGAATTCGATGACGATTCTGAATTCCCATCTCGAAGTCTTCATCCTCTCCAGTCCAGTCTATTTTGAGGCAAGTATAGTTTGTATTAGTTTTACAGTTATTTTAATAATCATTTTACTGCAAGTTTAAACCACGATGCAAACACGAAACTCTCTCTGAGAGTACTGACTGCAACTACTGTAATTGATTGGGGACTGGGGGAATAGAGTAATGTTTATGACCACATCCAACTGTAACTTAGGCCAGTTTAGCTTACCCCTCATACACACGGGGATAAGCCGAATCGTATCAATAGGATACAACTGTACATCCCAAGCCGGTCATATTCATTGCCTATTCAAATCACACTGTTTTACTGCTAGAAAACTGTTCATTTCTAAACTGTTTAAAAGTGCATGATTCTATTATTTATTTTAACTGTTTAAATTAGCATGAATTGTACTTTGCTCCCTCCTGACTGGAGATAATATTTTTAGGGAACATTGAGGATGCTGAGCTGTTATACTATACAACAGCTAATTTGACCTGGTTCTGTACCCTGTTGGAGGATACAGGACTTGAGGCCGGCGATCCGAACACTTAGCTAGATTTTCTGTTTCTAGATTTGTTGTTTAGAATTTTGTAATTTGATTTCAGCTTTTAATTCAGTTCTTTCACATTCCAGTTGTACTTATTTCAAAGTTTAATAAAATTTCATTTCCCGAATTTGAGTTGTGACAAATATAGATGTTGTTGTATGGTTACCTGCTAATGGAACAGCTTACTGCCACCGTCTCAACAACGGTGCAGGCTGGGCATGATCCGGTTCGACCCAATTATTTGGGATTGGGTCGTGACATGTTTTTAGTGGTGGCCCATGCAGGTCGTACAACAACTTAGGAAAATATACCTAGAAACAATTAGAACACTAGAACATTGATTTGTCACAACATAGGTCCGAATTATATACATAAATATTTTTGGTTGATTATAGACTGGTAGGACACCTTGCTTATGTTTGTACCCTAAACCTTCCAGATTATGGCCAAAGGAAAGACTACCCGATCCGGCCCTGCTGATGATGAGGTGTTATCTCCTGATCACACCCCTCTCCCTCAGGTCTATTCCAATCCTTCTCCTTTGTAGCTCATCAATATCCCCTTTGCTGCACAAGTCCTTGGCACAGCTCATACTACAGCCGAACCTATTCCGTCCACGGCAATTCCACCATCTTCTGTTATGATAGTTACCCCTGTCGCCCCACCAGAACCAGTAGATACCTCCCAGATGGTTGCCCTACTTCAAAGAATCCTGGAGTCCCAGAAGACCCAAGCCAAGGCCCAGCAGAAACAGATTGATATCACGAGAGATGTTATGAAGGATGTCAATGACTTAGCCTTAGCTATCTTAAACCGAGTTGGTGCGGAACCTCACCCTAGGAGGAATACCCCTGATTCTAGAAGATATTTGGGTCCCATCAAGTACTCTACTTTTCGGCAGCCTTGTCGTAAGAGGCTTTTGACTTGTGACTACTGTAAGAGGCCTGGTCATCAGGCCGTTAGTTGCCGCAAGAGATTGGGACAATGTTTGGCATATGGATCCGCTGAACATCGGGTAAAGAACTGCCTCTTATCTGTCCATTTTACCAGAGCACCTATCTCAGCAACACCTGCTACGCTGCAACCTAGGGACTCTCTTCCTATCGAGCAAGTCTTGCCTCCTACACTCACTGCAGAAAGGCATGATGCAGACTTGAGAATCATAGAAGAAGATGAAGCAGTTGGAGACTGCTCGTGCAAGAGCCAGAGCCATGAAGACTAGTACCTAGAACTGCTGAGTAGCATTATCTATTGTTATAAGGAGTTGTAACAGGATGTCCTTAGAATAATCATGAGAGTCTTGCTGTAATTCTCCAATATGAATAAAATTCTTGGTTACACCTTTATGGTAGATATCTTTCCTAAAGTCTTTCCCCTACGTAGGACTTGAGGCCTGTCACCCTCATTTTCCATATTTTCCTGTATTTCGTATTTATACTCGTATCTGGATTTTGGCACGTATTTTTATTTTTCTCGACTTGTGGAATTTTGATATTTCTCGTATTTTGGGTTTTGGCTTGGCTCGGTTTTATTGGGGATGGTTTGGTTTGGTTCGGTTCTGTGTTGGAACACCCTAGCCCTTTGCTACACCCTCAACCCACCACAACACCCTCTTTATAACTCCACCTACCACTCTCTCTCCTTATAACCACCATTTATTTCCTTCTTCTTCTTCTTCTCCTTCCTCCACACAACTCCCCAACCCCTAGGCAAGTGCATCTTGCCACTACATGAGGACCCTCTTTTCTTTGTCCATTTGCTAGATTAGGACATGGAGATCAACATTAGAACTTGTTATTTTGTGATTTGGAGCTTCCTTTGTTCTAGATCTAAGTTTAGCTATTTTCGGATTTTGCATGGTTTGATCTACTTGGGTTGGATTTTCATGGGTTTTGATGCTTCCATGTGGAAGAGCTTTCAGTTTCACTCCAGTTGGAGCCTTGGAAATCCGAATTTGGAGTTCGGATGGCCAAGTTATGAACTTTTGAAGTTTTGGTTTCAGCCATGCGTTCTTGCTGTTTGGAGAAGACAGTGAGCAGTGTGCAGAGCTATTTAGCTACGCACACTGAGCTACGCGCGCTCTTTAGCGCTGCGTACGCAGGCTTGAGTACGCTTCCTGTTGGAAGCGTGTCTCCTTGAGCGTGCGTGACTTTCACACACTGCTCCCTGTAGCGTGCGTGACTTTCACACACTGCTCCCTGTAGCGTGCGTGACTTTTACACACTGCTCCCTGTAGCGTGCGTGACTTTCACATATGCTGCCCCTTGAGCGTACGTCACTTTTCACCTATGCTGCCCCCCTTGAGCGTGTGTGACTTTCACATACGCTGCCTTCCTGCGTGCGTGTTATAATGCGTATGCATCCCCCCTGCGTGCGTGCTTTTGTGCGTACGCATCCCCTGACCAGTATTTTGATATTTTATTAGATATTTCATGCCCATTTTATATCCTTACGCCTTTTGTCATGAACTTGATTTTACTTAATATGTTGGAATGACTATGGTACATGGCTTGGTATGACAAGGAACTAGCATAACACGACAGTGGCCCGTAGTGGTGCACTCCTGACATGACCAACATGACTTGATAGTGGCCCGTGGCGGCGCACTCCTGACTTGACATGACTTGATAACTTAACTTGACCTGTCTTGACACCGTGGGTGGTTTTTTCTTGCTTGCTTGTTAATCCACTTGTCCTGTCTTGCATCATGTCTAGGAGGGGACTCCTGAGTACCACGGTCAGGAGTACCTACAAAAATGGATTAAGGTTAATAACTAGAATAACACAGTAGTCATAAAGAGATTAACACAGCTACAGGCAATCCCGTTACCTGGGCGCTCTTGGGATCTGTAGCCTGCCGTCGAGTAGGGCACATTTCCAGCGCACCGTCGAGTGTTGCACCCTCTAAGTCACCTAAGGGTACATTTGTCTTCTGGGCAATGTACCCACCTGAATTCAACCCTAATCTTTCGTCCTGGGTAGCCTGGATGGTCTGCAGGGCTTGTGGCTGTGGAACAATCTCACTACATCTTGTTAGTAATTAGGCCTGTGATAACCCTAGTTAGTTAAAGTAGTAAGCCGTAGTACCTGCTTGGCCGTGATTGATTGAATGAAGTATAACCAGTCTGGGCATGTCTTGATCCAGTACCAGAATGTTTTCTGTCTTGATTGCTTACATTACTTATCTTGCCGATAAATGGTGGGAAACCAAGCTCTGTTCAGATGAAAGGTTACAACCCCGGTCCTTGTTTGGTTTACGGGTTGTAACCTGGCTATCGGAATAGTTCCATGGTTATCTCGTCGTATATCATCCTGACATATTTTCATAATTTTAGTTTTTAATATTAGATTTTCTGTGCTGAATGCTGGCTTTTGTTCTTATTTCGTGGCCCCCTTGTGGCACTTGCTCTTTCTGGGATTGACCCAGCTGGTTTTGTGTGGCCAGATTTCGGAGCAGCTCCCGAGGATCTACCAAGCTTCCAGCCCAATGGTGGCGACTAGAAGGAACCCGGGCTACGAGTGGGTTTTTCTATTTTGTTTCGCTCACTCTATTGTAAATTTATTCCTTGAGACGTTTAGCCGACGAGCACCTGTTAGCTCGATGCACTTTTACTTACTGTCTGCCCACGGGCTGTAAACATGATTAACAAATCCTAGGGTTGATCATGTATGACTTAAACTCTTGCTAGTCCTAACATTTTGTACGACTAGCTTCATGATCAGGTGATATGTAATATTTGGGACGCCTTTTATTGTATATTTAATGATCATACATCTTGTAATTATATTATTTGCTTGAGATTGAGACAATAGGCTTGACCTTAAGAGACTGTTGGCTTGTAGTAAACCCTCATATCTAGACAGCCGTGACCGTATAGTTGAGATGTATTCTATTTCAATATACGTAGCTGGCTATGTCTGCCCCCGCTCTCCAGTATTCTGGTTCTGGGGCGTGACATGGTTTAGGTGGTGGCCCATGCAGGTCTTGTCAATCAAGAAATGTGAGGGTTTACCGAATAGATGTCTCAATCAGTACTCGTCCTTGATCTCTGTTCGTATCCTCTGAATCCCTGGATTCTTGCCCTGATTACATGCTTGTATCGTTGATCTGTCCTGATACTTTCCTTATTGATTCCTGTGTCGTCTTCTTCAGCGGCACTGTACCTGGTCTTACCGATCGACGAGGTGGAGCACTTTCCGCAGATCAGCAGCAACCTGGAGATCAAGCCCAGCATTCCGGAGTCGCCTCCAGAGTGATACCTACTGGAGGAGAGTCACCAGTTCGGCCCGTCCCGCCCGCAGAGCCCGAGGATGGTACCTTAGTAGGCCTCATCAGAACCTTGATAGCTTCCCAGGATCGTCGAAGCGACGCCCTGCACCAGACAGTTCAAGATGCCTTGATCCGAGGCGGACATCCAGGGAACCAGGCGGCCAACAGCTTCAAGCGATTGAACCCTCCTTTCTTCGACGGCAGCGAGGATGCGATTGCCGCGGATGCATGGCTTCAGGATACCGAGGTGATTCTGGAAGCAGCTAGGACACCCGAGAATGAGAAGGTGGCGGTGGTACGCCTGCAGTTGTTGGACCTAGCTCGCAGTTGGTGGACGGCGCAAGCTATGGGATTAGTGGCACCCATTGCTTGGGCAATATTTAGAGAGAGATTCCAGGCGAAGTACTTTGATGCTGTGGCTCGGTACGACCTGCAGACCAGATTTACCAACTTGAAGCAAGGAGGCAGAACAGTCGACAGTTATGCATCGGAGTTTTCTAGGCTCAGTAGGTTTGCCCCCACCTTGGTGGCGACCGAGTTTGATAGGGCCCAACGGTTCCAGCAGGGACTGCATTTGGAGATCTTGTTGGCGGTTGAGCAGTTCGAGCACCAGACGTTCGATGCAGTCTTGAGAGCAGCTAGGAGGCATGAGTACACCTCCCAGCGGATCGTGGATAGGACCGGAAGTAGGAAGCGGTCCCATAGTCAGATGCACCAATCATCAGCTCCAGCCTCGGCTGCTAGGGGATTGACCATTGGAACTCCGAGGCGGGCGGCCTCAGTAACGTCGGTTCAGCATTCGACCCCGACGTACCTGCAGCAGCAGAAGCAAAAGCAGACTTCCGCGATGGGATGTTCTCATTGCGGGAAGCCAGGGCATGTGGTGGCAGACTGTCGCAGGACGCAAGGATTATGCCTAGCTTGTGGAGCAGCAGATCATAGAATTGGAGCTTGCCCGAACAGGGGTGGTTCATCAGCATCCAACCCTTCTAGCTCTTCGGTGAGAGGACCGGCCCCAGCACCAGTTCAGCAGCAGCAGTATCAATCTTCGAGGCCCTTGCCGCCTCAGTCTCAGGCATTCCAGCAGCAATACCCCCAGCAGTATGCACAAGCCCATGCTCACACCCAAAATAGGCAGAGAGGTTTTCAGCAGAGGGGACCAGCAGCCAGAGGATAAGGTCAGGCCATGATGATAGCTATGGAAGAAGTTGCACCAGGTGAGGTAGTGGCAGGTACTATTCTCGTCAACTCCTTTCCAGCTTCGGTATTGTTTGATTCTGGTGCATCGCATTCATTTATGTCTGCACGATTCGCGACACGGATAGGATTGGAGCCCGAGTCATTATCAGTGAGGCTCAATATACTTACTGGTAATGGTCTTGTGGGAGTAGATCGAGTGTTTTCCTCGTGTCGGATCGTAGTTAGCGGTAGGGAGTTCCCTGCTAGATTCATAGAGTTCCCTATGGCAGACTATGATGTAGTCCTAGGCATGGATTGGTTGAGGAACCAGTATGCTAGGATAGACTGCCATGTTGGCAGAGTTGTCTTTAGTATCCCCGGCGAGCCAGAGTTTTCGTTTTCCAGAGGCGCAGTGGAGCCATCTTCTCCAGCATTGCGGATGGCAGTAACAGCAGTACAGTTACCCCGGATAGTTGAAGAGTTTCCAGATGTCTTTCCAGAGGAGCTTCCAGGGATGCCGCCAGAACGGGAGATTGAGTTTACTATAGACTTGATTCCCGGGACAGCACCAGTATCAGAGCGAGTCTACAGGATGGCGCCTTCAGAGTTGGAGATTTTGTACAAGATGATTGAAGAACTGAGGACCAAGGGATTCATCCGTGCAAGTGGATCGCCTTGGGGAGCCCCGATGCTTCTTGTGAAAAAGAAGGATGGTACGTCCAGGTTATGTGTTGATTACGTACCTTGAATTCGATGACAATCAAGAATAGATACCCTCTTCCGAGGATAGATGACTTGTTTGATCAGCTCAGAGGGGCTTCAGTGTTCTCGAAGATCGACTTGCGGTCAGGATACCACCAGATCAGAGTCAGAGAGCAGGACATCCCGAAAACAGCATTCAGATCGAGGTATGGACATTGGAAGTTCCTTGTTATGTCCTTTGGAGCGACCAATGCGCCGACCGTATTCATGGACCTCATGAATCGCATTTTCATGCCTTACTTGGACCAATTTGTGATCGTGTTCCTAGATGACATCCTGGTCTACAGCAAGAGTGAAGCAGAGCATGAGCAGCATCTCAGAGTCATCCTTCAGACGCTTAGGGAGCATCAGTTGTACGCCAAGTTCAGTAAATACGAGTTCTGGCTCGATCGTATTTCGTACTTGGGTCACATCATTACCCGAGGAGGAGTGGAAGTGGATCCCCAGAAGATTGTGGCTATCGAGTCATGGCCGGTACCCAGCTCAGTGGCAGAGGTTCGCAGCTTTCTTGGTTTGGCCGGCTACTACCGGCGGTTCGTTTCAGATTTCACGAGGATTTCAGCGCCGATGACCCAGTTGACCCGCAAGGATGTACCGTTTGTTTGGACAGCAGAGTGCCAGGAATCATTTGAGAAGTTGAAGCGAGGTTTGATAACGGCTCCCATTCTTACCCTTCCAGATGGGACCGGAGGATTCACAGTTTATTGCGACGCTTCAGGCAGAGGATTGGGGTGTGTCTTGATGCAGCATGGGAAGGTAATATCTTATGCGTCACGTCAACTTCGTGATCATGAGAAGAATTACCCGACCTACGACTTGGAATTGGCGGCGGTAGTGTTTGCTTTGAAGTTGTGGAGACACTACTTGTACGGAGATAGAGTGGAGATCTTTGCTGATCATAAGAGCCTGAAGTATGTTTTCACCCAGAAGGACCTTAATATGCGGCAGAGAAGATGGCTCGAGCTATTGGTGGATTATGATGTGGATTTGCAGTATCATCACGGGAAGGCCAACGTTGTAGCAGATGCATTGAGCAGGAGAGCCGGAGTTTATTTCCTGACGGCGTAACCAGAATTATTGGCAGATCTTCAGAAGATGGGAATTGAAGTGGTTCTTCCAACCAGTGTGGCATTGATGGCCAGTCTACAGGTTCAGTCCAGCATAGTTGAGAGGATCCGGATGGCGCAGTCAGCAGATTCCAAGATCCAACGACTCAGAGCAGAGTGTGAAGCAGAAAGAAGGCCAGAGTTATGTATCCATGAAGACGGTACCCTTCGGCACGGCACTCATCTTTGTGTACCCAGTGGAGATATCAGACAGGAAGTCATGGCAGAAGCCCACAGTTCACAATATTCTATTCATCCGGGTGGTACGAAGATGTACCGTGATATTCGTCAGCATTTTTGGTGGAATAGCATGAAGAGGGAGATAGCCCGGTTTGTCTCTCGGTGTTTGGTTTGCCAACAGGTTAAAGCTGAACATCAGAGGCCCGCTGGACTTCTTCAACCCTTACCGATCCCAGAATAGAAATGGGAGCATATAACCATGGATTTCGTGACCGGATTACCCAGATCTCCGGCCGACAGAGATGCTATTTGGGTAATTATGGACAGGCTTACCAAGGTGGCACACTTTCTCCCATTCAGAGTTGGACAGTCGACGGTGCAGCTAGCAGAGATGTACCTCAGGCAGATCGTCAGACTTCACGGTGTGCCAGTCAGCATCACCTCAGACAGGGATTCAAGATTCACATCACACTTTTGGCGCAGCTTGCAGAAGAGTTTGGGGACTCGTCTTCAATTCAGCTCAGCTTATCACCCGCAGACGGATGGACAATCAGAACGCACAATCCAGACTCTTGAAGATATGTTGAGATCTTGTACCCTTGACTTCGGTGGTTCATGGGAGAATCACCTACACCTGGTGGAATTCTCGTACAACAACAGTTATCAGGCCAGTATCCAGATGGCACCCTTCGAGGCTCTCTATGGCAGGAAGTGCAGATCCCCGCTAGCATGGGACGATGTCGGAGAGAGGCAGATACTTGGACCCGAGTTGATTTCCCAGACGATTGAAGTGGTCAGGAAGGTCAGAGATCACCTTCGAGTTGTCCAGGACCGCCAGCGCCATTGGGCCGATGCTCATCGGCGTCCCTTAGAATTTGCTATCGGCGACCATGTATTCCTTAGGATCTCGCCTAACCGCGGCGTCATTCGCTTCGGCGTGCGGGGAAAGCTTAGTCCTAGGTATATAGGGTCGTTCGATATTCTAGAGCGAGTAGGAGATGTATCCTATCGTCTCGCTCTTCCGCCGTCGCTAAGTGAGGTGCATGATGTACTCCATGTGTCCCAATTACGACGGTATATTTCGGACCCGAGCCACATCCTAGACCATTCGGAATTGGTTGTTGGTACCAACCTTTCGTATGAGGAGAGGCCCGTGTCTATTTTGGATCGGAGGGAAAAGATACTCAAGAACAAGACTATCAAATTAGTCCGTGTTGCTTGGGGTCATCACTCTCTAGGTGAGTCAACGTGGGAGCGTGAGGACGACATCCGATCACGATATCCCTACCTGTTTGACTCGTGAGGTATAATGTCTTTCTTATACCTTACATTTTCCCTTCCTTGCTTGCATTATATGATTGTATGATTGAACTGCTTAGTGTAGCTTGCCTGTGCTTAATGTAGCTTATCGTGGCAATCTCTAGCTCCTTGATTAAATTTCGAGGACGGAATTCTTTTAAGGTGGGTAGAGTTGTCACCCTCATTTTCCATATTTTCCTGTATTTCGTATTTATACTCGTATCTGGATTTTGGCACGTATTTTTATTTTTCTCGACTTGTGGAATTTCGATATTTCTCGTATTTTGGGTTTTGGCTTGGCTCGGTTTTATTGGGGATGGTTTGGTTTGGTTCGGTTCTGTGTTAGAACACCCTAGCCCTATGCTACTCCCTCAACCCACCACAACACCCTCTTTATAACTCCACCTACCACTCTCTCTCCTCATAACCACCATTTATTTCCTTCTTCTTCTTCTTTTCCTTCCTCCACACAACTCCCCAACCCCTAGGCAAGTGCATCTTGCCACTACATGAGGACCCTCTTTTCTTTGTCCATTTGCTAGATTAGGACATGGAGATCAACATTAGAACTTGCTATTTTGTGATTTGGAGCTTCCTTTGTTCTAGATCTAAGTTTAGCTATTTTCGGATTTTGCATGGTTTGATCTACTTGGGTTAGATTTTCATGGGTTTTGATGCTTCCATGTGGAAGAGCTTTCAGTTTCACTCCAGTTGGAGCCTTGGAAATCCGAATTTGGAGTTTGAATGGCCAAGTTATGAACTTTTGAAGTTTTGGTTTCAGCCATGTGTTCTTGCTGTTTGGAGAAGACAGTGAGCAGTGTACAGAGCTGTTTAGCTACGCACACTGAGCTACGCGCGCTCTTTAGCGCTGCGTACGCAGGCTTGAGTACGCTTCCTGTTGGAAGCGTGTCTCCTTGAGCGTGCGTGACTTTCACACACTGCTCCCTGTAGCGTGCGTGACTTTCACACATTGCTCCCTGTAGCATGCGTGACTTTCACACACTGCTTCCTGTAGCGTGCGTGACTTTCACACACTGCTCCCTGTAGCGTGCGTGACTTTCACATATGCTGCCCCTTGAGCGTGCGTGACTTTTCACCTACGCTGCCCCCCTTGAGCGTGCGTGACTTTCACATACGCTGCCTTCCTGCGTGCGTGTTATAATGCGTATGCATCCCCCCTGCGTGCGTGCTTTTGTGCGTATGCATCCCCTGACCCGTATTTTGATATTTTATTAGATATTTCATGTCCATTTTATATCCTTACGCCTTTTGTCATGAACTTGATTTTACTTAATATGTTGGAATGAATATGGTACATGGCTTGGTATGACAAGGAACTAGCATAACACGACAGTGACCCGTAGTGGTGCACTCCTCACATGACCAACATGACTTGATAGTGGCCCGTGGCGGCGCACTCCTGACTTGACATGACTTGATAACTTAACTTGACCTGTCTTGACACCGTGGGTGGTTCTTTCTTGCTTGTTTGTTAATCCACTTGTCCTGTCTTGCATCATGTCTAGGAGGGGACTCCTGAGTACCACGGTCAGGAGTACCTACAAAAATGGATTAAGGTTAATAACTAGAATAACACAGTAGTCATGAAGAGATTAACACAGCTACAGGCAATCCCGTTACCTGGGCGCTCTTGGGATCTGTAGCCTGCCGTCGAGTAGGGCACATTTCCAGCGCACCGTCGAGTGTTGCACCCTCTAAGTCACCTAAGGGTACATTTGTCTTCCGGGCAATGTACCCACCTGAATTCAACCCTAATCTTTCGTCCTGGGTAGCCTGGATGGTCTGCAGGGCTTGTGGCTGTGGAACAATCTCACTGCATCTTGTTAGTAATTAGGCCTGTGATAACCCTAGTTAGTTAAAGTAGTAAGCCGTAGTACCTGCTTGGCCGTGATTGATTGAATGAAGTATAATCAGTCTGGACATGTCTTGATCCAGTACTAGAATGTTTCCTGTCTTGATTGCTTACATTACTTATCTTGCCGATAAATGGTGGGAAACCAAGCTCTGTTCAGATGACAGGTTACAACCCCGGTCCTTGTTTGGTTTATGGGTTGTAACCTGGCTATCGGAATAGTTCTATGGTTATCTTGTCGTATATCATCCTGACATGTTTTCATAATTTTAGTTTTTAATATTAGATTTTCTGTGCTGAATGCTGGCTTTTGTTCTTATTTCGTGGCCCCCTTGTGGCACTTGCTCTTTCTGGGATTGACCCAGCTGGTTTTGTGTGGCCAGATTTCGGAGCAGCTCCCGAGGATCTACCAAGCTTCCAGCCCAATGGTGGCGACTAGAAGGAATCCGGGCTACGAGTGGGTTTTTCTATTTTGTTTCGCTCACTCTATTGTAAATTTATTCCTTGAGGCATTTAGCCGACGAGCACCTGTTAGCTCGATGCACTTTTACTTACTGTCTGCCCACGGGCTGTAAACATGATTAACAAATCCTAGGGTTGATCATGTATGACTTAAACTCTTGCTAGTCCTAACATTTTGTACGACTAGCTTCATGATCAGCTGATATGTAATATTTGTGACGCCTTTTATTGTATATTTAATGATCATACATCTTGTAATTATATTATTTGCTTGAGATTGAGACAATAGGCTTGACCTTAAGAGACTGTTGGCTTGTAGTAAACCCTCATATCTAGACAGCCGTGACCGTATAGTTGAGATGTATTCTATTTCAATATACGTAGCTGGCTATGTCTGCCCCCGCTCTCCAGTATTCTGGTTCTGGGGCGTGACATGGTTTAGGTGGTGGCCCATGCAGGTCTTGTCAATCAAGAAATTTATATTAAAAATTTATTGCTTGGTTATTACTAATCTTACTTAATAGAGGTAAATTTATTGCTTGGCGGAGAGTCCCTAAAAACGTTAAAGAGAATGCATGGACCTCAATAGAGGTAAATTTATATTAAAAATTAATATTGTTTTGAGTTTATTGCTTGGTTATTACTAATCTTACTTAATATGTAGCAAAGCTTTATTGTTGACCCACGATCTAAAAAAAATTGATGCAAACGATGGGTATTGCAACAAAGCCATTTCGGCATAGATTAACGGACTATGTTCTCGCCAATAAGGACGACCTTGCTGTTTTGAAATATCCACCTCTAATGTATAGTTTCATCCATTAAACTCAATGGAGCAAGTTTGTGACATCTAGACTTTTAGAGGACTTTCAGGTATCGGTCTCAAGAATTTGGTTAACTTGTCTACTTCATAAGTTGTTACGTATCATATGTTACTTATGATTTCAGAACCTTCACATAGAGCAACAAAATAGGAGAAGAGGACATGTATACAACCATAGGCTAGGCCGAAAAGGCTATACGGGTTTAAGAAGAGAAATAGTAAGTAATCTGAACTCTGATACAACACTTTGAAATAAGTGATGGATGCAATACAAATGTGTACACTCAACTATGTTCATTTTTATGATAAAAACATAAAAAGGATGCAACGTATACTGAGGAGGAAGTTGAACACTGCCTTTTTTGGAAGCTAGCCCAAAAAAAGCAAAGAAAGTCTACAAGAAAGTCTACTGGGGATGTCGATGCTAGTGAACATGATGGGAATGATTCTGTTTCGATGGTTTATGATCCAGCTACTTAAGTAATGGTGGATAAGATTGTAAGAACGTCTCAACTTTAGTCTCATTTCCCCTAGCTTGCCTTGCTAATCCAGTATTGCTGCATATCTAGTCTAACACAACATTCCCCCTTCCTACCTACCACTGTTGCTGTATTTCTAGTCTCATTTAGACACTTAGACACTTAGGCCACTGGACACCGGTGGCCTATCCACCTATATGACTTTCTAACTATCTAAGCTATCTCCCTATATATATATATATATATATATATATATATATATATATATATATATATATATATATATATATATATATATATATATATACATATACATATAAATATACACACACACACACTCTACTGTCTAAACCTATCTATATTTTTATAGGATGAAGTGAAGAAAAAATTTCTTGTGGCAAGTTGTCTATTCCGGTGAATCGTGATGCTCTTTGTTATACAATGGAGAAACCCAAGCACAGTGGTCATGTTACGGCCATGGGTAAATATATCACCCCAAGCACCTATTTCCACACTCCTAAAGCTCCAATTGGTTGGGAGGAGGAGAAACAAAAGTTGGTCGAGGAGATTGAAAGGAAAAACCAGATGATAAGCAAGTTAATGACACAGGGGAACTGTAGTACACCAATATCATATACTGGTTACAACTTCCCGGTAACCAGATCCCCAATTCCTTCAATGCTTCCCATCAATGCACCGAGTTTAGCTTCCGAAGGATCACAGAGGCTAAGTCATATGAGAAAGGTCTAATTTCATCCCCTTATCTAGCATTATGAATTTAAGTGCTAACATTTTCCAACTTTTCTGATACGGTTGTAAATGCACAGTATCCTTTGAAAAGTAATGAGGAGATGGTACATGTGGAAAAATTTGTGTATGGCCAGAAGGAGAAGACACTAATAAAAGAGAAGACACCATTAAAAGAGAAGACACCAAGAAAAGAGAAGGCACCAAGTAAGGTCAAGTCACCCACGAGAGGTTGTACAAGAATTACAAGGTCTTTTAAGAATACACCTGGAATGGAATTCTTCGCTGTGCTGGCACAGAAGTTGATCAGCAAAGAAATGACAATTCGGGTTTCACGTGATATTGACTTGTTTGGCACTCCAATACTTATTGCTCTTCTTCGAGAGGATATTGACAATTTCGTTAATGTGCATCCTCTTTCAACAAACTGCATTTAATTATACATTAGGTACAAGAATAATTTGCTTCTTAAATTTTTTCTTATTACATTAATAACTTGACTTAAATTATTTACAAACTGTAGGTCATTGTACTATCGTTTAAAGGACCTAAACACTGTTGAAAATGTTTCATTTATTGACACAAGAAAAGTATCCACTTCTGGGTTAAAAGAAATTTTCGCATCAAGGGATGCAAAAGCAAGAGAGATTTGTAACCGTTTGAAATATGGAAAATAAAGTTGATTTTATTTCGTGCCATACCACCCAAGGTATTACACTTCTTACTTTTTTTCTTTTATAAAGTGAATTCAGAATTTTTATGGAATACACTCACACACACTCTGGCCACACTATCATACTGAACTCTGATTTCTACACATTGTTGTACACCTGAGATACATACTGCAGAATATTTACCTAATAGACCATCTAAATCTGATACTTAAATTTTTATATATCTTGGTGTTATATGGTGTAATTACAGAGATAATTGGGTCTTGGTTGTCATTGATATTCTACTTATGAGAGCGTACTATTTGGATTCTCTGGGGGTTCACATATGTGAGGACCTTAAACAAATTATAACAAGGTATGCATGAATATATTTGTCCCAAATCTTCGCATAACTATAGTAAATGATATGTACTTTAATAATGACAAATATTGTTGTCCACTTTAATTTACATAGTGGGCTTCGGATGTATCATGCTCAATGTGGAGACCAACTTAAAAAAATTTAGATTGAATTGGTTATCAATTCAGGTACAATATATTTCTCTATCGTCAATATATAGATAAAAAATGAACAAGTGTGTAAGTACTTTGCTTTTCTATGCATAGGTGCCAGTACAAAGTGGCACTATCGAATGTGGTTACTACGTGATGTGATATATGAAAGAGATCGCAATTGATCCAAGCTTGCTTAATCCTAAGGTGATGTTATGCTTAATCAACATGCATGTATGTTTAAAATATATTTTGATCACTTATGTTTTTTCTTTCTATTTACAAACAGTACAATGGAAAACAGGAGTATGGTTTTGATGAGATTAATGAAGCTCGCATTGAGTGGATGGATCATGTGTCACCATTCTTGACCTAGCCATTCCTGAAGGTAATTTTTGGACTTTATCTAAGATTTGCAGTCATTATGTGCTGCATATTTATGCACTATTGAATATAAGGATACTATTTAATAGTGAAGTATCATTGCTGCCATTAATTTTGTGTTCAAGATACTTGCTAATATTGATACTAATGATACTAAGCCACTACTAAGCATTACTAGTATTAGCTCTGATACTCATGTTCAGGGTACTTGTGTTCAGGATACATGTTGTGTGACTATAATGGAGTGTGACTGTAATGGAGAGTGTTTTCTGTGCAAGTGTGTGTGAGTAGTGTGCTCATGACTGAGGATGTTTTCTATACATGTGTGTATGTGTTGAGTGTATCCAATAGTCCTATTTCTATATGATAAATAGATCACGACAAAAAAGACTGCTAATCTGAAAGCAATCCTGATGATTCCTTAGTAGCAGCTTGATATACCAACTAAGATATCCCACACTAATACATGTAAACCACTATGTTCGGTTCAATGCTTTAGAAAAACAACTGTATACTATAAATTAGGGTGTAAACATATACAACTTATATATGTTTTGTCCACCCATTTAAAATACAGATATACATATGGTGTTATCTTTGTATCCTAATTACGAGAATAATACTTGAAACCTTCAAAATAATATGGTAGACTCAATTCTATTGTAGTCTTCTTATCTAATAACCATTCATATTTGAGGAATTCTTATCCATTAGTCAAATATTGACATATGTTCAATAATCCAAATAGTGCATCCCACTAATGTGAGGCTCTTACCAGGGTATGGAAAAGGTCAAGTTCATGCTGCCTAGTCCAATTATACAGAGAGACTATTTCCAAACAATATCATTATTCGTATCGGTGCCCGATATTAGAAACCAAATACATATACTTTATCAGAGTATCAGAATGCTCACATGCTTGAAACTAGTGGACACAGTGAGTATCAGAGTATCTCTGCATATCATCATTCTCTACTAGTAGTGAGTAGTAGTGAGTATCAGATTTCTAGTGGGCACAGTGAGTACCAGAGTATCTCTGTAAATTCGACTTGTAATTGGGTGGCAACAGTGAGTATCAGAGTTCTGACTTGTAATTCAAATGGACCTTGATACTAGCAGTCATCATGGTATTAGTCTATGATTTTGTTCAGTGTTAACTAATGTGTGAAGGGAGATTACAAATGGTATCATTCATCATGGGTTTATGAGAAGGGGTATTTCAGTCAGTGGACATTTAAGTTTATGTTTGCTAATTTCTTGTACCAGTCATTGTTTGGTCCCCAAATTTCTTGTATCAGTCACTGTTCAATCCCTAAATTACATATAGTTCAGTCCCTACTTCTCTTTCTTAGTAACACTTCAGTTTACTGGGTAAATAATAAGGAAGGATGTTTCAGTCAGTGGACATTTAAGTTTCTGTTTGCTAATGGTTTTAGTCCTAAATTACAGTTAGTCATTCATAGTTCAGTCTTTAGTTTTATTTGTGCTCAGACACTGTATCAGTTTGAGATCCTTGATACTTGATTTTGTTTTACTATCACAAATAGGAGGGGCTCGGGTTTGGTTTAAACCTTAGTAGCAGTCCCTGTTTATATATTTCTATGATATACATTATTGTATCACCCACTTCTTGTATCAGTCCTTGTTGATGATATTATATCAAATATTTTTTTGTTCAATCTATATATGATTTATACCAGTTCAATACTAACAATGATATTGTATCAGGCTTTGTTCAAATATTTCTTTATTGATACCAGTCCAATACTAATAACGTATTTTTAATTGGCTACAGGAGATTCTCGATGATGTTTGTGAAGCTGTGGGCTTTGGTTTCGATAATATTTGTGAAGCTGCGGGCTTCAATTTTAATGATGTTTGTGAAGCTGCGAGCTTCGGTTGCGATACGATTTGTGAAGCTACGGGCTTCTGTTAAGGGTATTTTGTTCTACTGTGGAATTAGTTAATATAAAATAGGGTTGGTGTATCATGTACAAGTGTGTATCTGTGAACAAAGTTTATCTTTTTGTTGGTTAACTGAACAAAAGAACTGGTGGTTGAATGTAAGAACATGTTTGTTTTGTTAGTATAAAATATGTTTGTAAATTAGTTGATGTTTGTGAGAGATTCTAGAATTTATATTATGCATTTCTGGATTTGATATTATGCGTGGATCACGTAACGTCGGCAACGTAAATGAAATTGATAAACAGGGTCTCTTGACGGCTAAGAAACGTCAACAAAAAGAGAATCCATATTGACGGTCATTAACCATCAGCTAGGCCAGCGTCAGAAAAAGTATGCACCAATATTGACGGTCTAAAACTAGGTCTAAAACTCGATTTAGTTGACGGCTAAAACCCGTCAACTAAAGTCATTCAGTAACCGTCAACTAAAGTGGAAACTTTTGTTGACACTGGCCTAGGTGACGGAAGGGAAAGCGTCAACTAAACCCTTTGGTGACAAAAAAAAATCGTCAAGAAAAGCTATTTTCTTGTAGTGATCATTAATTGCCATCTTTGGATGTGTCGGATTACCCTAACCGATCACATATTGCACACAGTATTTCAAATTACACATAGTTCCTAGTCGTATTTATTCTTGATCTTGGTTATTCCCTTAGACGTTAGTGTTGCATGTGCATTACATTATAGTATTTAGTATCACATGTTTTTACTTACTGCATTTATTTATTGCTTTATTTTGTATCGTGTGACATTTGTTTGGATGTACTTTGCTCCAATCCTAACTGGATAACTATTTTTAGGCGTTGTCGGTGACCATTGTACCTTTCTCTTTGGACTTTTGGACCGCATGATGAGCTGGAAGGGATACGACTATCTTTTGTTTAATTCATTTATAGCTTCTCTATATCATTTTCTAATTTACCTTCTATTTTATTACTGAATTTGTCTCCAAAATTTTTTTGCTAGTTTTGTATTAATTTGTGATCAAATACTTGTCTTATGGTCTAGTAAAATTTGTTTATCTTCCTTATGTTATCCTCCTTTAGTTACCGTGAATGAATTTTATTGTGTATCATGTGATATAGAGGTATAAATAACGTGCTATCATCGATGCTGCAACGTAGGCTGGGCGTGCTTTGCAAACCATGCCTAACATGCGGGTGTGGATCGTGACAACAGGGGCTTTGGTTTCTATCTATATTACAAGCATTGTCGAAAGTTATACAACTCTCCATGATCGCTTCTACTCTAAAAGGCATGTTTAGTTAGGAGTTTGCCAGGAACGGAGATTGAATAAAGAAATATAGAGAAAATCTCAAGGTACATCATCTATATCCCATTTAGACGCATTTACTTTAGAGAGCCAATGCAAGAGTAATAGGTTGTTTGAGAAGTAGCAGAAAAAAGCACAAAAGAAAGTCCAAGAGTTGGTAAAAGGACTTTGAGCATTACCATTGTGGCAAGAAGGGCTACATCAAACAAACTATTTTTCTTGAATATAAAAGAAGAAGGGCGACAAGGAAAGCAAAGTGAGAACCCAATAACGATCATCTCAACACATGGAGGTGATATCATTATTAGGGGTGGTGAGGTTATCATGAACCTTGCCTGCAACAACAATTCTTGGTTGGTGGACTTAGTGGCTTTGGTGCACATATCACACAACAGAGCAGTATTTGTCACATACACAATAAGAGACTGTAAAGTATTGAAGATGGACAACGAGAATGTGTCAAAGGATGTTGCTATAGGAGATGTGCATTTTAAGGCAAAAATTGGAGCAACTCTTGTGCTCAAAGGTATTTGTCATGTCCCTGATATCCGTTTCAACCTGGTATTGGTTGGAAGGTTAGATGATGAAGGATTCTTCAATCTCTTTAAAAACCATCAGTAAAAACTTTTCAGAGGTTTTTTAGTGATTGTCAGAGGAAGCAAGAAGTCTGATATCTACTATATAGAAGGGGCGCACATGGGACACATGAGGTGAATACAGTCAGTGATACGTCTATCGAGTAATAACACATGTGGCTTAACCATATCAACAAGAAAAGAATGAGCTACTTGTTAAATAAGAAACTAATTGCAGGGTTGAAGACTACAAAATTGGAGAGATGCATGTATTGCATGGCTGGAAAGCATAATATGGTATATTTTCAAAGTCACCCATCTTCAAAGAAGTCGAATGAAGGTTGAAAAACTATTATTGGTGCCTCTTATTTTGTAGCATTCTTTGTTGATTATTTCAGAAAAGTTTGTTTCAATGCTATAAATACCAATGTTCAGGTGTTGTGTACTTTCAAGAAGTTTCAGGTCTCTATTGAAAAAGAGATAGACAAGAAGTTAAAGTGTGTTCGGTCTGACAATGTCGAGGAATACATTGGTCCCCTTGATGACTATTGTAAAGAACAAAGGAGTCAACACCAGACGTCTCCACCAAAAATATCTCTACTCAATGGTGTAGCAAAGCATATGAATATGAGAGTGATAGAGAGGGTACAGTATTTTCTCTTCAAGGCAAACTTGTTAGGTAGTAAGACTCTTAATATTGTTGCTTATGTTATTAATTTGTCTCCAAGTGATCCTTTGCAAGGTGATTTGCTTGATATAGTATGGTACGACAAAAAGTGGTCATATAGTCACCTTCAAGTGTTTAGGTGTAAGGCCTTTGTACATGTACCAAATGATGAGAGGTCAAACTTGCCCGAAGATGAGGCAGTACGTATTTTTTGTTATGGTCGATATGAGGCAGGGACGACTACTTAATAGCCCTTCTACTTAACTCAACTGGAACAACCGTGTTCTTCAAGTGCCTCGACCCGTGCCATAAATCGTATGATCCATATTGAAATCGTGGGACAATTATGCTACACCAAGCATTGAATGGGGGGACAGCGCATGCTTTATCGAGCATTTATGTCATGCGATGCCTATGACTATGCTAAGTTCATAGTCTTGTAGGAACATTTACCAACTTTCCCTTCTCCCAAGCCATGGGACGAAGGACCGAATATCAATTTGAAAACCAATGTGGGATGATATCTATATAGCAACTCGACCATTCCATGTTCTATACTCATTTGACTCAATACGGGATTATTTTCTTTGGCTATGTGGGTTCGTCTTTTTTATTAGCATACCTACTCAGTGTAACTGAAACCATCCAATTACTAGTGTAACGGCCAAGCTGAGGCAAGTTCATCGAAGCCACCCACCTGAGTGAGGAGTTGCCTCGACCGAGCGGGACTTCGAGTAAGTCGTTGCATGGCTAAGTCCAAACGTCATTGCGTTTCGATTCCTCTGGTTGAATTAAGTGGGACGGGGTATTACATTATATACCACTCAAAAAAATTTTGTCCTCGAAACATATTGAGTTCACACTCATAGACTTATCACTTGATTCAACGTCCAATGGTTCTCGCACACACTCCTCATACGCGTTTCTTCAATTCGAGCCACGGTCGCCTTAGTTATTATTCATATCAACCAACTATATTTCGAACTTGGAGAAACTTATACTCGTCGCACACACAAATAACTTAGTTCTAGGACAAACCACCCGATCACTCAACAGTCAAGTTCATTTTGAATCCAATGATCGTACTACCATCAATATTTTTCTTTGAAACACACGATTTCAAAATCCTTGATACCTTCCCGTTCCTTTAGTCTCACTTGAATTCAATGTATCACTTAGTTGGATCGTGCACATATTCAAGGCATCCCCGAAATACATGCATTTCAACCAAGTCTCGTGATAGAGAATCCTCCATTACCACTCGAGTTAGATCGTGCAAATAACTAAGGTGTCCCTGGAATTATGTATTTCAATCGAGTCTTATGAGTGGTGTCTCCAAATAATTGAATCATTCTATCTACCAATACTATTATCCAATCCTGTCAATCCTCAAGATTAGTCATACCGATGCTACCTCTCAAAACAGAGACGTCTTGCCTAACCGCTAGGCCATCTCTCCAGACTAAAGTCAACGACAGTATTGGAATCAATGTTCCCAAACAATAATATCAATACTGACCCCAATTCTAAGGTCAACCCAAAGTTGATAGTATGGGACTTTCTACCCGAGCTTGCATAACTCCAGTTTATAAATTTCGAGCATATTTTATCCTGTTTGCACTTGCAACACTTAGTTTAAGAGGTCCGAGTCATCCAACAAAGTTATCCTACGGTAAGTTTTTCACAACTAATTCATAAGCATATAATCAATATCGCACGTCCAAAAGCAATTCGTGTAGTCTATCACTTCGAACATGTTCGATATAATCTACATATCCATCATATCCAAGTCAAGTACACCGCGACATGATTTGTCACTAAACCATAATTTTTACACCATATTCCCTAAGTCGTTTAACATAATTTACGTATTCGATCACAAGGTCGTCTAGTATAACAATATGTCATGTCCCAATCTCCCGCAAGATCGATTCTCTATGCTGGACATAAAATCACCATGCCAACGGTCCTGCAGGATAATCGTCCTCATCGGGACGTAACTTTTGCTTTAAGTCTAGACTAATTTATCCTTGATACGCACATTGGATCTACTCAATCCTCAAACTTACTTATCGCATAAGTCCAAACAATCCTCGAATTTATTTATCATCAAATTCGTCAATATTTTCGATTCGCATAGTCTGAGTAGTATCCATTCACGCAAACTTCAAGTTTATCTTATTAAGTCACCCAATCATTCATTATTATCAAATTCCAAGTATAGCATCCATCTGAACAATAACATTTTATACGATCATCCTTCCTCGAATCAGAGTACCTCCGAGTTATCACACATTGATCTTTGATACTCCTCAATACCATCGATGAATACATAACCTGATGATGTTCCTTTGTAATGAACTCCAAGTCGTGCAATTGATGCTATCATTCGAACTGGATATACAATAATTTCATCGATGTTCAGGATCAAATTTGATCGTTATCCCTCGAACTAGCTACGTGATCAATTTGCTTAAACAAAAAATCACGTATGTTCACCTGTCTATCTTAAGTCATCGAGCAACATATTTTCTTAAATCGTCTCATTCTATGCTAACTCAAATCATCGAGTAATACTATCCCTGTCCTTAGAGTCGTTCACATATATTCAAATCATTTCTATGCATGCTAACTTCCAATTGTGCTAACTTTTTGTATACGATTCATCAACTGAGTCCTCCTTCCTTACACCTTAACTTTTCCCTCGATTCAGTCTACCTACTCAATCATTTTTATTTCATACTCAGTGTAATCCTGTCGATGCACGTCATCTTCTCGTTTGTTCTAATCAGCTTGTTCTAGCTATCTAAAGTCACGATTACTTTGAATAGTCTTTCTAAGGCTTTGTGTTTAGCATAGTGCTTGCTAATTGACTCGTTGGCATCCCGCATCCTCAATCGATCAACATTCTCGAGGCTATACCATACATCACTCAGGGATGAAGTTACTCGATAAAATCCTCGATTGATCATTTGAATCACGACCGATCACTTCGAATCTCTGTTCGAACAATTTCTCAAATTTTAAGCATGCTCATCTATATTGCATCGACGATATCGTCGTTCAATAGCACCTTTGTCGCTGACTACGCAAAAATTCGTAATTCGAGTTTGACACATCTACATCCAAAAATATTTTTAATCCAGCACGCAACTTGCTATTTTTGATACAAATCTTGGTGTATATGCCCAGTCTCACTTAGCCAACCGTGCCTTACGTGAAACCATCTTGTTCAGCCAATTTTCCCTTCGTGAGATTTTTTAAAATATATAGACTTATTGTATGGAACATCCCACATATATTGAGAGAAAGCGCACAACGATATCAATTTACGGAAATGACATTTAGCTCGAAGCCATCAGAGTTAAAGAATTCAATCGAAAGTACAAGGACGTAAAGCCGTGCTCAGATACCATTATGTCACATCCTTCTCCCAAAGGAGCGGTCGTCCTCGCTAGGGAGTGATTTCGCGTGAGCCTAGGTTGCACTCATGCAAGGCGGGTTCCATAATGGCCGATTATAATCTAAGTGACGGGGTCGTCGCACAGATGTCCCAAAGCAGAAGCATTGAAAAATGAAGGCAACATGGGTATACAAACAAAGTCCACTTTTTTTTATTAATAATAAAAATAAGATTACAAAGGGCATGAAGCCAGCTTACAAGTCACTCAAGCTCACTTTCTCTCATAATACTATCGCTCAGCTCTCTGTCTCATCTCTTAATACCAAGCTCAAGGCTGCAACTTGTGAATGCTTCAGAAAGCGATGTCTATATATTATGTCTCGTATAGGTGAAGCCTCCAATGCGGTCGCACGTCTCAAAATGCCAAGGAACTCCATGCCTCATTGGGTCCAAACGAGCTCCGCCTCGAACGAGCAGGTACTTATAACCTGCCCATGAAACTGGTGGGGTGTCAATACACAATCGTACTGGTGGTGTAAGCTCCTCATCCACCCATACAAAATCAATACTTTATTTAGTTTGTGCAAGTATTCCCTTTTTGATTGTTTTTATATTCTTTCCTTAGGATCAGTTTTAGGATATTGACTCTTGGCTTATTTTGTGCCTTTAGACCATCGCCGTGTCATCGCACCGATGACTTACGTATGCCTTTATACCATTCTCGTGTCAACAACATTAACGTATCGACTCATGCTTGCCTTTCGGTCCATACTTAAAGACGCAATAACATGGTCGTACCGTAAACTTTTTTTGTGCTTCATCATCGAGGTCGTGCCTCACAATTCAACATGACTAAACCAAACTTTTGCCTTACGGCCTTTCTTGACTTAATTTTGAAATGACTCAATCCCAACTGAAACAACTCTGTGTCTACGACTTAATACTCAATGCCACATTTCGTGCCGAAGCACGTGTCTTTATTATAGCCAAATCTTAGGATCTAAAATGGTGTTGCAACCGTGCATACCTTCTTGGCTCAATTCGTGTCGTACTTGTACTTCCTTTGATTTGACCGATACTGTGCATGCAGATTGTTGCTCAGTACACCAACTCATCTATATGAAGGGGTCATTAGCAATTAAAGCCATCTTGGATATTGATGGGTTAGATGGCGATCATTCAGTACAAGGTAGCGAGTCCTACTGAAAGCCCCGAATCACCAAGCATTTTGTCCTAGAAAATTCCCCATGCCAGTACGTTGGACACGATGAACTTTTTCCCCTAGGTACGAATCGATCCAGGTGCCCAGATAATCGTTCAGGAATAATACTTGTGCAAAAATGGTCCATGACCATGTAAGTCTCTACTCAATCTGACGTACTAATGAGACCATTTCTCATCTTTACATCTCTATAAAACTCTACGGTTCGAAGACTGCCTTCACGACTACCAGTCCCGAGCACTTTCAAAGTTTTTAAAATCTTCTTACTCAACTCAAGAACGACTATTTGATAGTCCTTATACATACACGACTTGAAACAATCGTGCTCCGTACGACATTACCAACCAAGTCATAATCTATGTTGAGCCCTGAGATCATGGGACTGTGCGGCTATAATAAGCCATAGAATTTGTGGGACCGTGCCTGCTATGACTTCGATAGCCCGTGGCATAACTTGCCTAACTCAACATGTTTATCATTTGACTCAAACTCAGGGGCGACTACTTGATACACTACTAGAATGAATCATATTAGCGACGTCCAAAAACGTCGCTAATAAGTAAAAATACGTCGCTAAATTAATTTAGCGACGGAATGACCAGGTCGCCGAAAAACTAGTCACAGATCAAAAGTTCATCGCCAATCATCGCTGTTGCGACGAATAGTCTACGACGCTAAAATGTCGTAAACTTAGCGACGTTCAGCGACATTTATAGTACGTTGCCAATTTAGCGACGTATATAGCGACGTCTATTTGTCGCATATGGTGACATGGCAAGGTTTGCCATGTCAGCATGTTGGGCGACGTTTAGCGATGGCCCGTCACAGTTAGCGACTTCCAGATACATATTTGCGACGTATTTCTGCCTCGCAAATCCGTCACCAAACGTCGCAATCCGTCGCTAACATACTGGAAAATTAAAAATAAAATAAAATACAGTTTTCAAATTCTACACACTGCACTTTATATACAGTTTAAACAAAAATCCTGCACTTTATTTAAACATTAATCCTGCACACTGCACTTTATATTCAAATCCTGCATACTGTACACTACACTTTATATTCAAATCATGCACACTGTACTTTACACTTTACACTGCACTTTATATCATCACAAACATCATCACAGACACATCATAGGGCCAATACATACAACTCATCACAAACATCATCACAGACACACATCCCGCATCATAAACATAAATATATTCAAATCCTGCATACTACACTTCACAGACACACATCATCACAAACATCCAATAGATTCAAATAAAAATAAAAGATGATAAAAAGTCTCCCACCAAGTGTATAAACAAAAGTGTACCAATAAATAATTTGCCCATAGGGCCAATACATATAACTCATAAAAAAATTAATAAAATCACTGAGGACCCCTACTGCATATCTGAGATACCATGTACTCATACTGCTCCTGTGTAAGCTGCACCGTAGGGGCAGTAGGAGGCAGTGCAATGTCTGGAGTCGGCGCCGTCGATGCATAGGGAGGACGTATCTGCTCCAGCTCTCACAGTCGCTCAGCATGCGCAGCAAGGGTACTCACCATCCTCCGAGTACTCTCCTCAATCGAAGTATGTACCTGAGTGAGTGAGGCAGACATGGTCCTCTGCGATCCCTCAAGCTAGACCTGTCTATGCTCTGTTTGCTGCGTAGACTCGGTGAGCGTGTGCAAGCTGGCAGTTGTAGCCTGCTGTAGACTCATCAGCTCCTATATACTGTGCTCGACCGTATCAAATCGTCCGGTGATCATCGGATCGTCGGATCGTCGCTCTGCGGTATGGTGATCAGAAATCTACTGCTACAATTCGCGACGCAGCTCGTCGATTTGATGACCAATATCCTGAGCTCGTGATGACGCCTGTGAAGCTGGAGACTGCATACTGACAGAGGGGCCCGGGATGACTCTGAAGCCAAATAGGCGTCGTAGGATCCCGTACCGTAGTACGTATCCTTCTGAAGACCACCAACGGCGGTCATCTAGAGGTCGTCCGGAGTTGGAGCTGTAGACGGCTGGGAGGAAGTACCAGCCCCTCCTTCTGCTGACGTACTAGCAGCAGCAGCCGCCTCCCCTTGTAGTCGAAAAAACTCGGCCTAGAACAATATTTGCTAACGTCTAAGTGTTTGCTAAAGTCTATATTGATATCTATTTACTATTTTCTAAATTATAGTAAATTAATATAAAGAATAGAACGTACATATGCTTGCGTCGCCCTCTTGTCAATGAACTCACTAGCCCTCCGATGGTTGACCAGAAAGACGGTCACCATGTTGGGGTCCTCACCCATTTTTATCTTTTAAAATATATTATCTATTATTAGTATTAAATATTCTATCCAACTATATATAAAATGATGTTCGTCATAAGAAACGTACCAGACGACAAAAATGCTCCGTCATCGAAATGGAGCCACCACAACACTTACTAGCGCTCGACCGCGCCACCTTGGCCTTATCAGACCGCTCCTGGTACCTGGCCTCGCCGAATCTAGCCTTCAGCGCAGTCCACTGCTAGCATGATCCAACCATGGATCGGCTTTCTGGAGCGATCATGAGACTTCTGGTCGTAGATCGCATCACGGATGAGCTTGCCTGCGATGGCAGAAAATTGGGCCTTGATCTTCGTCGCCCGGTGTGGTGAATAGAAATAGGTCCTCTACAAGAAGTAAAATAGAAAAGTTTTATAATATACACAAATGATTATTAAAATTTAAAAATAAACAAATTTTTTACCTTGAAATGGGCCAACCAAAAGACCTTCTTATCTGTGGGAGCATCTGAGTAGTTATTCCAAGGCCCACGATAGTTCTGTCTCAGAAATAACCCCAGCTGTCTCTGTACTGCAGGAGGCCGATATCTGTACAGTAATAAATTTTATGAATATATATGTACATATAATCATTTGAGAATTATATATTAACTAATTAACTTACTTCGTAGGCCCGTCCGTCCAAATCTCCATACGCGTCTCGTCCGAAGGAGTGCATGGTCGCTCTTACCTCCTGCCTGGGGAGGATTAGTCTGATCGTCGTCCTCTATATGCTCGGCGTCGGCTCTCTCCATGGAGCCGTCGGCAGGAGGAATGCTGGACGCGGGAGGAATGCTGGACGCGAGATCAAGAATACTGTCAGCTCCACAATCTCCCGTATGATGCCATAGAAATCGTTGCCCGTATCAACATCTTTGTAGTTCGAATATCTGATACACAAATAGTTGTTTTTGGTATAATCGAGATCCACAACGTTGTCTCTGATCGGGCAAGTTGTTGACTTGAACCTAAACCTATTAACACAGTAGCTTGGCCATATTTTTGCAGCATAAATTGGTCCCTTGGCTAGCGTTCTATTAGACTCATTCTCAAGTCTTGCGTATGGATGATCGACCTAAATACCACGAAAAAATAAATTAAGCTCATTCTCAAGTACATATACAGAAAGATAATTACAGAGTACTCAAGTCTTACATATGCACTCAACCATGATGGAAAATAACGCCTCATTTTTTGTTCTAGTTCTTCTTCTGTTATGTGTGGCCTACCTGACCTCACATCATCATTAAATATACTGAAAACAACATCGTTCAATTAATGTAATAGTATAATAATCAACACTATTAAAATAATGTAGACGTATTAATTACTTACTCCTCCAGCTTCTCTACTTCATCATCGTCGCTGTTGAATAATACATACACCTGAGCAGCCCTTAGCTCATCATCGTTCAGATATCTCTTCTTTATTTTACCCGATGGCTTTCCTGGAGCATTGAATACCTTCAGTATTGTATCATCACATTCATGATCTCCGTCGTCATTTCTGGAAGCTCTCGCTCTATTAGTTGCAACATGAGGCTTGAAATACATCGAACAAAAGTTGGTAATCTCCTCGAGAACATAGGCTTCATAAATAGAACCCTCGACCCGTGCCTTATTTTTTACCTTTCTTTTTAGGTGATTCAAATGTCGCTCGAACGGGTACATCCATCGATATTCGACGGGTCCACCAACACGTGCCTCATAGGATAGATGAATCGACAAATTCTCCATAGAGTCGAAGAATCCAGGAGGAAACACCCTTTATAGCTTGTACAGTGTTACCGTAATGTCCTTCTCTTGCTTTTCTAGACGATCAACGAGCAATTTCTTAGAACAAAGATCCCTGAAGAATATGCTAAGCTCCGTCAATGGATCACAAACTGCCTGCGGTAAGAATTCCCAAAATACAATCGAAATTAATCTCTCCATGAATATGTGACAATCGTGGCTCTTCATACCGTTAATTTGTTTTCCTTCGGATCGACACATCTTCTCAGATTTGACACATATCCGTCTGGAAATTTTAGGCCCTGGATTCACCGACAAAGTCTCACTTTATCCTCCTTGTCCAGTAAGAAAATTGACTTCGGCAGGAACTATTTTCCATTCTCCTCTATCAAATGCAACACAGGTCGTTTGCATATTTCTTCTAAGTCCAACCTGGCCTTGGGATTGTCTTTTGTTTTTTCCTTTACGTCCATCACAGTATTAATTATGTTATCAAACACATTCTTCTCAATATGCATGACATCAAGATTATGTCTGATCAGATTGGTACTCCAATATGGCAGATCCCAGAATATGCTCCTCTTTGTCCAGTTATGATCTCTACCAAATCCATCGCACTTGTACCCAGTTGTAGGATCTTCGATAGCACTTGGAAAATCTCTAACCTCCTTCTATATCGTGGCTCCGTACCACCTTGGCGGTGGATCACCCTTCTCTATAACGCCGACACGGAATGCATTTATGTTCCTTTTGAACGGATGATCTTTTGGCAGAAATTGTCGATGACAATCAAAGTAGCACGATTTTTCTCCGTATTTCAAGCGGAAAGCCTTTGTACGGTCCATGCAATACAGACATGAGAGACGGCCATGAGTGCTCCATCCAGATAACATTCTATAGGCCAGAAAGTCGTTGATGGTCTACATAAGGGTTGCCTTCATCTGAAAATTTTGCTTCCTAGAAACATCGTACGTGTTAGCGCCTACTTCCCATAATTGATTCAACTCATCTATCGAAGGCTGTAAGTACACATCAATGTTCCTCTTAGGATTGTTCGGACCAGGAATTATAACTGTTAGAAATATGTACTGAGTCTTCATGCACATCCAAGGCGGTAGGTTATACGGAGTGACAATCACAGGCCAGCACGAATACTAGGATCCCGAAAGACCAAAAGGAGTAAAATCGTCAGAAGATAGCCCCAACCTGACATTACGTGGATCTGAAGCAAAATTAGGATACACTCGATCAAAGTGCTTCCACGCTTCTCCATCTGATGGGTGATCCAACACTCCTTCAATCTGTTCTCTCATGTGCCAACTCATATTTTCGGCCGTCTCTTTCACCATAAATAACCTTTGCAACCGTGGCGTTAAAGGCAAGTAGTGCATTGAATCAGGGGGTCTTCTTGCACCGGTAGACCTTCATGTACTAGTTGTCTTATAGCGATTAGCATCACAAAATCTACACACATCTGCGTCCTTGTCGTCTTTGTAGTACAGCATGCACCCATTGTGATAAGAATCGATTTTCTCGTATCCCATCCAGAGCGATCTCACCATCCTCTTAAACCGATAAAAGTCTTTAGGTAACTTAGCACCCGCTGGCAAGATCTCTATAATCAAATCCAACACTCGGTTGTAGCATTCTTGTGACATGTTAAAATCTGACTTAATGCTCAACAGTCTTGTAACCACCTCCAACGGTGAATGATCCTCACAACCAGGATACAATGGAGTCCTTGCATTCTCCAGCAACTCCATGAACTTTGTAGCATCGACATTCGGTGCCTCCTCAGCTGCATCATGAACGAAACTAGGTCCCGTAGCGTCGAAAACCATGTTCACGCACCCGTCGTCGTATGCATGATTATTTGAAACAAAATTAGGTCCCGTATGCATATACAGCTCAACATAAGGCTCCGGCTCTGATGCTAAAGACACAAGTTCTCCGTATACGGTCTACTGATAGTAATTAGGCGTGAAAGCCCTCGAGTACAAATGATATGTCACTTCTACTTCTGGATAATATTTCACATTATGACATTTCAAACACGGACACTTAATTTTGGTGTCGTCCATGTACTGAGGGAATGCCTTAGCAAACTGCAGGAACTGCTCTACTCCAGCTATGTATTCATCCCGTACACCACACATATCATCAGGACGACGATTGTACATCCATGAACGATTTCACAAGTAGTAATTCATATCCATTTGTAAATAATTCTGCAAAGATGGACACACATGTTCAGCGCAGTAACTAGTCAAACTGGGTGAAGTTGAGTTGACTAAGTCAATATCTTGGACAAACTAGTCAAACTGGGTAAAGTTGACTAAGTCTAGGCAATTATCCTTCACTAGACATAGACATGGAAGAAGCACCGATATTTGTAGTGTCCTAACTTCCTAGTGTATATTATAGTATAGAGACATGGTAACCGTATGTAGGGGTACAACTCGGGTGGGGCATGGCTCTTCCTACCTGAGCTCACTGCCTACAGGGTAGTTCCCCATGCCTGCCTTACACTTGACCCTTTCCTCTCCTTCATCACTTGCACATCAGTGCATACCAGTGCACATGAGTGTACATGACCTATTAGCCTATGCCCCAAGCCAATTTCTCTACTCAACTTGATATCATATCCTCTTTATATCAGATATTTGATACCAAGATAGGAAAGGTTGACTGATACTTGATTCTAAAATTCCTCTCCCCTTTACCTATCAACTGATACCAACTGATATCAGTTCTTACTAACACTCACATAGGGGCTGATCCACTTCATCAAAGGACTGATATATCCTATCAAAAGACTGATACTATAAACCTTTTCATACTTCATATGGCTGATGCTAATATAACAAGTAATGGACTGAACTTTAAAGGAAATGGGATTGAATCAATAATGTAACAAACTGAACATTTAGGACTGACTACTAACAAATGGGACTGAAACTCAAAGGTATTAGACTAAAAAAGATGGGAATATTAGACTGAACTAATTATCCTAAACTGATACCATACTCCAATGGGTCTGAACTGGATGTAAGGGGGACTGAAACTGGTACATACAACTATACAACTGAAGACTAATAATCTATCTATTTAACTAATATATGACACCTACTCTATATTTATATCTCTCTATTGGGCTAACCTCCCAATCATTGCTTAAGTGCAGGCAACCTACTGCTGCCAAGTGTAGTCCCAGCACTTTCCTTCCAAACCTGCTCTCTGCAGGAGCTCCTCGAGCCTCCTGCAGTGAAACTAAGTCCCCTTGATGCCTGCACTCGAGTGGACATCACTCTACTGCCCCAAAACCTGTGTATAGGCTCCAAAGCCAGCCTTGGCTATGCAAGGTCAAGCCATACTGCCAAGGACAATTGTTGCTAAGCAAGTAACATTGCTACTTCTACTAATTTACTGGGCCAAACCCGAGCCTTTTCCTCACCACTATCATTGCCCATCTAGTTTGATCCCCCACAATCCGAGCCCTATCTAATATTAGTTAACCAATATGTATAGATGGGGCTCTACACAGGGACTTGGACATGCTAAGTCCCCTTAGCAAGCTTTATAGCAGTTTTCACTGCTTACAATTATTTAGATGGTCAAAACGGTCAACCGGACAAGCCATCGAACTTGGAAATGAACCCGACACATGAACCGGAGCCCAACCCGATTGTTGATCGGGTTCAAATATTTTAACCCAAATCTGAGCCCGAATCCGAGTATCTTCAACCCTAACCCAACCCATTAACGGGTTTATCCGATTGGGTTCGGCGCGTGTGTGTGTGTCCGTGTGTGTGTCTGTGTGTGTCTGTGTGTGTGTGTGTGTGTGTCCATGTGTGTGTCTCTGTGTGTGTGTGTGTGTCTCTATGTGTGTGTGTGTGTGTGTCCGTGTGTGTGTGTGTGTGTCCGTGGGAGAGGAGGAGGAGGAGGAGGAGGGAGAGGAGTTAGGTTAGGGTTTACCTAAGGAAGAGGATGAGGAGCTTGGATTGGGGGAGGAGGAGCTCGATGAGGAGGAGGTCGAGGAGGAGGAGCTCGAGGAGGAGGAGCTGTGGTCACCGGGGGGGGGGAGTCACCGGGGGGGGAGTCGCCGGGGGGGGAAGGGTTCGCCGGGGGGGGAAGAGCTCGAGGGAAAATTCTAAAATTTTCGAGTGAGGGGGAAAAAGGAAACAGTGTGACCTAAGTTAAAATGTTAGCGACGTCAAGAGTCGACGTCGCTAAACGTCACAAACATTTTAATATATGGTGACGTATTTTAATAATATGTCACTGAAAGTCACTATTCAGCGACGTAATTTATCTCCTATCGCTGAACGTCGCTATTCAGCGATGTTTTGCGATATCTATAGAAAGGAGTCGCTATATTCCATATTTAGCGACGTTATTTTATGTCGTCGCTAAATGACGTCGCTAATAGATCATATTTTAGTAGTGATAGCTCTCCTAATTAACTCAACTGGAATAACCGTGTTCTTCAAGTGCCTCGACCTGTGCCATAAATCGTATGGCCCGTATTGAAACTGTGAGATGAGCAAAGGCTATGCCTAGCCTTGTAACATAAAAACGTGTATTGATACTGTTGGACAATTATGCTATACCAAGTATTGAATGGAGGGATAGTACATGCTTTATCGAGCATTTATGTCGTGCGACGCCTATGACTATGCTAAGTTCATAGTCTTGTGGCAACATGGACCAACTTTCTCTTCTCCCAAGCCACGGGACGAAGGACCGAGTGTCAATTTAAAAACCAACGTGAGATGATATCTATGTAGCAACTCGACCATTCCATGTTCTATACTCATTTAACTTAATACGGGATTATTCCTTTTGGCTATGTGGATTTATCTTTTTTATTAGCATACATACTCAGTGCAATTAAAACCTTCCAGTATTAGTGTGAAGGCCAAGCTGAGGCAAGTTCACACCCACCTGAACGAGAAGTTGCCTCGACCGAGCGGGACTTCGAGCAAGTCACTGTATGGCTAAGTTCAAACGTCGTTGCATTTCGATACCTCCGGTTGAACTAAGCTGGATGGGGTATTACAGATATTGTAGCGAATAAAGTTATACGGGAGCCAGTAAATGGAGTTGCTACCAACCTTGGTTATTAGCTTGTTGTTAATGATCAAGGTGAACCTCAAAAGGATGAGCATGCCAAAAATTCAATTCCTGAGGGGATGAGACTGTCCGTACATAGTCACACTAGAGGCTCCATTGAAAAGGTGCACAAAAGAGCTCGACCATCCATGATATACTTGTCAGATGAGTATGTGCTGTTGACTAACGGAGGAGAACTAGAAATCTTGACAGAGAAGATAAAAGATGAATACATACAGGAGTGGAGGCAGGCCATGCAGGAGGAGATGAGTTTCTAACATAAAAACTCCACTTATAAGCTTGTGTGGTTGCCAAAGGATAAAAGGTCATTACAGAATCGATGAGTGCTTATAGTGAGGCTGATAGCGAGTCAGGTCGCATACAAAAGATGATACTCACTTTGGATACAAAGTGAGGCTGGTAGTCAAAGGCTGCAATCAGCAGAATTGCATATATTTTGATAAAATCTTCTTTGTCGGTCGTCAAGTTGTCATCTATCCGGGTGGTGCTAGAATTAACAATCTATTTTGATTTGAAGATTGAGAAAATGGATGTCAATATAGTATTCCTTTACGTTAATTTAGAGAACAAATTATGCGTAGACCAGTCAGAGGGATCCTGTGAAAAGGGCAGGTCGTCACATTTGGTCTGTCAATTAAAGAAGATTTTGCATGGTCTTAAGCAGGCACTGCGGTAGCAGTACATAAAGTTTTAGTCATTTATGGGAGAGCATGGTTATGCATGTATGACGTCAGACCATTATGCATTTATGATACATTTTAGTTTAGGATGATTTCATTATTTTATTTCTATATGTTGATGATATGCTATTGGTGGCCAAATTGCCACCAGGATAGCGGAGTTGAAGTGCCAACTAGGTGCGACCTTCTAAGTGAAGGATTTGAGCGCAACAAAGACTATTCTTGGAATGGAGATCTGCCGAAAGAGATTCCAAGTTACCTTACTTGTCCCAAAAGAAGTACAATCACCAAGTACTTTAGCATTTCAGGATGGACGGACCGAAGAAAGTAAGGATATCTCTTGTAACCCCTTTAAGCTCACTGCAAAACAATGTCCATCAACCAAGGCCAAAAAGAAAGAATAGAGAAAGTTCTGTAAGCTTCAACTGTGGAAAGTCTCATGTATGATATGGTGTGTATAAGGCCAGATATTGCTCACGTAATAGGTATGGTTAGCATGCATCTTTCCAATCCGAGGAGAATATATTAGAGGGCGATCAAATAGATCTTTCGTTATCTTTAGGGCATTGTTGATTGGAAGTTTACATTCGGGAGTGATAAGCAAAAGCTGGTTGGGTATACCAATGCGGATATGGCTGGGAATGTAGATACCAGGATATCAACTTCGGGTTATATTACGATATTTATTGGTGGAGCTATTTCGTGGCAGTCGCGATTGTAAAACTGTGTTGCCTTGTCTACGACAGAGATCGAGTTTATTATGGCGATAGAAGCTTATAATAAATTACTATGAATGAAAAAGTGCTTGCAGAAAATGGGGCTTAATCAAGATCAAGACATTTTTCTTTATGATAACCAAAGTGCTATTCATCTTAAAAAGAATCTGATATTTCATAGTCGGTACAAACATATTGCAACTCAAAATCATTGGATATGAGATATGTTTGAGGCGAAATATGTGACGCTTAAGAAGGCTCATACAGAGGACAATGGAGCGGACATGCTCACAAAAATTATGTCGAAGAAATTTTTTGAGTACTGTAGAATGATCTTCGGAATGTCGAGCTCCTCTACCTAGTTGGGAAGGAGAAGATTTGTTGGTGTTAGGTGGGATTTTCAACCTATGTGGAGAATATCTCGGATGCAATGAGTGTCATCCGTGTGTCGAACAAGCTCGGTAATTCGAAGGCGACAAAAGTGGCATGTTTCAGCATGTATCAGAGCTTTATTGGAAAAGCGGTATCAGAGATACATGTATATTGAATGTATATTGGTTTGATAGCAGTTTGTTCCAAAATAGGTTCTGACTTGAAAATGTAATTTTTTGGTATACCGTCGGTATACCTAAACCTGTAAACCAGTGTCGGGGCTGAAGGCCAAAATTTAATATTTTATTTACACCGTTGGATCGTGCTCAACAGTCCATATCTGTTCGAGATTATGGGGTCTTCAAATAGGTCTTTTCTAACCCTAATCTATTATCATCTATAATCAGAAGATCATAAGGCGAGAGTTCTCAAAGATTGACGCCGTTCAGCTGTTGACCTTCTTCAGGCAGTATATGGAGGGTCAACAGACCCAGCAGCAGAGGCACACGACAGAGCTCACTCGAGGCAGTGACGGTAGTGGAGAGAGTCATAGCTCAGCCAGCGGCAGCCTCGCAGCCACACCAGCCACGGGAGAAGGGCATCCAAGACTTCCAGAAGATACACCCGAGAGACTTCCGAAGGACAGAGGGGATCCTGTATGCCGATGAGTGGATCGAGCATATGGAGGAGATCTTCAGGCTGGCTGAGATTCCGATGAGGCTCCAGATAGAGGCAGCGGCCAGCATGATGCAGGATCTGGCCCGTACCTGGTACCAGACCGACCCGAGAATCGGTACAGCAGGACAAACTTGGGCAACATTCAAGAAGCTGTTCAAGGAGAAGATCTTTCCAGACGCAGCACTGGGAGCCCTCGAGACCCAGTTCGAGACCCTAGTCTAGGGGAGCCAGTCCGTGGAGGAGTACGCAGGAGAGTTCTGCCGCCTGAGCAGATTTATGGAGGACTTGTCCGAGACGACGAAGGCCCGGAGGTTCCGGAAGGGCTTGGTAAAGGAGGTCAAGTCCTACACCAAGAACGTCCGCAGTGCTACATTTGAGGAGATCCTGGTGGACGCACTAGCTGCAGAGGATGATCTTGAGCTTAGGCTCAAGAGGGGGCGAGACTCCTAGGGAGGCAGCAGTAGCGGAGGACCGGCCAAGAGGCCGCACTTTCAGCAGCACCACCACCAGCAGCAGAGGTTCCAGTCGCAGCAGTTTCAGCAGCCGAGGCACCAGCCAGTGCAGCATCAGTAGCAGAGGGTGCAGCAGCAGGCACCGAGGCAGCAGGCCACTACCTATGCTTATTGCAAGAAGTCAGGGCACGGGTGGAACGAGTGTAGGAAGAGGCTGGGCAAGTACCTGGTATGTGGCTCAGGAGATCACCAGATGAGGGAGTGTACCTTGACCACAGGACGAGCAGCTCAGGGAGGAGGAGCCATGGCAGCAGCAGGCCAGCAGAGGGGAACAGCCCTGCCGACCCAACAGCAGAGATTTGTTCAGCACCAGCAGCAGGCCAGGGGAGGCCAGTCAGGACGAGCCTTTGCCATGGCGGCTGAGGATGAAGAGGTGGTCGGAGAGCTGATTGCAGGTTCGATTCTCCTCGACTCCAGTCCAGCTTTTGCATTATTCGATTCTGGTGCTTCGCATAGCTTCATATCAGTATCTTTTGTGATTAGACACGGTATCATAGCTGAATCATTGCCTAGGACTTACAAAATCACGACCGAGGGTGGCATTATCCTCGTACGTGATGTTTGTAAGGGTCGGAGAGTAGTTTTGGGAGGCCGTGAGTTGGAGGTGAGCCTGCTCGTAATGCCATTGTCGAACTACGATATAGTACTAGGCATGGATTGGTTGAGCAGGCACCACGCCAGCATTGATTGCAGAGGGGATAAAGTTCTCTTCAGAGCGCCGGGGGAGCCAGAGTTCGAGTACTCCAGACGTCAGGCAGAGCAGAGCAGCGGAGTCTTCTGTGGGGTCTCGATCGAGGAGCAGACGATTCCACACCCCTTGATAGCAGAGTATGTGGATGTTTTCCCAGAGTAGTTGTCGGGATTGCCACCAGACAGAGACATAGAGTTCTTGATAGACTTGGTTCCAGGAGCGGAACCCATCTCTCAGCATGTCTATCGGGTGAACAACAGCGAGCTGGTGAAGCTGAAGAAGCAGGTGGATGAGCTGCAGGACAAGGGCTTCATCCGCTCGAGTTTATCGCCATGGGGTGCACCAGTGTTGTTTGTGCCGAAGAAGGATGGGTCAGTACGGATGTGTATTGACTATAGGGCACTCAACAACCTCACGATCAGGAACAAATACCCACTGCCGCGGATCGACGATCTTTTTGACCAGTTGAGCAGAGCTCGGGTATTTTCCAAGATTGATCTGAGGTCGGGATATCACCAGGTGAAGGTGAAGAGGGAGGATATTCCCAAGACCGCTTTCAGGACGCGGTACGGGCAGTTTGAGTTTTTGGTTATGCCGTTCGGGCTAACCAATGCACCAGCAGTGTTTATGAACCTTATGAACAAGGTGTTCCACCAGTATCTGGATCAGTTTGTGGTGGTGTTCATAGACGACATCTTGGTATATTCCAAGACTGTGGAGGAGCATGAGGAGCATTTGAGGATAGTGCTGGAGACTCTCAGGAAGGAGCAGCTTTACGGGAAGCTCTCCAAGTATGAGTTTTTCTTGGACCGGTGGACTTCTTGGGGCACGTTATGACTGGAGATGGTATCTCAGTCGACCCCAAGAAGATTGTAGCAGTTGAGGTATGGGCAGCGCCGACTTCAGTTGCAGAGATCAGGAGTTTCCTGGGGTTGGCAGGATATTATCGGAGATTTGTACAAGATTTCTCCCGGGTTGCAGAGCCGTTGACTCGGTTGACCCGGAAGGATGCTGAGTTCGTTTGGTCAGAGGAGTGTCAGGCAGCTTTTGATGAGTTGAAGAAGCGGCTTACGACAGCTCCGATTCTGACATTGCCTTCAGGATCGGGTGGTTTTACTATTTATAGTGATGCTTCAAGGAAGGGGCTGGGTTGCGTCTTGCAGCAGCATGGGAAGGTGATTGCCTATGCTTCCAGGCAATTGCATCCCCATGAGAAGAACTACCCTATCCACGACCTGGAGCTGGCAGCAGTGATATTTGCTTTGAAGTTGTGGAAGCATTATCTGTATGGGGAGAGGGTGGAGATTTTCACAGATCATAAGAGCTTAAAGTATGTGTTCACTCAGAAGGAGTTGAACATGAGACAGCGCAGATGGCTAGAGTTGATGAAGGACTTTGACATCCTACTTCAGTATCACCCAGGGAAGGCCAACGTGGGCCGATGCCTTGAGTAGGTATCCGACGGCCATGTGGTTGACCATGGATCGGCATTTGCTTGCGGACTTGGAGAGCCTTGGGATAGAGGTGATCGTGCCCGGAGTGCAGATGCAGTTATGGGGGATGCAGATTCAGTCAGACTTGGTGGAGAGGATCAAGTCGGCACAGTTTGAGGACGTTGCTCTGCGGTGTCTCCGAGAGCAGGTTCGAGCAGGATTGCTGAAGGGCGATTTTTCTCTTGCAGATGATGGTGCCTTGAGGTACGGTTCCAGATTATGTGTGCCCAGCGGAGAGCTCAGGGAGCAGGTTATGCAGGAGGCCCACAGATCTCAGTACTCTATACACCCGGGTGCAAACAAGATGTACCGAGATCTGAGGGAACATGTTTGGTGGTCAGGAATGAAGCGGGAGGTGGCTCGCTTCGTGGCTAGGTGCTTGGTCTGTCAGCAGGTCAAGGCAGAGAGGCAGAGGCCCGGTGGATTGTTGCAGCCGCTGCCCATTCCCGAATGGAAATGGGAGCATATCACTATGGACTTCGTGTCGCATACTCCAGGAGGAAAAGATGCAATTTGGGTCATCGTTGACAGGTTGACCAAATCGGCCCACTTCTTGCCATTCAAGGTGGGTACGTCTACAGAGAGGCTTGCGGAGATGTATATGCGGCAGATAGTCAGGATTCACGGAGTTTCGGTCAGCATCATCTCAGATCGGGATAGTCGCTTTACTTCCCATTTCTGGAGGAGTCTGCAGATTAGCTTGGGCACTCAGCTCAAGTTTAGTACTGCATACCACCCCCAGACGGACGGACAGTCGGAGCGGACTATTCAGACACTTGAGGATATGCTACGGACGTACGTCCTGGACTTTGGAGGTTCCTGGGAGGATCATCTTCATTTGGTGGAGTTTGCTTACAACAACAGCTTCCAGGCCAGCATTGAGATATCACCTTTCGAGGCTCTGTACGGGCGTAGGTGCCGTACACCCTTATCTTGGGATGATGTTGGTGAGCGAGCTTTACTGGGGCCAAAGATGGTTGTTGATGCAGCCGAGAAGGTGAAGCTCATCAGGGACAGACTTCGCATGGCGTAGGACAGACATCGGCACTGGGCCGATAGCCACTGGAGGTCGTTGGAGTTTGAGGTCAGATTAGAGTAGGATTAGATTTAGGTTATTTGTTTGAGATTTTTTATCATGTTTGTTTATTATAATTAATTGAGACCTTGCTTGTGATTAGGTCGGAGACCAGGTTTTCTTGAGGATATCTCCGACTCATGGTACGATACGTTTTGGTGGAGGCGGGAAGCTTAGCCTGCGCTTCATCGGCCCTTTCGTTATCAGCGGAAGAGTCGGTGACGTTGCATACAGGCTAGACTTACCGCCTGCACTTGTGGGGGTCCACAATGTATTCCATGTATCACAGTTGAGACGGTACTTGGCTGACCCTAGCCATGTGCTCGATCATTCAGAGATAGAGGTTGGGCCTTCTCTCAGCTATCCAGAGCAGCCAGTGGAGATTCTGGATCAACGAAAGAAGGTTCTGAGGAACCAGGTGATACCCTTGGTACACGTCGGATAGAGGAATCATTCTCCAGGAGAGTCTACCTGGGAGCGGGAGGATGAGATACGCGAGCGCTACCCTTATCTTTTTAGACCGTGAGGTATACTTCCTATCCTTCTCATCAGTTGTATTTTGCCTTTCAATTTCGAGGACAAAATTCTTTTAAGGAAGGTAGATTTGTCACTACCACATTTCTAGTTTGAGGGTATTTTTGACATTTTGGGGTAATTTAAATTTATTTGAATTTATGGACATTTTTAGAAATTATTTTGGAATTGTTTGAATAAGGGTTGACTAGGTTGACTTTGACTAGCTTTGACTTTGTGACCTAACCCTAGTTAAGTTGGACTTGACTAGATATGAGATCCTAGGTTAAGTTAAGTTAACCATACTCTAGTTAGGGAAACCAATTAGGAATATTGAGATTTGAATAGAAGGATTTTGACCACAAGTCATGACTTGTGATTTCTAAGTCATTGATTTATGACTAAGCCCAAAGCCCATTAGTCAAGTGCCCAAACCCTAACCCTAATATTTTTGTCCAGCCAACCTAGGGATTCCCCCACTATATAATCTCTCCTAAAATATAGGGCTAGCCTCTTCTTTAGGAATTTATTTCAAGAGAAGAAAGAGGTGAGACTCCATGTTCAAAAATCCCTAGAAAATCCATTTTTCCTCCTTTTTAATCCAAACAAATTGCAATAGGTTCTAATTATTGTTTTCTTACTGTTGGAATTGGTTGTTCTCAGTTTTCTATCAATTTGGAGGAGTTTGGCCATCAAGAGGAGCACCTCTTTGTGGAGCTTTTTGAGGCTTTGGGTACTCTTAGGTAACTCTCTATCCACACCATAGAATCCTGAGATTTTTGCATCATTAGGGAGCCCTAGACCTAACCTAACAGTAGGAATAGGAAACCCTAAGTTTTCGTGTTCTTTTGTGTCCAAACTGGACATGTATCAGTGCACTGTTCAATGTGTTTGTGGAAATGCCATTGTGGATTTGTTTGTGTTATTTTCGAATAATTTTTGAATGGAAATTTGTGTTTTGATGTCGCTTACTCATTTCCATTGCTCTGAGCTTGAATCGAGTCTGTGTCGAGTCGATTGGACACGCGTGCACACGCTCTCACGTGCGCGCGCGCACAGCTACAGTAATCCCCTGCCTATCGAGGTCCCTACAGGACACGACACGATTTTGTTTGACACGAAATTTTATGGGGACTTAGGGGCACCTTCTGTCATCACGCTCACAATATTTTGTTGGATTTTATGGTCGGGCTGGGGAGTAATCGACTGTGCACGGGGAACGCACTGCACTGTGCACAGTGTGTCTAGCCACTGATACGGCTTCGAATAGCTGGACACGACACATACTAACATGATACAGGTTGACACACACCTAGGCCTACCCTAGGTACACCCATTGACACGAGCACGATGCCTGGGTTAGCCTGTGTCGGGTGCACGACACGCGTGCACCCCCGCACTAGACTGTCTCGGTCTCTGTGTCAGTGTACAATGATTTCATGTTTTATTCTATTGGACACGTTTGTGTCCTCTTGCAGGGACACAAACACTTCATGGGACACGTGCAGGTGATGTTAGTTCATTACCAACCATTTTAATCTTATTTTAGTTTGTTTTTGTCCATCAATTCTCGATTTTCCCAATTATCTGAAACAGTGTTCTTTACTGTTTATTCCAGTTTTTCAAAGTGAGTTTTGGGCAATCTTTTAACTAATTTACTGCTGTAAATTGCATGGTTTTTAATCCTAATAGGTACACCTACATGTTATCTAATGATAGATTGATTTTGGGTTCGATTGGTTGTGATTTGGGTTCAAAATCTTGAAAATTCATTTGTGGACTGTTTGAATGGTTCTTATGTGTTTTTTTTTGAGTTGTTTGAACTCTGATTTCAGAGTGTTGTGAACTCAAACACTGAGTTCCCAATACCTGAGAGTTTAAGGGGTTCATGAATTGTTTTCCCCTTCTTTTTCTCTGATTTTTCCTGTTGCATAAAACTGAGTTTCAGTGGGAATCATTTTCCTTAAAACTGAGTTTGTTTTGGATAGTAGATATCTGAGAATAGGGTGTTGGTTGGGGTTTTCCCTCATAGTTTCATGTGCACAGTATTTAGTTCACACTTTGTTCTCACATACACACACACACTTTCCTCTCTTTTTACTGTCCTATATTGTTTCCTGCACACAAACACTCATGCACACACCACACACACACACACATACACATGAACACTTGAGTTCCCCCCCCCCCCTCTTTGAATCCTATTGTATATACATATAATGTAATGTATATATACATAATGTAATGTATATATGCATAATGTAGTGTATATATATATTATGTGATATGTGTATATGTGATATTATATGGTTGGTGTATCATATAGGTATCTAATATAGCTATTTGCAATGGGTTTATAGGCTATGTTAGTTTATATATATGAGTATCATATACATATAACATGTGTGTGAACCATATATATGTATTACATATATATGTGGGTTATGGCTAGATTACAATATAGATATCAAGAGTGTTAGGTTTTAGATATAGGTATATATATGGTATTTAGCCTATGGCCTAGGGTTGAGTTTGCTTAGCTAATGAGCCTAGATTGAGCTTGTACAGCTTTGTTAGACCTAGAATAGACTTGCTAGGCTAGTGTAGACTAGTTTGACCTAGTGTGGACTTGTTTGACCAAGTTTGACCAGAGTTGACCAAGAGTTGACTTTGGCCTAGTTTGACCTAGATTCATGTAGAATGTATAGTAGAGCTTCATTTTATCATTTTAGACTTGTTGTGACTTGTGCTGTTCTGATAGGAGCCAGACACCACTCCTCGGACAGTACTTTTCAGTTGGACACTCAAATACCAGGCGAGTACATTCTCTGATCATTTCATATCCTGTTGGAATTATTTTTCTGCTTTAGATTACTTTACTAGATGCTGTCACGTTGGTAACACGGATTAGTACTATATGGATCCATTCTTGAGATATTATCCCCTCAGGGAGCATCGTATACTACATGTTCTGTGCATTTCACTTACATGGTGTATCACTATGCTTCACGATTCTTCGATCACTTGTGACATGTACTCTCATGATCACAGAGTCTTCCCAGAATCACCCCATTGTGGGCATTCCCAGAATCACCCATTTATGGGCTATCCATGTATCACCCCTTGTGGGCCTTTGCGTGGAATCATAACATAACCTGGCTGGATCCTTGTATATTGATTGGGGGTACGGGGGAGTAGAAGTAAACATGTGAATAATATCCAAGTAGTGTAGTTCCCAGAATCACTCCATAGTATAGTTCCCTGAATCTCCTATGTCATTCACATGTTTATATTGTACTCTGACTCACTAGCCACAGTTAGCTCTCTATTTACAGTATATATATTTCCATTATAGTTTCCTCTGTTTACATTCCATGCTTCTTTCATTTTCCTGTATCTTACTCTACTGCATGTCTATATTTTCTAACCTGTTATGATCTGTTGAGATGTATTGTGCTCGCTCCTGTCCTGACTGGACCTGTTGAAAATATTACAGAGGACGAGGAGGAGGCTGGTGTGGATACCTATTACGGTGCCACCTTAGATGAGATGTTGGACCTGGACCATCAGCAGGCCCCACTAGCTGTGGATGACACACCCTTAGACTAGGATGTTTTCATTTATAGTATGTCATGGATGATTGTATATATTTGATTCTGGGATTATGTATTTATCTTAGACACTTAGACTCTCTGATGTACTTGGGATTTCCTTTCATTTCAGTAGTTTCATTTATCTATCTATCAGCTATGTTATCATTTGTTTTTCCTTGAGTTTTATATCATATCGTGCTTCTTCTTCCTTAGTTGTGATTGAGTCTACTTTTATCATGTCACCCCCATTCGGGGAGTATAAATTGTTTAAGTTTTATATTGCTAGATGTTGTGACCTAGGACAGCGTTCTACCACCGACACTGCGGCGTAGGCTGGACGTACCCACGTCTCGTGTCCTAACTCTAGGGTGCGGGTCGTGACACTTCTTTCTTCTCTTTTCTCTGAGTTGTAACTCAGTTCTATCCGTCAGCAACTGCGATTGCGAGGAAGAACGTGAGATTTTTTTCTGATTATTGTTGCTTTTGTAATCAGATTTATATTATAGTGTTCCTCGTGGATCTCGAGAATAATCAGAAGGGGAACATTTGTTTGAACCTCTGATCTCGATATCGAGTCTACCATCTTTGATCAATCCCTGGGACTAACAATCTTAAAGCAAGATCCTTGTAGATGGAAAACTCTCGTGCTTCTCTTATCGATACCAGCTTTAACAAGTTGGAGAAATTCGACGGAGAACACTTCCAAATCTGAAAGAGGAATGTCACCCTTAATCTTCAACTCGTGGACGTAGACCATGTGTTGATTAAGGATGAACCGACGATTCCAGAAGGAGGAACTGCCGATGCTATTGCTGTTGCACTCGTCACGCAGAGCAAATAGAAGAGAGAAAACGGCATCTGTAAACTGCTGATTCTCAATTCTATGGAAGACTCTCTAACAGAGTTATATTCCAAGAACGTGAAGGCCAAAGAGATCTGGGATTCTTTGGGCTATATGAAGATGATGATAACAGGTCCAAAATCTTCATCGTCGAGAAGTACCACAAGTGGCTCTTCGAAGACGAAATTGCGATGCTACCTCAAGTGAAGGAATTCCTGAAGTTGTGCTAGAAGTTAGATAACGAGAAGATGCCCCTCGTCGACAAGTTTGTTGTTGGAGGGATAGTCTCGAAATTTCTGCTGGTTGGAGCAACTTCTATGCTAGAATGCATCAAAAGAAGCTGGACATTAGCTTGGAAGATCTTCTATAAGAGATCCACGTTGAGGACGAAATATGATCTCAACAGAAGATGGACTCTCTGTCCAAACAACTGGCTAAGGCCAACTTGGTGCAGACAAGAGAGTTCAAGGGGAAGCAGGTGGCTTCTCATCACAAGAAGAAGGACTCCACTATTCTGAAAGTGAAGGGTCCTTCGTTCAAGCAACAGAAGTCCAAGTCCCACGTGACTTGCTTCAACTGTGGCAAGAAGGGCCACTACAAGAGTGAATGCAAATCTAAGCCCAAACAAGCTGAGCAAGGTGAGCCTAGCAAGGTTTTTATGGTTTCTAGCATTGTTGCTATGATTGCTCAGGTCACAGCTGTGGGGGCTGACTCTGACTGGTAGATAGACACTGGTGCAACCTGCCATATCTGCGCTGGCAAGGTATGGTTCATCACATACCAGCCAACTTCTAAGAAAGTTATTATGGTGAACCAAGCCCAAGCTGAAGTTTTGGGGATCGGAACTGTGGAGCTGAAACTCACATCCGAGAACACGCGGACGCTTCAAGGTATGAAGCATGTTCCCGTGATTGCAAAGAACCTGATCTCTGGAAGCCTGCTTAGCAACGCAGGCTTGAGGATGGACATCAATATTGACCATATGGTGATGTCCAAGAAGGGAACATACTTCGGAAAAGCTTTTCAAATCGAAGGGATGTTCAAGATTCAGCTTATGAACCAGTTTGATAATATTAATGCAATCGCTCATTCTGATTATTCTCTTGAGTTATGGCATAATAGGCTAGGACATGTTCACTGTAAAAAAAATTAACAAAATGTCCAGTCTAGGACTTATCTCCAAATATGGGGTTAATGTAGAGAAGTGTGAAGTATATGCTCAGACAAAGATCACAAGGAAACCATTTCATCGGGTCAATCGAAGCACAGATCTTCTGGAATTGGTGCACTCCGATATCTGTGACTTCAAGCAATTCTCTATAAAAGTCGGGATGAAGTATTTCATAACCTTCATCGATGACTTTTCAAAGTACGCATTCGTCTACTTGCTCAATTATAAAGACGAAGCGTTCGAGAAGTTCAAGGAGTTCAAGGCGGAGGCTGAACGACAAACTGGACAACAACTCAAGGGGCTAAGGAGTGATCGAGACAGAGAGTATCGGTCTCATAAATTTACATCGTTCTGCAAAGAACATGGAATCATAAACGAGACTACTGCTCCGTATTCTCCTCAATCTAACGGAGTAGCAGAGAGAAAGAATTGAACATTTACAGAAATGATGAACTCAATGCTGCTAACTGCAAGTCATCCTAAATGCCACTGGGGAGAAGCTGTATTGACGGCCACTTTTATTCTAAATAGAGTGTCGTATGTAACTTCGGACGTAACTCTTCATGAACTCTGGTTCAAAATCAGACCTAACTTGAATGTCATTCGAGTGTGAGGGTGTCTGGCTTATGTGAAGCTCCCAAATCTAAAGATTCAGAAGCTGGAGATAAGGACTACGAAGACGATCTTCTTGGGGTATACCGAGAAGAATGATGCTCGGAGATTTCTTGATATTGAGTCAAATCATATCATCGAATCTTGCGATGCTGAATATTTTGAAGACAAGCTTGTAAGGCACAAGAACATTATTCTAACGGATATTCTGGAGAATGATAAAGGTGTAAAGGTGACTGAGATCTTCAATGAGCCAGTTGTCCAAGATGAAGTTGTTACTAAGGAGAACGATTGAACCAGAACTCGCTGAGCCGTCGTCGAAGCGAACGAGGAAGCCAAAGAACTTTGGAGATAACTTCATCACCTATCATGTGGAAGCAGATTCGCTTATCTATGATGAGGCGATGAAGACCGGAGATGTTATTTTCTGGAAGGAGGCGATAGACAATAAAATTAAATCAATCACCTCCAATAACACGTAGGTGTTGGTTGATCTACCTGAAGGAGCAAAACCTATCGGATGCAAGTTGATCTTCAAAAAGAAGATGAAAGCTGATGGAAACATTGACAAGTTCAAGGCCAGGCTAGTGGCAAAAGGGTTTTCTCAGAAGCAGGGGATCGACTACTTTGACACGTATACTCCAGTAGCCCGGATGACTACCATCAGAATGTTGATTGCTTCCGCAGCGATACATAAGATGGTGATACATCAAATGGATATAAAAACGGCATTCCTGAATGGCGAGCTGACCGAAGAGATCTACATGCAACAGTCAGAAGGGTTTGTCGTCAAAGGTCTTGAAGACAAAGTCTGCAAGTTGATAAAATCTCTGTACGGTTTAAAGCAAGCTTCTAAATATGGCATAAGAAGTTTGACAAAGTCAAGGTCAAATGACTATAGGGTCAGTAAAACAGACAAGTGTGTCTATACGAAGTTTGCTGATGGAAGAGGAGTCATCGTTTGTCTATACGTGGACGACATGCTAATCCTAAGTACAGATATAAGCTGTGTTACGGAGACAAAGAAGTTCCTCTCGACGAAGTTCAGTATGAAGGACTTGGGGGATGCTGATGTTGTCTTGGGACTCAAGATCATTCGGACAGACACTGGACTAGCGTTGTCACAGTCTCATTATGTTGAGAAGATGATCACTCGTTACGGGTATCAAGATCTTCCAGGGATTGATACGCCGTACAGGTGTGATCTGAAGCTGAAGCCTAATTCAGGGGAAAGCGTCAGGCAGCTAGAGTATGCAAGCGTAATCGGAAGTTTCATGTATGCTACTACTGCCACAAGGCCTGACATAGCTTTCGTCGTGGGAATGCTGAGTCATTTCCCGAGCAACCCAGGCATTGAGCACTGGAAAGCTGTGAAACGGGTTATGAGATATCTTAAGAAGACTCAGACATATGTACTGCACTATAGTAGAGATCTGTTGGTAGTGGAAGGCTTCAGTGATTCCAGCTAGTGCTCAGAAGTGGAGAGCAAGAGGTCTACAGGTGGATACATTTTTAAAATGGATGGAGTTGCTATATCGTGGAAATCGAAGAAGCAGACTATGCTATCGCGGTCATCCATGGAATCTGAGTTCTTTGCACTTGATACCGCAGCGGAGGAAGCAGAATGGCTTCGGAAGCTCATGTATGATCTTCTAGTGGTTGGGGCACAAATACCGGCGATACTGATATACTGCGACAACCAGGCGACTGCGGCGGTGGCATCAAATGACCTCTTCAACGGAAAGAAGAGGACTGTATGGTTGAAGCACAGGGCAGTACACAATCTCATTAAGAAGGGTATTATTGCAGTAATTGATGTTCGGATTCAGGAGAACCTGGCAGATCCGTTCACCAAGGGCCTCAAGCGCCAGCTGGTCAGTGACACAGCTTATAAAATAGGCTTGAATGCATTCTAATATTGTGTTATTACATTCCTACCATAAATTTTTATGCTATTAGTTCAAAGAGAAATATACTAGGCATCTAGCTTTTGGTTCAAGGGAGGACTATTAACCGGAAGAATATCAGGAACGGTGGGTATTTGTCCTCTTTGGCATGGAGAGGTTACAGACCTACAACCACTGTTGTCTACTGTTATTTTCTGCGAAAAACGGATCCTGTGGGAAGGTTGGCTTAAATGCCTTAATGAGTTCTCGGGCAGAGTGAATGCCTGGAGTGCTTTACAGGAAGCACCGTAGCGCCGCACTACAAGGAGTGTAACTCCATGCTATAGTAGGATGACTCCACCATGAGGTTCCCGGTTAGAGGTAATGCCTCGGCTTTGTGAGCCAAGTCACAGCGAAGTAGCACCGCAAATAGGCAGGTAGCCTAATGTTGTATGATAATCGTAATAAAGAGAGGTAGATAGCACTACAAAGAGGACAATGTCCTCATGTTACAGTGGCATGACACCACAAAGAGGTAACAGGTAGGGTAAAGCCTCGACTTCGCAAGCCATGTCATAGAGGCGTAACACCGTACGGAAGCGTAAGGCTTCATGCTGGATAGTTTGGCACTACTGTGACCTCATGCTACAGTAGTATGACACTACGATGAGGTACCCAGGTGGCATAAAGCCTCGGCTTTAAGCCATGTCATAGCAGCGTAGCACCTCAAAGAAGCGCAATGCTTCATGCCAGGACTCTTTATAAAGAACTCACCAATAGTGTATGGACAGAGATATCAGGTCATCTCTTGAGGGTAAACTTGTAGACGCTCAAAAATTATACACTGAAACCAGGCTGGCACAAGGCCTTCAATGTGCAGCCAGAAGCACAGTTGATTTCATTATATGAGTAGGAAGAATTACAGTTATGGTACAGAATTCAAGGCTTAGTCCATTCTTGTATCATGCTGTTATTTAACCTGTAACTCCACTTTCCTATTTTTGAGAATTTTAAAGTTTCTAACAATAATAATGTTTTATTAAGTATTTTTTTAATAATAAATTTTATGATTTCTTTTGGAGGAAGATTTGAATTTTTGGCAAATAACTAATTTTCAAATTTATTTGGAGTGGTCCCCACTCCCTAACAACTTGTAACCACCTCTTTCATAGAATTTTGGGTGGTTTGTGCAATTAATGAAGGGGAAGGGGTTATCTCAATAAATGTCTTTTGGTGGAGGGGCTTATATGTAAATGGGATTGGATCTATATGATGCTGGTGGAGAGAGAGATTCATTCACCATTATTTTTCTCTCTCTCTCGAATGTTTAAGAGCTCAGCCTCCCCAAATTTCTTCTCAACCCAAACCCCATTTCCCGTCGGCGTTCGCGAAGGAGATGGAGTCGATGGCGGTGGCGACCGGCGGTTCTCACCCCTCCGACGTCTAGAGCGGTAGCAGCCTAATTCTGACTCGGTGGCTGGAGACGAGGACTCCGACTGCGGCAGGCAGCAAATGATTAGCATCACTAGGCGACACTCCATCTTCCTTCAGCGATGGCCACGGCAGCATGGTCTCGTGACCCTTCTAATTCCTCATTCCTGGTGAGTACAGTATAGATCCATGCTTTATTATCGGGATTGTCGGATAATCTATGTTTGATCGATGATTTGGGTCATTTCTGTTGTGTCGGGTGATGGCAGAGCACCAAATCTAGGCAATTGAAGGATTCGATCTTCTAGGGTTTGACGTTCGACAAGAACTTGACGATTTCTGGTAATTATACTATTATGTTTTAATTTATTTTTTTTTCTTTTCTTGCAAATCTCCGCCGATCAATGGATCAGTATTGTTGCAGATCAATCTGAGCAAGTTTTCTGACATCAATTGATAATCAGAACATCGATCGAGCAAGTTTTGCTTAGGTCTGTTGCCAGATTCAAGTTCTCCTCCTAAATTGGTAAGTATCGGTTCAATTTTTGTTCGTGTTCAACTCTGTGGATTTTTAGATCAATTGAAGTCAATATTCTCCTTGCTAGTTGCTTATCAATCGTTTAATTCTATGCGTATAACCAGTGAAGATTTGCATTTTTGGAAGTATTGTTGATTCCATTCTCAGAGCAGTAGGTGTACTGTTCGCATCCTTTGTTGGAGAGAATCCTTTTAAGGTAATTTCTAATTGAATCTCCTTCTAAATCTAGTTTATGCAGTTCGTTTTGCTGAGTTTCTAGTGTGTGTTGATGTTCGAGCATCGTGTCCGCTCTTTTGGCGTCGGATCGTGTCCGGGGTTCTGCTGGTTCGTGTTGTGTTCGTATCCAGGATGGTGTGTCCGTGTCTTACTGAATAGTTCATATCAAAGTGGATCGTGTCCGTAGTGGCGAGATGCAAAGGGTTCGATAGTTGGGTTCATTCATTCCTGGCAAGCCGTGTCCGGGTTTCATGATTGTGTCCAGTGTAGGAGTACCCTTGCAGTGTGGGGAGTTTGGTAGAACTTCTATGATGTTGAAGACAGTGGCTAAGTCTCAGTATCTTGATTTCATTTGAATTGTAAATTCTTTCATTAAATTGTATATTATTTTAATTAATTTGTATTTGTTTGATAGTTGTATAATTTATGAGAATCTTTTGTCTCTAAACCTCTTATTTGATTATATACACCTTGGTTAGTATCCTTGAATGATTAAGTTGATGCACTAGGGGTGGTGTTGGGTATGTAGCAGGTTGGCTATGGGTTTCGTAAAAAGCCAGGATGTAGTTAGCCTTATTGTTCATGAACAAATACTGATTGCAAGGGATTAGATTTCATGCACATTCTTTTATTTTTGTTTTTTAGTTATGTTGCTACATTGCAACTGGGGTGGTTGAGTATTATATGGGAGGTGGTCTGCAGTGAAGGGACTGTGTAAGTTCTTCTAGCTTGTGAGTAAATTTCAGTGCTCAGACTGGGAAGGAAGTTAGAAGGTTAAGCAATTGCCGAGTTTTCAATTCAGTTATAATAGGGAGAATTGTTTTGGTTTGCTCTACTCTAGTTATTGCTTTTACTTTATCAAATGGTAAGTTTAATACTAGAGTAGGCATGAATCTAGTTGAGCTTGTGAGCATCTAAGACTTGGTCAGGAAGTATTAAGTACAAAGATTGTATTAACTTAGGATTTTCTTTCTTTAACTTTTTGTTATGGCATAACTATATAGTATAGATTCAAAGTTATTATGGTTTTGGTAGGTCTAGCTGTTAGTTGTTTTATAAAATGGTTTTTAAAAGAAAACTAAACAAATTAATATATCTAAGTTATAGTAAAAGCATGGTTAGAATTACATAATAACTAAAATAGAATTTGTTAGAAATTAACCAACTTGTAAAATTATTTTAAAACAGGAGGACATCCAGCTCCATTGATTATCCATACTTTTCCGGAGCAAGGCAAGTACTTTCTATGGTTTTGTGCATTTACATATCTTGTACTTCTCTTGATGTCACGAGGTGACACGATATCTTGTACCCTTATACTTTTCTGTTCTTGTACTTACTTGTGTCGGGGAGAGAAAATACACTAGTTATGTGACCAAACCCCGGTTACAATATTCATGTAGATAGCTTAGGCCTTGCATCGTGCACGCGGGTCCTAAGCCGTACCGATATTCATGTACTCCTGTACATATTCCTGTACTCACCCCAGCCGGTCACATAGGCTAGTTGTATTTCAAACATTGAGCACATGTCATGTCTTGTACTTCATGTTTATGGTTACATTCTTGTACTTTATTTCCTGTACTCACATTCATGTACTTTCATGTTCTTTTCCTGTATTTCATATTTCATGTTCTTTTCCTGTATTTCATATTTCATGTTCTCCTGTACGCATTTTCATATCATGATGTTCTTGTTCATTACCTAGAACTGTACTTTGCTCCGCTCCTGAATAGGATATGTTGCAGGCGAGATGGAGGCATTGTGTGACACATACTATGGCCGTGAGCCTATAGACGCAGTAGAGCCAGCTGGAGTTGCTCTGGACTTAGAGGCTGAGGAGTCCTAGTTCCTTACCATTAGCAGTTTATTTTTCTATTGTACTTGAGACTGTCACACTTTACTTTTCTTATAGCTAGATGAATGTAATAACTCTTAGACATGTACTTTGATTCTGGGATTCGATATTATATATGTTGTGGTTTATATTCATTCTTATATGGACTTGTAGTTTTCCTAGGATTGGTACAGCTTACTACGTTGAGTCTTCCAACGTAGGTTGGGCATGTCCGACTCGTGTCCGACTATTCGGGAGCGGGTCGTGACATAACCTATGCGGGAAGATTCAAGTCGTAGCGACATCTCTTCTAATGCATGATGGACAGTCACTGTGGGGAACGCTCAACCCATATATTGAGATATGTGGAGGATTGTTGGTATTATTGCCTTTGGACTAGCAAAAATAGTCCCACATCGGCTACACCAAATGGTGAGTATCTCAATATAATGCATTGCTTGTGTTGAGGTGTGCACATGAGGTGTGGTGGGACACAAATGTGTGTCTAAAAAGGATTAATTCCAACAAGGATGCAAGTTAATTTTTGTTGTGCGGACTCGGACACGGACTCCATGATGTCTCGTGCATGCACGGGAGTGTTCGGGGGGTAGGCGTGGACTGGCACACTTCTATGCTGATTGTGGGATGATCTAAAATATCAAACTCTATTTTTGAGTATTGGTATTTTAGTCCCACATCGGATAGGAGAAGAGGTAAAGTCTCACTCCACTCTATAAATAGAGCCCATTGGCCTCCTTTGAAAGATGCACTAAGAAGAGAGTTAAGGGAGTTCGTAAAGTCCAGGAAGCCCGTTCAAGTCTCAAATATTGACTTACGAGCGTTCCAGAAGTTCTTCGTGAACTTGATGGTTCCTGGAAGCAGATCGTGGTGGGACGAATCTTGCTTTGAGCAACGGTGATCTTAATCACCCCAGCAAAAACCTTTCCTCTTCTTCTTTCTTCTCTTTTCTCTGAGTTGTAACTCAGTTATGTCCGTCAGCAACTACGATTGCGAGGAAGAACATGAGATTTATTTTCTGATTATTGTTGCTTTTGTAATCAGATTTATATTATAGTGTTCCTCGTGGATCTCGAAAATAATCAGAAGGGGAACGTTTGTTTGAACCTCTGATCTCGATATCGTGTCTACCATCTTTGATCAAGTTCCGGGACTAACAATATATATATATATTATTGGTGAAGTTTAAATTTTGCATAAAAAAATTATAACTGGTACCATCGAAATAAAAATCAATCCTGAAAACATATTTCGAACTTGAGGTTATGATTTTACAGTGCTGATCAGTTCCTGAGAAGAAACTTGAAGCAGTTGTTATCATGTAAACGTAAAAGTGAAGTATGCATATATCTATATATCTATGAACAAATTAATGAAAAAGAAATTAAGATGCTGATAGCAACTAAACAGCTCACCCTCTCCCATAGCTTACTTCACAACACTCTTTACAACTTGCTCTCCCCTCTCTCTCACTATATATAATTATAGAGATAGAGATAGGGATAGAGAGAGAGGAGAGAGAGTGAAGAAGAAGAAGAATGGAAGCGTGCCCAAGCCCACACTACTCCTTCCGCTACAACTCCACGCTCTGCGCGTGCGCCCCGGGCCGATACTCCTCCTCCGACGCCGGCACCTGCGCGCTCTGGCAACCCACCAGCTCCGGAGAATGGCGGTCCGTGTCGGGTCCCACCAACAGTGGCTTCTCGTTCTCGGCCACCTCGGTGCTGGGCCAGGTGCTACCTCTGGACCCGGTGGAGCGGGTGGTGAGCTCGGAGAAGTCCGCAACGAAGGCGACGGGGATGGTGTTGCTGTTCTGGCTGGCGTTCTGCGTTGCGGTCCGGTTCGGGAGGACGGACGGGGGGAGGACGGTCTGGTTCAGGGTCAGGTGGTGGATCATCCGGATGGACCGCCGGTTCGGGACCAGCCATCTACTGGTAAGTCACTTTAATTTTATTTGGGATAATTTAGCAAATACTCCCATTCCAAATGTTAAAACTAGCATATACCCCCACTATTTATTTTATTTAGCAAATACCCCCCACTCCTATGTAAAAGAGTGGGGGTATATCTTAAATTTTTATTATTTTATATCAAAAATGGGGGTATTTGTTAGATAAATAAAATAGTGGAGGTATATGCTAATTTCAACATTTAGAATGGGGACATTTGCTAAATTATCCCATTTTATTTTATTTTTGTTGGCACCTGGAATGTTTGTGTACACGCATGTGGCGCGAGGAGCATTCTAACACACGTCGCAACACATCATGTTGATCCCACGCCGCACGTGTAGGCCACTAATGACTGCAAGGTTGGAATCTGGAGATTCCGTTTCAGTTTTGTGCTCACTTCTGAAGACATCGTGGGACCCACCAATCCTGGTTGGTGTGTCCTCAGATCATGTAGGAGAGTGGGGACCCACTCGGTCGGTTCAGAAAAAAAAAAACATGCTTGTGTCGGCACATGCTTGTTCACTCTCGGAAGTGCATTCAAAAAATACACGACAACGTAGTAGGTATATAATGTTTCGAACGTTAAATTGTACATAAACCAAAAAAAAAAAAAAAAAAATTCATGAGTTGTTAATTGCTAAAACTTTTCAATAAAAAATATTGGATTACATGATTTTTTCTTTAAACAAAAAAAAAACTAATAATCTAAATTGAAGAATAAATCCACATGTTAAAATTATATTGTAAGTTCTTATTTTGAGTTTATCTACAATTGGATTAGATTATGGTGTCTGTGATTATGTTTTGTCGTGGTCAGGTACCTTGGAACAAAGTTTTAAATGGATGAGCAAATTTATACTTATAGATTAAGAATTTTTTTTATCACTAGAAGTCCTAAGTTCTCGGGTGAATTGAACTGTGAATCTATTGGATGACTTTCTCAAAAATAGACTTATCTAGCACATATTACATCAATATGAGACAAAGGGAATGTCAGAACTAAAGCTTGGAGGTCTTTTCTCGGGTCCAACACTTCCTCCTGGAATATTCCAGGTATCATCCTTGGATTTTGGCTATGTCGTCTAATAAAGTTGGTGTACTTATGAATCCCCTTCACTTCCTTCAGGGTCTGTTTGGATCACGGTAACTCCGCAAAAGTGCGAAAGTGACACTTTCGTGAAGGTGTAACTCATTTCAATTACAATGTATTCCACTTTTCAAAAAGTGCTTAGATATAAAGAATTTTGTCCCTCCGCAAGTGAAGAATTGCAATGTAGTTTGTTTGGATGACCACTTGAAAGTGTAGGTGGGATCAGGGACGGAACCAGGATTGAAATTATGGAGGGGCCGTACTACTACATATAGAAATCCTTAAAGTTATTATGTTAATTGAACTTCAATAGCAAAAAATATACTAAAATTCAAATAAGAATAAGCAAAATAATAAAGCCAATATATTTAAATTGTTACAAAAGAGAAAGCAAAACATTATAATATTTGATTATATGAGAGGGGAGATTTGAACTTGCAACCTCTAAATTGAAAGACCAAAACACTACCACTTGAACTAACTTATTCTTTATACATTAGAGGGTCAAACTAATATATATTGTAACATTGTAAAAAGTTATATATAATAATCAACATTTTTAAAAAAATTGGGGAGGCCGTGGCCCTCCTTGAACCCTATATAGATCTGCCCCTGGGTGGGATCTAAAATGCACACTTTCAATGTTTGGCTCACACCCCACAAGTGATAGAATCACCAACCAATTAAATTAAGATAATGTTACCACTGAAAATTTAGAAACTGATGCTCATATCTGATAGTGAAATAAAATATTGAAAAACATATGAAGAACAATTGAAGATCAATTGATACTCAAATACAACTCTCAAATACAATTGATACTCAAACACAACTATCAAATTGAAGAACAATTGATACTCAAAAATTGAAGCTCTCAAAAACTGAAGGTCTCATAAAATTGAAGCTATATCGAAAAACCTAATACTCAAATACAACTCTCAAAGATAGTCACATACAACTGATACTCAAAATTCGATACATGTGTGCTTGCCTCCACTGTTCTCTAATTAGGGAGGGTTCCTTGGCAATGCCTTATCGGTCATTGCCCTCGTTCTCCATTAGTGTCAAAATTATAGTTATTACAGTAATTATACTAGCGACTGCAGCATTAAGTAACGGATCACTGGGATTCGACAAATCCATCTACAAAAATAAAATAAAGGATCGTAAACCCTACAGATCCTATGTCATGCAATTTTTCAACCATGGTCTACATAAAAAATCCATCATAATCATATATTTTGTCAAAACATACATCCTGTCCAGATGTACAAATTATAAATCATGGCAGTTCCTATATCATGCACAGAAAAATTAAAATTTTCCAAACCGAAAGTAGAAGTCATGGAAAATTTTCTACTATTCGAACAGAAAGTAGTACATATCTACTAATTTTTTCCCGAGTTTAAACCAAAAATAGCGCAGACTACTAATTATTTTCCGCTTTTCCAACATAAAATAGCATATATCTACTAATTTTTTCCATTTTCGAAGAAAAAAACACAGATCTACTACTTTTTCTTTTCCTTTTTGAACCAAAAAATTAACAGATCTACTATTTTTTTTTCATTTTCGAAAAAAAAAAACCCGCAGATCTACCAATTCTTCCCCTTTCTCGAACAAATTTTAGCAAAGATCTACTAATTTTTTCCCATTTTCGATCAAAAAATTACATCCAAAAATTTATACGAGAACTGCGGTAGAGGAGAAGAGACAAAGAAAGACTCACCTTGGCGGGAGAGGAAGAAGGTGACCATAGACGAAGAGAATGAGAGAGAGTTCCAAGCTTGCAACTGTGCTAGAATAAATCATTCTCCTGCTGAGTTACTCCTCTTCAAGCCGGTAGGTGGGATGGAGTAGAAAGAGGAAAAATAATCTTTCGTTAGTCCGGATGGGACAGATGCAAGCCGAAAGACACTGCCTACCAAATGTTGGAAAACACCTTTTTGAATACAGAGTTACAACCAAAACTGCTTTTCTAACCCAGTTACACTCCACCTACATGTAGCCAAACAACCCCTTAGACAGTTGTAAAGATGGGAACCCACGTAATTTAAGTGCGTTTCATCTAGATGTGTTAAGGGCATCCACTTGACGCGACTGGAATTGTTTACTTGGGTTGGCACTAAATTATGATTTTTCGGCATCGTAGAGATTTGACGAATGGGAACTGTCTGCATGTTCGTGGTGCGTACAAAATCTGATCAAAACTCTCTCTCTCTTTTAGTATTTGTCTTCTCCTTCCATATTTTTCAAAACCCTAACTTCTTTACCTTCTTCAACCTTAGTTTCAAGCAACAATTTGACCAGTCTGATTCCAAACGATAATGTGCATGATTATGACGAGGGACCCCAAGAAATTCTAACATAGGTGATTATTGGATGGCTGATGAGAAAATAAAGATGGAGAGGGAGGCCTTTCTAAACCTTCCCTCGCCAAGGTGAAGGGCAACTGTAAGTGGGGTGTTGATGAGAGTATTGTTGTCTAATAATTGCCAAAAATTATAGGACGAGAAAGGAAGAAAGAAGTGGAAAAGCCTATTACAGAAGGGGGACCACTGATATGGTTCCTTCCAATACTACAGCTTCAGTGTCGAAGGCTAGTCTGAATAGTGGCTCTTAATTTGTGGTCATCAGCATTATATTGCAATGCCTATACTATATATGGAAGGTAGCTCATCACACTAGGCTCCCCGTGCTTCCTGAATTTTGGTCTCCAATGCTTGCAATAGAGTCATGTTGATATCTCGGGTTATCCATTCTTTTGGTGTCGGTGAACGAAGGAGAAGCGAATGCTGACCCACCATTTATTGCAAAACTCTTCATATTCCTGTTGTTGAACTAAGTTTCGTAATCATTGATGAGAATTTGAGGTAAGCCGAACCTGCACATGTATTCTTGCACATGAAATCTTGGACCTTTTACTCGATTATTATGGCCAATGCCTTGACCTTGGTCCATTTTGTGAAGTAGTCGACTAATACAAGGAAGAATTTTCATTGTTCTAAGGCCTACGGTGCAGGAACGAAATCGTAAAGCAGAATACTCTAGATGAGGGGTGAATAGAGTAGGCAGCGGAATATTGCTAATTAAAAATTTTGTTAGCAGTTAGATCATAGATATAATAATAATCACAAAGTAAATGACAGAAATTAAAAGTGATCAGAAGGCAAATGCAAACACCGAGATTTATACTGGTTTTCCTCTTGTGAGGACTAGTCCAGTCGGAAGAACTCTAGCTTCCAGTTGAATGCACTATTGGAAAATCTCGCAAGTTTTCATACGAAGTCCTTGCAACTTCTACAGACGCGAGCTTTGATACGAAGAACTCGACCAACTTCAATTGTGAAGAGTTGTATCTTCTATCAAGCCTCTGATTACAATCGCTCTGAAACTTCTAGACCGCACTGCACTGGCAAATCGATTAGAGGATTGTAACTGGCTTGGGATTTGAAAATGTAAGCTTTTTGAAAACTCTTTGGAAGAATGTAAGCTCAGGAAGAGAAGAGACTGAAAGTGAATTGGTGATTTGAAATGATCGAAATACTTTTCTATTTATAGTTTTTCCAAAGACAGAACTCTGACAGAATTTGGGCAGAATTCGGACAGAACTCTTTGTAACAAACCGCAACTGAAGGATGACCAAGTTCAAAATCCAACGTTCACTAACGTTCCAATTGGCCGAACTCTGGCCGAACTCGGACCGAGTTCTGCTAGGGTTCTGCCAGTTCATTTTTGAGAAAAAATCAATTTTGGCTTTTTGAAAAGTCCTTCAGAAGCTGTTGGTAAAAAGGATGTTTTGCAAAAACGTAGGTCATTTGTAAAAGAATAGGATGATTTTTGAAAAACGTTTTCGGATAGTCTATTTGCCAGTACGACTCGGTGTACAATGTATAATGAAAAATTACATAGCTTGACATGAAGTACATTCTGAATGGCAAACAGCTTCGGAACAGCTTCGGTCTTGAACATAGTAAATATCCATTGTTGAGCAATGTCCAAAACAGTCGTAGGTAAACATCTGAATGACTTGCATTTATATCGAGACAGAGTTTGATCAATTATTAAAATCAGATGTGACCATGACCAATGGGCCAACAATCTCTCCCATTTTGATAATTGACAAACCTTGCCGATATAACATCTAAGCTTGGATCAATTCAAAATAGTAATCAAAAGAAATTGTTCATAACCTGTATTCACGAAAATATTAGATCTTATTTCTCTCCCGTTATCACTTAGCAAAATAATTGCAAAGAGAGAGCTCCCCCGCAATAAATGCATAAGTAGCAAACAGTGAAGAAACACAATAAAAAAATATATATGAATATTCATTACAGGCATGGTATAAACAGTAAGAGAAACAGATAGTCTAGAGAACAACACAGGCATGTATTTGTCACAGGCAGTATTTAGCAAAGTGCGAGAATAAAACTGAAACAAATAAAGTGCTGAATAATAAACTAAGATGCCAAAACTGAGGCATAATCAAAACCATGTCTATGAACAGTCACATAATAAAAGAAAGGTGATGATAATAACTAAAAATAAGAGTACTAATAAAATCTTAGAATGTCGTAGCATGTCCAAGTAAACATAAGACAAAAGTAACAGTCTCAATATCTAACATCTCAAAAATCATCATCCTCGTCAACATCGTCATCAGCTGCAGTGCCAGCATGTCCAGAAGGACCAGCTCCAGAAGTACCAGCGCCAGAAGTGCGAGGAGTGGCACCAGCGGTACGATACCAATCATAGGCATTTTCTGGCCAGAAACAGAAGGATCTCGAGGTAGAGAGCTAGCAAAATGACCCGGCTGCGCAAACCTCAGATCGGCGAAGGAGTTGGCAATCGCCTGGAACTGAGTCACATCACGGAACTCGTGTTCCCTAGAAGTCTCAACATAAAATGACTGCAGATCTGATAAGTGCTGATGAATACCCTCAAATGTCATAGGGTAAGAATGAGGATGAACAGGTGCTGTGGGAGTAGGTGCAGGAGGAGTAGGTACAGTAGGTGGAGGAACAGTGGCAATGCTGCGACGAGAGAGTTTGAGGAACTTGGGCTCGGGGTCGACAGCACAAGTAGATAGGTCAATATCAAATCTCTGAAAGATGCGAGGAATAAGTATCGCATAAGATAGGTTACAGTCTCTCCCGTGACATCTACCCATCATCTGGATGATAGTCTTAGGGGCAGAAAATGGAATCCCATTAAGAATATGATAAAGAGCAGAAAGCTCAAGTACAGTGACATCATCTTTGGAAGTAGATTTCGGAAGTAAGGTGGAATAGATAATGCGATGTAATTCGTAGTTAAGCAAGTTCAAGTTATTAGCCTTGAACTTTCCAGGACGAGCGCGTGCGGGCGCACAAAGCTCATTCTTAAAACTAACGAGTGTTGTGCTATCGGGAAAATCAAAATCAGTTATGTCATCGAGCGGGGCACCTTCTTTTGGGATACCAAAGATTTTTGCTAACGTTACATCAGTGAATTCGATATCGATTCCTCCGACACGTGTCCTCGCGGTAAAAGTGTCTAACACGAAATTACAATAGAATAATCTAATGGCATTAGTGGCAATGGAAAAGTGTAAGGTAACAAAATGTTGTAACCCTAATGCCTCAAAATAAGGGCGGTGATCCGAAAAGATAGTCCATTTAATCGGCGATCCGGTACAAATAGTACGCATGATAAAATCGACGTACCACAATAAAGCTTGATCGGAAGTTTTAAAGTAAAACTTGTCCGACGTACCATCGTCCGATTGGACCGGAGAAAAGAGACAATCCGTATACGGATCTGAAGATGATGCCTCTTCACTGGCATTAGTCTTCTTCCTCTTGAAGGGATTGAACTTAGGCATTCTTTCCCAAAAATTTCTAGAAAACCTAAGTATTGAAAAGTGGAGGAGAGAAGGGATTATACCTTCCAAGAATTGGATATGCTGATGAGGACGAAGTTTTCCACACGAATACAAAGGTTGGACGAGAATCTCCACTCGGATTGAAAGAACAAGGATGGAGAAGAACTAGGGTTTTGAGGTGTGGCAGCTGCTGTTTGATGTATAGTTTGGAAGAATGAAGAATATGGGGGCCTCGAGTTCTGGCTGGTACATATATATACCCAGCCGAAGTCTGGCCGAATTCGGACCGAACTCGGGCCGAATTCTCTAAGGGTTGCTTGGCTATATATATATATATATATATATATATATATATATATATATATATATATATATATATATATATATATATATATATATCAAAAATAATAGAAATGGGGCCACATCTTTTTTATTAATTCGTTTCAAGTGTTTAATTCAAAGATTAGTAATTTTAAATCTCAAAGTAATATAATTAATATTATTTTATAAATTAATATTCTTTACTCAGCATCTATCTCATACTAGTTGTAGGAGTACTGTCCCAGCTAACGGAGGTTCACCGGAGAACTCTTAATTACCGCTTCGCTTCGACCGTTGTCGTGGTGACAGACAGACTCTTTTTAGGCTTGTCTCAAAAATAGTTTATGAGTATCGAATAAATTAATTAATAAAACAAAATTAATTAATATTATTGACATCTAAAATGCCTAATTCTCGACGTAAATAATTGAAACGATCTTTCGCTAGAGGTTTTGTGAGTATGACAGCTAATTGATTCTGTGTGTCTATGTATATAAGGTCTATATCTCCATTTTGTTGATGATCTCTAAGAAAGTGATGTTGAATCTCGATATGTTTAGTACAAGAGTGACATACTGGATTCTTTGTCAAATTAATAGAGCTATTGTTGTCACAGAAAATGGGTATATGTGTAAAATACAATCCATAGTCTTCTAAGGTTTGTTTCATCCATAAAATGTGTGCACAACAATGTCCTGCGGCGATATACTCAGCCTCGGTTGTTGATAATGCAACAGAATTTTGCTTTTTACTAAACCAGGAGACTAGAGATTTTCCTAGGAAATGATATGTGCCGCTAGTACTTTTTCTATCTATTTTGTATCTGGCAAAATCAGCATCAGAATAACCGGTTAGGTCAAATGATGTGGTTTTGGAATACCATAAGCCGACAAAAGAAGTGCTTTTAAGGTATCGAAAGATACGCTTAACTGCGCACAAATGTGATTCCTTAGGATTAGCTTGAAAGCGTGCACATAAACAAACACTAAACATAATGTCTGGTCGACTAGCTGTTAAATACAGTAAGCTACCGATCATACCTCGATACTTACGTATGTCGACAGGTTTGCCTTGTTCATCAATATCAAGCTTGGTTGAAGTCGTCATTGGAGTGCTAAGTGGCTTGACTGCTTCCATGTCAAACTTCTTTAATAGATCCTTTGTGTACTTTACTTGATTTATGAACGTCCCATTGCTGGTTTGTTTGATTTGTAGTCCGAGAAAGAATTTCCGCTCTCCCATCATGCTCATCTCAAACTCATTCTGCATACACTTTGAAAATTTTTGACAAAGAGATTCATCAGTAGATCCAAAGATAATATCATCTACATAGACTTGAATCAAAAGAATATTATTATTCAAAGATTTTATAAACAAAGTAGTGTCAACCTTTCCCTTTGAAAAACCGTTATCAAGTAGAAAAGTGCTTAGACGATCGTACCAAGCACGAGGGGCTTGTTTCAAACCGTATAAAGCTTTTTTCAAGTTGAAAACATATTCAGGAAATTTGAAATCAGTAAAACCGGGTGGTTGAGCTACATAAACCTCTTCTTTTATAAAACCATTTAAAAATACACTTTTTGACATCCATTTGAAATAACTTAAAATTATGAAAATATGCAAATGCACATAACATGCGAATGGATTCTAATCTCGCAACTGGGACACAAGTCTCATCGTAGTCGATACCTTCTTCCTGATTGTATCTTTGAGCTACGAGTCGAGCATTATTACGAGTCACTAAACCATTCTCGTTCAGTTTATTTCGGAATACCCATCGGGTGCTAATGACCGGATGATCAATGGGCTTGGGAACAAGTTTCCAAACATGATTTCGTTCAAATTGGTTTAATTCCTCTTGCATAGCATCTAACCAAAAGTTATCACTACATGCTTCATCAATATTTTTGGGTTCAAACTGCGAGACAAAAGCAACACAAGAAGCTATATCTTTATTAGAGGAGCGAGTACTTACACCCTTGGTAATCTCACCAATTATCAAGTCCTTTGGATGATTATCCAAGAATCTCATCTCTTTTGGTGTAGTCTCAGGATTGCTAGTTCCGGCTTCTTTGCTTGGAGGTTCATCTGATGCCTGATGTGATGGTTCTGTATCTTTGTGTGAAGGTTTTGCAGTAGCTGTACTTGGTGCGATTATGTCTTCATTGTCATCATCGTCTAAGTGTTGATTTAGCTCATCAAACTTGACGTTGATAGATTCTTCAATGATCATGGTTCTTTTATTGAAGACTTTATATCCTTTGCTCTTTGCTGCATAACCTAAAAATATACTTTCATCGGACTTTTCATCAAATTTACTCAAATTATCTTTAGTATTAAGAATAAAGCATTTACAACCAAAGATTTTGAAATAAGAAACATTTGGTGTTCTATCAAACCATAATTCATAGGGAGTCTTCTTCGATATAGGTCGAATTAGAACCCTATTGAGAATATAGCATGCTATATTTACAGCTTCAGCCCATAAGTATCTAGGTAGACTAAACTGGTTTAATATTACTCTAGCCATTTCAGATAGAGTTCTGTTCTTATGTTCCACAACTCCATTTTGTTGCAGAGTCTTAGGGCAAGAGAATTCATGCAAATAATCGTGTGTGTCACAAAATTGCTTGAATTCTGCATTCTCAAATTCGCCGTCATGATCACTACGAATGCGAGTAATCATGAACCCTTTTTCATTCTGTACTTTCTTGCAAAAGGTGACGAATTCTGATAATGCATCATTCTTGCGTACAAGAAAATAAACCCATGTATATCTAGAGAAGTCATCTATAATGACAAATTTATATAACTTACCACCTAGACTGGCAATTCTACTGGGTCCAAATAAGTCCATATACAACAGTTGTAAAGGTCTAGTGGTACTTACAGCGTTCTTGGATTTGAATGTGGATTTGGTAGCTTTGTTCTTTTCACATTCACTACATACCGTATCCTTCTTGAAAGAAATGTCCGGTAAGCCGCGTACTAACTTCTTCGTAGATAATCTTGAAATTGTATCCATGTTTGCATGACCGAGTCTCATATGCCATAGTTGACTCTCAATGCTTTTGGCCATCAAACATCTACCTGTTGTGTTAGCATCTTCCAACAAATAGAATACATATATATTGTCTTCCCTAATAACTTTAAATATAGTGCTACCAGTTGAACTATCAATTATAGTACATTTATCTTTTACGAAGTTAATACCATAACCGTGATCAGCTAAATAGCTTATGCTGAGCAGATTATGTTTTAACTCAGTAACTAGACAAACATCTTTAATCACTGGATAGGGAGCCTTACCAATGTCACCGATACCGATTATGTACCCTCTTAAATTATTACCGAAGGAGACGTATCCTTCTTTATTCCTCTTCGACAGTGTTACGAATAATGAAGCGTCACCGGTCATGTGCCGTGAGCAACCGCTGTCGAGGATCTATTTGCTCTTAGCATGTGAAGGGCGTCCCACCTACAAAACAATTTACAGATGAAACTTTTGGTACCCATTTCTTGTAGGGTCCTGACTGGTTAGTTTTCGGTATTCATGCATAAATATTTAAATCTACTAACTTTCTGATTCTACATGCAGAAGATATATGACCAATGAGGCCACAATAATGACATTTAGCATGTTGAGTGTTGAAAGTAGTGTGAGGTGCATGATTAGTAGGTTTTGGTTTTCTAGTATAGAAGAATGCATGTATATTAGTCTTCTTGGGCATAGTCTTGGTATGGTTTGGTCTGACAGTGTTGGGCGTGTTCCGATGATTATGTAATTGACACATGTTAGAATAGGAAGCAGCAACTTCAGGCCGTTTTCCTAAACTAATTTCTAACTTTTTGGAAGTGTCATATAATCTAGTATAGTCAGATGTGAGTGATTCTAATCTGACCTGTGCACACTGGAGACTCTTTCTCTCCTTAGATAGGTCTTCCTTCTGGATAATAGTTTGGTCTTTTTCTTCGGATAGCTTAACAGTCTCGTGTAACAATAATTTAATAGAAGAAAGCTCACCAGACTCATTTGAAGAGTCATTATCTCTAACATGATCTAGTAGGTCGGTAAGTCTTCCTATTTCACCTTTGTACTCTTTGAGTACCTCCTTAGAGGTTTCATATTTGCTACGCAGTTTTCTGTAATCATCTAACAGTTCACTGAAAGCCTCTCCTAGTTGTTCAAAGGTGAAATCATCATAAGGATCAAATAGAGGATTAGTAATTACCTGATCCCAAGCCATCAAGCATACATTTGCAGCGTCATCTGATTGTTCATCTTCTGAGTCGCTGGCTTCACTTTCATGCCATATGCTTGTGTTGGCGTACTTCCTTGATGTAGATTTCTTCAGGTAGCCTTTATCATATTTGCTACTTTTCTTTGATGATGATGCTGAGGGACAATCTTTCTTCATGTGTCCTTTCTTCTTGTATCCGTAGCAAATAGGATCTTCCTCGTTGTTGTTGTTGTCTTTACTGTCTTTTGTTCTCCTGTTAAATCTCATGAACTTCTTGAATTTTCTTACCAGAAGAGCTTGATCTTCAGAGTCGGAGTCGCTGTCATCAGAATCATCTTCGATGGTTCTTCTATGTTGAGCCTTGAGAGCGATCGTCTTCTCTGACTTCTCCTTTGGTGTAGCATCTTCAAAGTCTTGAAGTTCTAACTCGTGAGTGAGTAGCTTACCCATGAGTGTTTCTAGCGACATTGTTAAGAGGTCGTTCCCTTCAATGATTGTAGTAGCCTTTGGAATCCAGTTCTTTGTAAGGGCTCGTAGAAGTTTGTGAATCTTCTCATGGTTACTATAATCCTTGCCTAGTGAAGACAGAGGATTTACAATATCCAAGAATCTTGTAAACATCTGAGTGACTGACTCACTTGGCTTCATTTTGAACGCTTCGTACTCCTGAGTAAGTCTGCTGATCTTTGAATCCTTGACTTGTGTTGTTCCTTCGTGGGTTACTTCAAGAATTTTCCACATTTCGTTTGATGTTGTGCAGGAAGACACCCTGTTGAATTCAGTCTTGTCTAAGGCACAAAATAAAGCGTTAATAGCACGTGTATCAAGACTGGCCTTTTTCTTTTCTTCCTATGTATATTTGTCATAGGGTTTTTCAACTAAAACACCATCAACATTAATACGAGGTGGCTTTTTATAGCCATCAATAACTACAGACCATAAGTCAAAATCAAGAGATTTCAGAAAGAAACTCATACGTGTTTTCCAATAAGTGTAGTTTGTGCCGTCAAACAGTGGATATTTGTTTGTGGCCTGGCATTCACTTGTGAATTTCACAGTTGCCATGTGTAATGCTGTGATCTATATAAAAATTGAATATAACTGTAATTTTACCTTGCTTTACATGTATAACCTGCTCTGATACCAATTGTAGGAACGAAATCGTAAAGCAGAATACTCTAGAGGAGGAGTGAATAGAGTAGGCAGCGGAATATTGCTAATTAAAAATCTTATTAGCAGTTAGATCACAGATATAATAATAATCACAAAGTAAATGACAGAAATTAAAAGTGATCAGAAGGCAAACACAAACACCGAGATTTATACTGGTTTTCCTCTTATGAGGAATAGTCCAGTCGGAAGAACTCTAGCTTCCAGTTGAATCCACTATTGGAAAATCTCGTAAGTTTTCATACGAAGTCCTTACAACTTCTACAGACGTGAGCTTTGATACGAAGAACTCGACCAACTTCAATTGTGAAGAGTTGTTCTTCTATCAAGCCTCTGATTACAATCGCTCTGAAACTTCTAGACCGCACCGCACTGACAAATCGACTAGAGGATTGTAACTGGCTTGGGATTGAAAATGTAAGCTTTTTGTAAACTCTTTGGAAGAATGTAAGCTCAGGAAGAGAAAAGATTGAAAGTGAATTGGTGATTTGAAATGATCGAAATACTTCTCTATTTATAGTTTTTCCAAAGACAGAACTCTGACAGAATTTGGGCAGAATTCGGACAGAACTCTTTGTAACAAACCGCAACTGAAGTATGACCAAGTTCAAAATCCAATGTTCACTAACGTTCCAATTGGCCGAACTCTGGCCGAACTCGGACCGAGTTCTGCTAGGGTTCTGCCAGTTCATTTTTGAGAAAAAAAATCAATTTTGGCTTTTTAAAAAGTCCTTTAGAAGCTTTTGGTAAATAGAATATTTTGCAAAAACGTAGGTCATTTATTAAAGAATATGATGGTTTTTGAAAAACGTTTTTGGATAGTCTATTTGTCAGTACGACTCGGTGTACAATGTAATCCTAGACTCAATAAAATAAAAAATTACATAGCTTGACAGGAAGTACATTCTGGATGGCAAACAGCTTCGGAACAGCTTCGGTCTTGAACATAGTAAATATCCATTGTTGAGCAATGTCCAAAACAGTCGTAGGTAAACATCTAAATGACTTGCATTTATATCGAGATAGAGTTTGATCAATTATTAAAATCAGATGTGACCATGACCAATGGGCCAACATACGGAAGTCGGTCAAATATGCCCATCCCCCACTGAGCAAAAGGGGCTGGATTAAACAATGAGATGACTTTGACCACTCGTTCCATAGGGATGTCTATATTTCTTGGAACGCATCACACCTTTTAGCAAAGTTTGCCACATCGAACAAGAACATTAGCCAATAGAGGACATGATTTATCATCTTTACCATTAGGGTTTTCCTAAAGGTTGGTTACCAAAGATTCCTTCATATACCTCACTAAGTACGTAGGGTATGCAGATTGCCCCGAGACATCATCTTTATGGCCAGTTGAATGAGCGTCTAAATAACATACCGCCCGTCCTATGGAAGCGTATAATTGTCTCTTCAAGTCTGTTGTCGCCTTTCTGACATATGGGAGATATATGATGATCGGGTCCTGACAGGTTGGCTCGAGTTCGATCGATCATCAATTCTTCTTATTCTTAAAAGCTCAACACCAACAGTTCCTCAAAGAATGTTGTGGAAATGATCTTGGAGGTTTGAAAGAGACAAGATTTGCTAGATCATCTGTCAGCACATTCTTTTCTTGAGGTATTTAATTTGATGCACAAGTTGGTTATTCTCGATGTTAGGGACTTTTCTTTAGCCATGTATTGTAGTATTATTTTTGTCGAGCTTCGTACTCCTCGATCGCTTCTCTGTTGCATGATGAACTGCAAATTGCTGATGATGAATAAGGATTCTACTCCCATGACATAGACAAGGTTTAGTTCAGTGATGAGTGGCTCGTAGTCTGCTTCATTATTGCTTGCCTAAAACTTGAAGGAGAGTGCATGTTCCCCTTTTGAATTCTTTCGGTCCAAGGAGGAGGGGACTAGTTGTCATGTCCCGGTCCTATATGGTCGAAAGTCGTCATTGGACGTGATGTCGTACAAGCCTAAATTGCACTTATACAAGGTAAGCACCAAAACATGATTGATGAAATATCTCATAGATAAGTTACTGTAGCAGAAATAAATAGAAAAGTCAATATACACAAGATATAAACAAAATGATTCTCTTTATTAATTATTTTGTAGTAGAATTACAATGGCTTGAAGACAAAGAACAACTAAACTATAAATACACACACACACTCTCTCTCTCTCTCAGTACAATAAAACATGCCACATGGATTACAACTCAAAATTATTCAATACAATGATGTTCCATATATTATGTCATTTATAATAAAACCTATATATTTGGATAAGAAGCTCTAGTTCGTCCAACAAACCCTCCAACGTCTTAGAATCGTCCAAGCTACTTATTGTACGTGCAGAATTGGGGGGCAGTCGGTAAATTGTCATGTACTGGTGAGTGGCCTCTAGCCAAATCAACTAAAACAACACATTGAATAAGTGAGTGCAAAAAAATATGTGGTCTTTCTAATCTTACCTCAGGATCAGTTAACATATATAGCAAACATGTGTCCATAAGCATAAAAGTGTCACACAATAAAGTTGATCTTATCCAATACTTATCATCATTTTCTGTCAATACAAGAATATCATTCATAATATAAAAGTGTGTCATGAGTGTGTCATTGCATAAGACATTCATTAGCCTTCATGAAATACATAAACATGTCAAGTGTCCATTCATGCATCAAATTACTTAGGTCTGTAAGCAGATAACATTTGCATATAGTCTAACTATATGAAGGTCATTTGCACCGTAAGCCATCTTGGACTATTTTAGGTTAGACGACTCCATTTCAGCAAGGGTAGCTAGTCTCCACTGAAACTTTTTGAATCATCCTGTATATTGCGCCGCATCTTTCAGTCTGAATATTGAAGGTCTCGTAGTACCTTATACTAGTACGTCAGTCACGGCTATCCTTATTCCTCCTAGGCCGAATCGGTCCCAGTTCCCCGACAACCTTTCAAGGAACTCATAAAACTTGTACACAAGTTGTCCATGACCATGCAATATGTGCGAACAATTAAACTACAAATTTATGCATGGTACAAATCTAAAATAATTATGTAATTCTCTATACAACATTATACCACAACACATCTTTTCTGTATTACTATATTTCTCGAGCCATCACTCGCACTTCCATTCTTTCCATTCCAGAGATTTCTATCTTGCAACCCAAAGGTCCCAAGCCTTTCATATTTTTATTTCCTTCTGAAATCACATCACTGTACACAACAAGATACATCACAACAACACTATACATATTTCACATCTATAGCATAACTGTACTGTACTCCATATGATAAACATATTACAGCATATAAAAATCCATGTGAAATGACAACAATACAAACATTCATATCTCTAACAACAAGTTAATGATCCATGTTTTATATAGCAAGTTGACAACATAATAATACCCTCTTTTATCTATGTTGGTCTCTTTTGATTAGCATGCAACAAAACTCATAGCATAAGGAACTAAATATGCAGCATTCATTTCATTATGTATGAAACTCAAAGAGATAAGGATCAAAACTACCCAACTTGAGAAATGTTTATCTGCCTCGATCGAGAAGATCTCTGAACAAATTCTCTGCATGAACCCAAGTCCAAACGACCCTTCGAGCCAACAAATTATCTCAATGCCACCATACGGAGTGAGACATTATATATAGTACTCAAAAAATGTTGTCCTTAAAATTTACAAGAACAAACTACTCAAACCATTTGTTATTGCTCTTCAAAACCACTTGCTGATCAATAAAATACCAGCATCATAAATCATAACATATATTGACTTATTGTATGGAATACTTAGCAAAACATCAAAGAGAGACATTGATCACGGAAGTAACTTAGAGTTGCAGAGAATTGATTGAGGGTCCAAATACGTAAAGTCATGCCCTAATACCATTATGTCATATCTCGATCCCGTATGATCGAAAGTCGCCACTATGTGTGATGTCATACAAGCCTAAATTTCATTTGTATAATGCAAGTATCAAAACGTGATCGATGAAACATCTTAGAGATGAGTCATTGCAGTAAAAATAAATAAATAATTCAATATACATAAGATATACAGAAAATGATTCTCTTTATTGATAATATTGTAGCGAAATTACAATGGCTCGAAGCCAAAAAACAACTCGATTACAAAAACACACACACTCTCTCTCTCTCTCTCAATACAATAAAACACGCCACAAGACTTACAACTTAAAAACTATACAATATAATGATGTTCCATACATTATGTCTTTTATAATAAAAAATCACACATTGACTGATAAGCTTCAGGTCATCCAACAAACTCTCTAACACCTCTGAACCGTCCAAGCTACTCTTTGCATTTGCAAAACATGAGGAAGGGTAGATCAGTACATTATCGTATACTGGTAAGTGGTTTATAGCCAACTCAACCAAAATCAACAGTCAAATATATATGGTCTTTCTAGTCTTGTCCTAGGATCAGTTAACATGATATAGCAAGCATGTGTCCATAATCATAAACATGTCACGCAACAAAGTTGATCTTATCCAATACTTCTATTCTTTTCTGTTAATACAACAATATCGTTATGGTATAAAAGTGTGTCCCTGCATAAAATATTAATTAGCCTTCATGAAATACATAAACGTGTCAAGTGCTCATTCTTGCATAAAGTTACTTAGGCCTGCAAGAAGATGGCATTAGCATGCAACCTAACTATATGAAGGTCACTGGCACCACAAGGCATCTTGGACTATTTCGGCTTGAACGACTCCATTTCAGTCCAGGAAGCTAGCCTATACTAAAAGTTTTTGAATCACCACATTCAGTCTGATTACTGAAGGTTTCGCAATACCCTCAGACAGTACGTCATCTATGGCTGTCCTTGTTCCTCCTATACCGAATCATTTCTGGTACCCCCGACAACCATTTGAGAAACCCATAAACATCATACACAAGTTGTCTATAACCCTGCAATATGAGTGAACAGTTAAACTACAAACATATGCATAGTACAAATCTGAAAAATTATGTAATTCTCTACTCAAAATTATACCACAACACATCTCTTCCGTATTACCACATTTCTCGAGACATCGCTAGCTCGCACTTTCGTTCTTCCCATTACAGGGATTTTATCTTGATGATCCAACGGTCCCAAGCCTTTCAATGTTCTATTTCCTTTTGAAATCATATCATTATACACAAGATACATTAAAACAACATTATATTTCACATTTATAACATAATTGTATTATACTCCATGTGATATATAACATAATACAACAGTCTGAAAATCCACGTAAAATGACATCACTAACATTCATATAACTAAATAGCAAGTTAATGATCCACGTTTTATATAGAAAGTTGACAACATAGTACTACCCTCTTTTATCTATCTTGGTTATTTTCTTTTATTAACATGCAATACAACTTATAGCATAAGGAAGTAAACATGCACCATTTATTTTATTAAGTGTGAAGGTAAATGAGAGAAGGATCAAAACCATACACCTTAAAAAAATGTCTATCTGCATCGATCGAGCATCTTCGAACAAATCCTCTACATGAACACAAGTCCAAACGGCCCTTCGGGCCCACAAACCATCTCAATGTACCATGTAAAGCAGAACATTACATCAGTTTCATTACCCAAAGTATTAAATGATCATCGACATATATGACCCATATCGGGGGTGTGGATAGCTCTTGTTGTTGTTTGGGTGAGATTTCTCAAGTCTGTGTGGGCTTGGAAGTTGAGACATGAGGTGAATAAATTCGACGATGAGTCTTCTATTGCTTTACCTTTATGTCCAGTAAAGCATGTACTAGAGGCCATATCATGTGAGTTTGAGTCCTATTTCATCATTATGTCATTGGTGTCAGCCCTATCATAGATGTCTACTAGTGGGAAATCAGATAGGATAAGTACTTGGTACGATTGGAAGTAGCATCTCAGCTTATTGGACATGATGATGAGTCAGATAATTAGCTTCTCCACTATCATGTACCGAAGCTTGGGGTCCTTTGAGATTTTGCTGATAAAGTACACTTATTGTTGGTCATCGTCTTTGATCAGTGTCGAGCTTACATCCTTCTGGAATACATCATCTCTGGTTTTCATCGTCTCATTATAAGTAAGTGGGTCAGCTTCCATATAATAATGTGATAAAATATTTTCTGAAATCCTTTAGTCTCCTTACATGCTTTGAAGGTGGCCCAACAAGTTCTCGTTCTATAATTACATCTTTAGGTGCAATCACCACATTTGGGACTACAACTTCTTTATGAGTACTATCTTCCTCTAAGCTTTTTATGTTCTCCGATAAATATGTAAGAATTATGTTCTTGTGCCTGACTAACTTGTCCTCAAAGATATCAACATCGCAAGACTCAATAATCTGATTGGATTCTAGATCATAGAATTTATGAGCATCACTTTTCTCGTCATATCCCAGAAAGATCGTTCTTCTAGTCCTTGTTCCCAACTTCTGAATCTTGATGTCAGGAAGATTCACATAATCCAGACATCCTCACACTCAAATAAAATTTAAGTTGAGTGTGACTTTGAACTAGAATTCATGAGGAGTCACTTCTGATGCTCGTACAAGTTGTTGTTGAATGACTCGTGCATTTATCTATCTTGGATTATAAACAAATTCTTTTAATCTTGTAAAATTTTACAAAATCTTGCTTTGACATTGTTGTTGAATTCACAAAAAAAATTGTACATCTTGATTCTTGAAACCACAAAAGTGACAATGACAAGAAGTATGCTCGCTAGAAATGTGCCAAAGCACAACCAACAGTCTCGTCACATAAGAGCATAGCGCTCTGAAAGATGTGCAGAGGTACAACCAACAATTTTGTCACGGAAGAGCAAAGCTCTAAAAGACGAGAAATTATTGTGTGGTCTGGGTTCACCACGTGGAGATGGTGAATGGTGAGCCCGGCCACTAATTTCTTGACACTTGGCGTATTTCACATAAAAAATTGTAAACAAATATATTTAGTATATAAAAAAACACTTGACATATAATTAGAAAAAAATAGATTTTTTTCCTTTCAATAATATTTTTAAAAATTGACCTAGAAAATAAGAGAAATGTAGTGATATAATATATTATGTCAAGTGTCAAGAAATTAGTGGTCAGGTTCACCACCATTCACCATTATCATATGATGAGGCCGAAGCACCCAATAATTTCTCATAAAGGGCGTGCAGAGGTACAACCAACCATCTTGCTGCAGAAGAGCTAAGCTTTGAAAGCAGTTTAAGAAAATTTCTTTTATGTTCCTATGAAATTTCAATTTTCTAACTGAGTCTGTAGAGGTGGGTTGTCGAGGTAGGGTTCTTGACAAATAAAGCAAAAGATTTTTGACAGAGATATGATCTATTGGATCTATTGGTTGGTAAGCACCTTTCAAATATCTTTTATGTTCCTAGTAGGTGGCATCATCTGCTAACTTTGAGACCGTCTACTTGCAACTATTTTGATCGTTACTATACTTGGTTCTTGCGTGGACGTCTATGATAAGATAAGCTGAGCCAAAGTGCAAAAACAAGTTGCATTTGGATCCGAAACTCCGTAGAAATTTTCATATTAACCTAGTCGGTTAGAATTGTCTTGTCCAAAAACTATATATATATATATATATATATATATATATATATATATATATATATATATATATATATATGTCCTGATGGTTTTAGCAGCGGGTTCTACAAGCGCCACTGGAACACCTTGAAGCATCAGGTTTTGGAGGTGGTCCATAAATTCTTCACCAAAGGGAAGCTGCTGAAAGAGCTAAACCATACCTTCCTGACCTTGGTGCCTAAGAAGGAGGGAGCGACAGCGCTGGCGGACTTCAGACCTATTGCGTGCTGTAATTATCTTTATAAGATAATTACACACCTTATGTGCCGGCGTATGGAGGGGATCATGCGGGACCTAGTCTCTCCGAAGCAGGCTGCATTTATCAAGGGGAGGTCGATTGCTGAGCACAGTCTCCTGGCCCATGAGATGGTGAGAGGTTTCAACAAACCTGGAGGGGAGAAGGCTTGCGTGAAGCTGGATCTGAGGAAGGCGTACGACATGGTTAACCGGGATTTCCTTTGCCATCTGTTGACTGCCATGGGTTTTGGGGACCATTGGGTTGGCATGATCCGGGAGTGCATCACGTCCCCCACTTTCTCGGTTCTCATACAGGGCATCCCCTTTGGGTATTTCCAGAGCAACCGTGGGCTTCGGCAAGGGGACCCCTTGTCTCCTTACCTGTTCACGATTGTGATGGAATACTTCACGTGCCTGATGGATGTTGCAGTGCACCGTGGGAGGCTGGTTCCACTGTTACGGAGGGTGGACCCCCAGTCACCCACCTCATATATGCTGATGATTTCTTGGTGTTTATCCAGCCTTCGATGGAGGGTATGCAGGCGCTTGCAGAGATTATAGGAGAGTTGCATTTCCTCTCGGGTCTCCAGCTGAACAGGGAGAAAAGTCAGGTTTACTTCAGTTCCTCATGTTTCCTGAAGGAGGAGCGGGCTGACGTGCTGGGTATTGAGAGGAGTGATCTTCCAGTGCGCTATTTAGGAGTGCCCCTCACGATCAACTATGTGCGGGATCAGGATTGCCATAGCTTGGTGGAGTACGTCCAGAGGAGAGTGGAAGATTGGCAAGCCTCGGGATTGTCCTTTGGAGGACGCATCGAGCTGGTACGGTCTGTGATTATAGCTATAGCACATTTCTGGATACAATCTATCCTTCTTCCTATCACCACTGTTAGGAAAGTGGATCGGATCTGCGCAGACTTCATTTAGAGAGGGGGGATGCATGCGATTTCTTGGGAACAACTATGTCGGTCCAAAAAGGAGGGTGGAGTGGGGCTTAGGCCGTTGCTGGAGATTCGGGAGGCCTCCGCGCTTAAGATGGCATAGAAATTCATAAACGGGGGGTCTCTCTGGGCTACCTGGATGCATAGCAGATATGTGAAACAGGGCAATTTTTGGACGTGTACTACTGACAACAATCATTCAGTCACGTTCAAGAATGTCCTGAGATATAGGGGGGTGCTTAAGTCTGCTATCAAGAGGGTCATGAAGGATGGGTCTGGAACGGACCTCTGGCGTGATCCCTGGATAGATCGGTGCTCGCTATTGGACATCAGGGGGGCTCAGACTCACCAGGAGGACAGGCGGGGACTGACGTGTAGTCGGATCATACGCGATGGGGAGTGGAGGCCGGAGTCCTATAGATTTACTGCGGAGCTGGGAGAGATCATTAGCTCTATTGTCATTGATCCGGACTTGCTTGCCGACCGGTGGATCTGGGAGCCACCGGGGGTGTCCACGGTTACTGGGGAGTTCCTTTTCAGGAGTTGCTATACTCTCATCCGACGTGCATTCCCTCAGAGTCCTGATTACGAGTTTGTATGGTGCAAGGGTCTGGCCAGGAAAATGCAGCTCTGTATTTACAAGCTCTTACTGGGTCGACTTCTTACTAGAGATCAGTTGAGTTCTTTTGGAATGCCGGTCCCTGATCCAAAGTGTGTGTTGTGCGGCCTGGAGCAAGAATCTATCAGTCACATCTTCTTTGAGTGTGACCTGGCTTGGCAGATCTGGAAAGAGCAGAGTAGATTATTAGGAGGATGTGACTCCGGGCAGAGAATTGGGGACATCATTACGGTGATCCGCGATAGTAGAGGTCGAGGGGCGGACTGGTTCCGGACTGCCAGGGTTCGTCTGGCTGCTTCGGTCTGGCATGTCTGGCGGGAGCGAAACCGCTGGATATTCGAGGGACTGGTTACACCTCTGGTGGGGATGCTTCATAACATCGAATTTGATGTTAATGTTATGAGGTCTTGAGGAGTGGGAGTCCCACTCTGTTTGTATGTTGTACGATTACTGCGTTGCTTTGGAATAAAATTTACCTTTTTTTCAACAAATATATATATATATATATATATATATATATATATATATATATATATATATATATATATATATATATAATAATAAGGGAGGTGAGGTGCCACCCTATGGGTGGTGGCTATGGGCCACCCTCCATGCTCCCTATGTGTCACCCTTCATGCTATTATCATGCACCGAAAAGTGTGCAAGCACATGATGATAGCATGGAGGGTAATATATAGCCACCCCACCGTGAGGTGACACCTCACCCCCCTCTCTCTCTCTCTCTCTCTCTCTCTATATATATATATATATATATATATATATATATATATATATATATATATATATATATATATAGTATTAGGATTATTCAGTTTCAACCGAATCGAAATACACAAAACCGAATAAACCAAAATTCTATAAATCTAAAATCGAAATTAGTCATAACCGAAACCGAATCGATATAATTGATTCACTTTATTCGGTTGAAATATTTTTATTATTTAATGGACATGACCCAAAGTCGGAATTGTAGTTAAACTATATTAAACAAAATTGTACACACACCTTTTTTTTGTATTTCAAAGTTAGATTCAAAGTTGAACTAGTTTTTTAATTATTAAAGTTGGATATCAAAATGCATACATATAATTATTGTTTTCAAAAAATATATATTTTTAATCATAAAATATGTATAAAATTAAGAATATTTATATAATTGTATAAATTTTATTTAATTTTGATTTTTGATCGAAAACCAAGCCGAATAAAAAATCCTAGTATTCAAACTGAATCATTTTTTTCTTTAACTTAATCGAATTTTTTATTCAGTTAAATTTACTTCGATTTTGGGTCCAAAATTGACAATGCTCACCCCTACTAACATACATGCTAATATATCCATTCCCATCACCTTAACATAAGTTAAAGGGTCACGAAATGAAAACGGACATGGGTCAAGGCATGTTTGGAACGAATAATGGTGCTGGTTTTACTATTTTTTTTTTTTTTTCGATGTCTACCATAATGTATGAAATTTTGTACATGTTACGTTATATGATATTTGGGTTCACTATTCCCATTTTCACATACACGCCCATATCTTTCACGGTTCGACCGTCCGCCTAAGCAAATGTTATACCTCATCTTTTTTTCGATGACAACAAAAATCACCTGAGTTGGATAAATACATCCCAATTAGTTGTTGCCTACAAAGTAATAATTCTTTTAACGTACATTTTCAGTATTAAAGCCTTCCTTTTTCTTTTTTTTCTATCCCTTTTTTCAGCCAAAATTAAACCATGCGAACGTGTCGTGTCGTGTCGTGTCGTCTCCAGCACCTGTAAAATTAAAGCTTCGCATAACTTTAGGTCGAGTGTGAGGAACACCATCCAGAGTCATCCTCAAAACTCCAGATCATCCGTTAATATCCTTTCTTTATTCAACAGAATGTCTCCTTCCCTCCTCTTCTCCACTCGAATAGACAAAGTAACACAGATTCCATCTGCAGCTGGAAGCATCCTAAGCTGGACAACACAAAGGAAGAACGAAAAAAGTTTTTAACTCCAGAAAAGCAAAGAATAAACTAGAAAAATACTCAAACGTATAACTCCAGAAAAATACTGAAGAATTAATTAAGTCCCATGCATGGCTCCTCCCACCATCTGTCCAGCCAACTCCTTCCTGTACAATGCCACCCTGTGCGCATGCAACCCCGGGTTCTTGTTCTTAGCCACCCACGACGACAATGCATGCATGGCATTTGTCGCGCCGCCGGGGGTGTCGGTGGCGGCAGTGTCCGGGGCGGACTCGAGCGAGCTGGCGTTCCTGAGCACCGTGCTGCCGGTGGACGTGCTCCGGAGGCTCACGCAGCCGCAGGAGGAGATCATCGGGGCTACGCTGGTCGCCGTCCTCCTGTGGTTCGCTTTCTGCATCGGCCTGAGGTGGCGGGGGAGGCTGGACGGCGCCGCCGGGGGGGACACGGTCTGGTTCCTGCTGCGGTGGGGGATCAGCAGGATGGACTACCTTTTCAGCACCCGCCATTGGGTGGTCAGTAATTGCAACCCCACCCGGCCCCTCTTCATTTCTCCAATCTTTAATTTAATTTAATTTAATCTATTCTAATCTAATATAGGAATTTGGCATGCCATATATATATGAGCTTTGCTATGCCTACAACCAAATTTTACAACCCTCTTACAACCGGACACGTGTCGGACTTCGATTGGAGGAGGAGAAAAAATGGTGGGACCGGGTGGAGCCCATGTAGCAGGGGAGGTGAGAGTGGTGGTGGGACCCGGTGGGACCCATGTGTAAGGATGGGAGAGAGTAGTTGTAAGAAGGTTGTAAGAATTTGGTAGTAAACTTAGCATTTTCCTATATATATAGCTCTTGATGTCAGTTCAACATCTAGGGCTACTTTATAAGTTCAATTTAAAATGGCAAACGCAACGTTTGTTTCAAATGGCAAATGTCAAACGCTGCTCTCACGAGCTTTTGGCGTTTGTATTTTGCATCCACTTTTGTAGTACGAAGCAAGAAAATGATAGGAACCAAACAAAATTCATAGGGTGCGTTTGATTACAAGGTGAAAAATAAATTGATTCTACCGAATTATTTTACTAGGAAAAAGAATTTACGGAAAAAATTCCACGGGATTAATTTGGGTGTTTGATTGTCGTGAAAATAGTTATTTTCATGGAAATTGATATTTTTCTATGGGTTGGGCAAGTTTTATTTTCCACCATTTTGGAGAAAAAAATATGGAAAATGATAGATTTTTTGGAAAAGAATTACATGAAAAATATATGCTATCAAACACTACAATTGGTGGAAAATTTCTGATGGAAATATTTTCCATGGAAAAAAGCTCAATCAAACACAGCCTTACCATTTCGCTCAGGATGCTCATATAAATGGCAAACCTCCATTTCAAATGGGAACCAAACTACTTAGCCTCCGGTCTTAAGAACTCCATTTCAAATTGGGAACCAAACTACCCTCCAGTCTTAAAAACTATTGTAGATCCTAACATGGATCTAGGTATCGAAGGTTCGAGAGGGAAGCAACAGAGTCATATCTTTGATGTGTGAACCGGGATTCTCTTACACTTCTTGTTGATCACATTTTGGAGAAGAACTACAATCCCGCGGTCCACCCCGCAATGAAACTTCTACTTGGGAGGGAAGAGGAAAGATATGGAGATTATGAGAGACTTTGAGATTATAAGGTTTAGGTTTTCTCTCTTAGAAAACCCTCATGTTTATAGGCATAGGTTGATGCCAAATTCATCAAACCTGGACTATTGCCATATAGGTGCGTCCCTAAGGGCGCAGCCACTTATTGGGTTCGGCTACTGAACTGGAGCCTTGTCTGGACCGGACCAGACCGGTATGGTTTAGCTTAAAGCCCCAAAAATACATTGTCAGTTCTTGTGTACAGCTTCCTTCTTCACCATAAGCTCATAGATGACTATATTATGATTGTTGAAGGCTTCAATAATGATGATGTTGAGAACTAATAAGGGATTTAGTCCCACATTGGAAAATGTAGTATGAAGAGGAGTTAGACTCCCTATAAGTAGTGGAGTAGCCAATTAATAAAATATAACAATTATTCTCTACATGGTATCAGAGCCATAACCACAAAAAAAAAAAAAAAAAAATTTCACCCCTTCCCCAACCCGGCAAACCCACCCCCCCCCCCTACGCCCCCCCTGCCGCCGTTCCCCCCCTGCCCCCCCCCCCCCCCCCCGACGCCCAATCCCCCCTGCCCCGCCCGACGCCCCCACCCTCCTGATGCCGCCGCCGACCCCCACCCCCCCCCCCCCCCCGCTGCCCCGACGCCCCTCCACCCTGCTGCCCCTGACGCCCCTCCCCACGCCCCCTCTGCCCCCCCCCCCCCCCCGACGCCCCCCACCCCCCCTCTTCCAACCCAACTGCTGCCGACCCCCCTTTTTTTTCAAAACGAAAAAAAAGAAAAGAAAAGAAAATCCTAATTTGCAAGAGAGATTATGTGGGCGGTTATTCGAAGACGGATGGACGTCAAATGCTTTATTTGCACCATCTGTTCCTAGATTACGTCCTCCGGAATTACAAAATACTTTTTTGTTTTTCTGTTCTCGATCTGCAAATTAGGATCTACATGCGCGCGCCGGTGTTGGTCACGTTGACAGCACATTCATAAGGTCTCTGTTGAAGACTTTATATAAAGACGACGACGACGAAGCCGACGAAGAGGACAACGACGATGAAGCCGACGATGACGAAGCCGACGAAGACGAAGACGACGAATCACAGTTGAAGACGCCATGAATTCGATCAGTGGTAAACTGACAGCAGAAGAGATGGAGGCCTTGATTGATGATATTTTATCAAAGAGATTAACCGAGGCAACCCTACGTGTGATCCATACTGATGTGGATCCGTCACCCTACAAAATGGAAAAGCTGGACAAGCTGGAGACGAAGTTGGAGGGAACGTCCAACTACTTGAAATGGTCACGGTAGGCAATGCGGACGCTGAAGGGACGAAGCTTGGTTGGCTACGTCAATGGCCAAACCAAGGCGCCAGATGATCCCTCCTCAAAGGAGTTTTCTATTTGGGAAATTGTCAACAATGTTGTGACTGGATGGTTGACAGCCTCCTTGACCGACCAGGTGTCGGGCAATGTAGAGGCGATGGAGGCTGCTGCTGATATATGGCGGACTTTGAAGGATATGTACTCAGGCTCAGGCAATCCTATGCGGGTTTTCCAACTGCAGGATGAACTTGATAGGGTGGTCCAGGACGACCGTACCATCTCTGAGTATGCAGCACTGTTGAAGAAGTACTGGTCTGATCTGGATCACTATGATCCTCTTGGGATGGAAGATGCACAAGTCGAACCAGCATTTTGCGAAACATTTCCAAAAGTTCTTGGATTATATTTCGCGACAACGGATGATGAAGTTCTTGAAGGATCTTAACCCTGTGTTTGAGCATAGAAGGAATGTACTCCTAGCACAGCCCATGCTTCCAACCTTAGAAGAAGCCATAGCTGTCATGGCACAAGAAGAGACTCGATTGAAGTTGATGCCCAACAAGGACTATTTCCAGGGGGAGCAAGCCGTTGTTGACAAGTCTGCCCTTGCCGCCTTCAATCAGCCTCCCTCTGTGGCAGATGTTTGCCACAACTGTGGTGACTCAGGGCATTGCATCAGATTTTATCCAAAACTCCTGCAAAGTCAGTCGAGTGATCGTGGACGGGCCGCGGAGGACGTCGAGGTGGTAGAGGCGGTTATGCTGGTAGAAGGGGAAATTATTCTGGAGGACACAAAGCTAATCTGGCGGAGGAAGGGGAAGAAAATTACCTGGCTGAGTTAACCCCTCTTGAGAAGGAGTTTCTCGCGAAGTTACGCAGCACGAAGCTGGGTTCGGACGACAGTCATGGGGCATCATCTACCTCGGGGGATCCTATCACTTGCTTTGCCTAAACCAGCACAGGTATTCCTGCGCGTGCTCTTGCAGCAGCTGTCCACCAACCAGGTTGGATTATGGACTCTGGGCATCTCACCATGTCACAGGATCCTGCGGTGAGTTCCAGGACTATACTCACCTACCAATGCCGGAGAGCATTCAGACTGCTGATGGTAACTCCAGCCCTGTCATGGGTAAAGGCACTGTCGCATGCACCCCTTCTCTGACTCACACTAATATCTTACATGCTCCGTCTTTTTCTGTCAATTTTCTTTCTATTAGTGCCATTATTCTTGATCTTAATTGTACTGTTTTCTTTGACATTCCTACAGTGACTTTCAGGAGAAGGGGACATGACGACGACTAGGGACTGGCACATGGCATAAGGGACTGTGGTACTTGGACATGACTGGACTGGACAAAGTATTGGCATCTCTGGTAGCAGATACACCACCGGAAGATTCACGGCGCAGTGTAGAAGATGAATTGCTGCTCCACCACCAGCGTGTCGGTCATTCTTCTTTTAAAATTATTAGTCGTATCTATCCGTCCTTATACCAAAGGGCTAATAAAGAGAAGTTATTTTGTAATGCCTGTGAGTTGGGTAAACATACCAGAAGCACGTATGTGAGTTCAGGAAGTAGAAGTTCAGCTGCATTTGATACGATACATTCGGACGTATAGGACCCTTGTCCTACAACCAGTATTAACGGTTTTCGATGGTTCGTCACTTTTATTGATTGTTATACTCGCGTGATATGGGTCTACCTTATGAAGAATAAAAGTGACGTCTTTGAGGCGTTTCGAGACTTTTATCGCCGGATAGAAACACAATATGGCACTAAAATTAAGTGCTTACGGTCTGACAATGGGACGGAGTATACAAATAAGAAGGTTGCTGAGTATTTATCCACTCATGGAATACTGTACCAAACTTCATGTGCCTATACACCGGCACAAAATGGTGTGGCCGAACGGAAGAACAGACACCTGCTGGAGGTCGCATGGACGATGATGCTGGCTATGAATGTCCCGAAACACTTATGGGGGCAGGCGGTGTTAACGGCCTCTTATCTCATCAACAGAATGCCATCTCAGGTATTGGACTGGAAGACACCGTTGGAGATGCTTACTGGTGCAACCACGTACACTGTTCTACCGAAAGTATTTGGGTGTATATGTTTTGTCTAAGATAATAGTCCAGGAGTTGACAAACTGGATCCTAGAGCGGTTAAATGTGTCTTTGTCAGGTACACGGCAACTCAGAAGGGATACGCATGTTGGAGCCCAGTTGAGCTGAAGATGTTTGTAAGCATGGACGTTACATTAAGAGAACTGGAACCATATTATGGTTCGGATGACAGTTCAGCGTTTGGTGACACACCTAACACAGAGGGTGTTAGATGTGAGGGGGAGAAAATAAGCCCATCTGTGGTGGTCGGATCAGTCCCATGCCCGGTCGTGGAAAACTGGATGACAGAAGGAGAAAGCAGTGACTCCGATATAGAAGATAAAGAAGATACATATGTTAAACAGGGGGAGCAGCAGACAATGGCAAAGGAGCTCCAAGTCTACAGAAGGAGACAACAGAAGTCCAGTACTGTGCCTGTACCGTGCCCTGCGCCTACTGTACCAAGTCCCTCGTCTACTCCTGCTCCAACTCTTGAAAATGTTGCCCCCGCACTGAATCAATCTGATTCTGATGCGGATCTCTCTGACTCTGATGGTATGATCTCTCCATCACCTATTGCTCCCTTAAGGAGACCTTCTCGCATCAATGCGGGTAAGGCTCCTAGTCGTTTTGATGATTATGAACATGATATTACCAACTACCTGTCTTATTCTAACATTTCTTCGAATTATCGAGCTTTCATTGCATCATTAGACTCTACTTCGTTGCCCAAAAGTTGGCAGGAAGCAAAGAAAGATCCAAGGTGAAAAGCTGCAATGATGGAAGAACTTGGGGCACTGGAGAAAAATAAGACGTGGGAGCTGGTTCTATTACCCAAAGGGAAGAAAACTGTGGGATGCAAATGGGTGTACACAGTAAAGGAGACGTCAGAAGAAAAAGTGGAACGATACAAGGCAAGGTTGGTTGCAAAAGGATACACACAATCATATGACATCGACTATGATGAGACGTTTGCTCCAGTAGCGAAAATGAGCACCGTAAGAACTCTGGTATCCATTGCAACAAACTATGGGTGGAAGCTATACCAGTTAGATGTGAAGAATGCCTTTCTCCATGGGGACCTATAAGAAGAAGTGTACATGGAACTCCCGCTAGGGTGCTATGCTATAGAATCAGACGGAGGGACATCGCATGAAAAAGTGTGCAAACTAAAGAAGTCGCTATATGGACTCAAGCAATCTCCTCGAGCCTAGTTTGACAGATTCAGAAAGGCTGTTACAGGCATGGGATACCATCAAGCAAATGCAGATCATACGGTCTTTTTTCAGCATGCAAGAGGCCACATCACTATACTTGCTGTATACGTGGATGATATAGTAATCACAGGTAATGATGAAGTCGAGATCGCTAAGCTGAAGTCAAAACTCGCGAAGGAGTTTGAGGTGAAGGATTTAGGAGCGATGAGATACTTTCTAGGTATCGAGGTGTGTGAAGGCGAACAAAGAATTGTTCTCTCACAGAGAAAATATACACTAGATCTGCTGAAGGAGACAGGGATGTTGGGATGCAAAGCAACAGTCACTCCAATTGACCAGAAGTACAAGTTGGGAGCAGAAGCAGGAGAGCCAGTTGATCGTAAAAGATATCAACGACTTGTAGGGAGATTGATTTATCTAGGGTACACTCGCCCTGATATCTCATATGCGGTGAGTGTAGTAAGTCGCTACATGCATGATCCAAGAATTGGTCATATGGATGCAGTGTTTCAGATCTTGAGATATCTGAAAGGGACGCCAGGGAAAGGGCTATGGTTCAAGAAAAATGGATGTATAAAAGTTGAGAGATACTGCGATGCAGACTGGGCGAGCTGCATAGACGATAGAAGGTCTACTACGGGATATTGTGTCTTTGTAGGAGGAAACTTGGTCTCATGGAGAAGCAAGAAACAGTAAGTGGTAGCACGGTCTACAGCTGAAGCAGAATACAGAACAATGGCTTTAGGAGTATCGGAGTTGCTGTGGGTGAAAGCGTTGCTGACAGAGTTGAAGCTGGACAAGGAAGTACCGTTATGTCTTCTGAGCGATAGTCAAGCTACAATAAATATAGCTAACAATCCAGTTCAGCACGACAGAACGAAGCACATCGAGATCGATCGATTTTTCATCAAAGAGAAGCTGGAACAAGGGATACTGAAGATTGATCATGTTCGCTCAGAAGAACAAGTGGCAGACTGTCTGACTAAGGGTCTTAGTTCATTAAGTCTGTCGAAGCTATGTAACAAGATGGGAATGATTAATATCTATCGCCCATCTTGAGGGGGAGTATTGAGAACTAATAAGGGATTTAGTCCCACATTGGAAAATGTAGTATGAAGAGGAGCCAAACTCCCTATAAGTAGTGGAGTAGCCAATCAATAAAATATAACAATTATTCTCTACAGATGATGATCAATAAAATAGGCCTTTTAACTATGGATGCAAGGTGCAAAATGTTAGTAAACCAATGTCTCCCAAAACTCGAGCTGTTAGGAACTGGCCAACGTTATATCTTAACTAATCTTTGACACCTCTACATGTGCGGCCGAGATTATGAGAACCTGGGTTGTACTCGCACATAGATTAGTATAGATCGTACACTTGGGCTTAAGCCCAGTAAATGGAGGATCACGTTTGCAAAGACAGGTAATGTTATTAAACCATTTAATTCATGGAAGTGAGATTTGAACATAGGATCTTTTGCACTGATACATTGTTAGTTAACATTGTTCCCAAAAACTCGAGCTATCAAGAACAGACCAACAATATTATAATATTAAACCTTTGACACAATGCATGCTAGCTTCCTTAGCAAATGTTAAAGCAAATATGAAAAGTTCTATGCCGGTATTTGACAAGGTTTTTCATAGTTTTAACAAATATAGATATCTAATTGTCAAAATTTCAAATATGAATATGACTACGATATTACGATGGGAGAAGGCTTCGATAATGATGATGATCAATAAAATAGGCCTTGTAACTACGGATACAAGATGCTAAATGTTAGTACGTAAACCAACGTAAGCTCGAGCTGTTAGGAACTAGCCAACATTATAACTTAATTAACTTTGACACCTCTACATGTGAGGGCCATGATTATGAGAACCTGGGTTGTACTCGGACATAGATTATGAAGAAAAGTATCCAAAAATAGGTCCATGACCATTTTTGACTTTGACCATATATTTGATTGGATTTCCATATATAGATTTATAATATATAGTAAGCCTACATAAGATTGGATTTCCATATATGGATTTCTAATATATGGTAAGCCTACATAATATATGGTAAGCCTACACAAGAGAGCTAAAGTTATTGAATAAGTTCAACACACAAGTTTGGAATTTTTTTCCTTTATTTTTGTGCTAGAGAATTCTTGTAAACAAGGAGAGGAGTGTTGAGAGAGCTATGTAATTCATTTTTTTCTTCATAGTAAAACTAAATCATCCTCGTCCGTGGAAGTAGGCATCTTGGCCGAACTACGTAAATTATTATCTTTGCGGTTGTAAATTTTCTTTGAGGGTTTCCCTGATTTCTTGGGTTTATTTTTGTCACGCCCCGCTCCCGTAGGAGCGATCGTCCTCGCTAAGGCGTGATGCCGTACGGGCCTAGGTTGCGCCCGTGCAAGGCCAAGTCCAGAAACGGCCGATTTGAGCTAGGCCACAGAGTCGCACAGAGTGTCCCCATTGCAGCGGAAAGTAAATAAGCACAAGTAGAAATGAATTCGAACTCTTTATTGATATTCAAGAAGTTTACAAGCGGCGCTAGGCCGATATTACAAGTCGCTCAAGCTCTCTCTCTCTGAAATATAAAAGGGCGTGCCAAGTGGCTTACAACATGGAATGATTCATGGCGATGTTCCAATACATTATGTCCTGTATATGGTGCTCCATCTCCTTGCAACGCTCCAAGGCTCCAGAGATAGCTCCGTACCTTAGCACGTTTGAGGGAAGCTCCGCACCCGACGACGTCTCCTGCATCCTGCAAGCAGACTGTGGGGTTATCAGTACATTGTTATGCACTGGTGGGGAGGCTAGCTCGCCCACAATGCTATCATTACCAAACACGTTCTATTTACTTTCATGTACCGTCTATCATTCATTGTCTTTCTAATCTTGCCTTAGGATCATTTTCATAGCATATTTCATAGCCTATCTCGTGTTGCGTAAAACAAGTGTCGCATGAAAATACATGCACGACTTACCTATACTTACCGTCCGGCCTTCCCTGTCCAACGTAAACCATGTTAGTCAACAATTCATATGAAATAACTTAACGTAGTTCATGTAAGCATTCAATGTCAAGCGCGTGTCCTTGCCTCGGGTTTTAGCACGTCGTAAGCACGTTTTCTAACTCATTTGCTCGAAATACTCTTTGATCATTTTGTGTGTTATATTCAAGCCTATTCAGAAAGTGCTTTGTACAGTTACTTAGACTACTTTGATTTCAATGCAAGGACTTGCACGTGGATTGCCACCAGCAAAGCCCACTTAAATCTATATGCACCGATCGCTGGCATCACAAGCCATTTTGGACACATCCCAGCGTGGTATTTCTCAACTAGCGTAGGGTGAGGACTGGCACACACCCCGTTAGTCTCTTGAAATACCTCTGCACTTACGTCCCCCGGGTGGCCAAGTCAGCACCCAGGCAGCCCGTAAGCCTTGACTTGATTCCGCCTAGGCCGGCCACGATCCTCCCTTTGATCATGCCGCGGAATCCGTATCACCCGTGCACGGGTCCGTCTACGACCATTTCGTATTTTATCGTCATAGGCTAACCCTTAACAATGCGTTATCGACCAGGTTGGCGTCCGTGCAGCGCGGGTAGCGAGCCCTGTTGCACGTGCCCGTCACACCTGTCGCTAACCATTCCTTTCCTTCTTATCTTTTATTCATTCCTTCTTTTCTTTCTTTCACTTGTCCATTCGTTCATTTATTCATTTTCGTATTCATCCTTTCGTTGATTCATTTATTCACTCGTTTATTCGTTCATTCTTTCATTTATACATTATGCAACTTCCCGTGCGGGAGTCGTCTTGGCGACCCATCGGTCCCATAGTCTTTCAATGTTGCTAAACTCTACTCGGAACGACTATGTTGATAGTCTCCCCGTTTCATTGTTGTAAACCATTCATTGTTTTCATTGTTGAACGCATAAGGGACTTGAACGTAAGCTTGTGCCTTAGCACGAGCGTGGAGCGCGGTGCGAGAGTTCTCGTATTTTCCATGTTCCTTTCCATATTCTATACAAGCATACAAGATGGGATTAATCCCTTAGCTAGGTGCGTTGGGTCATTTATTAGCATGCGCGGTGTTATCGCCTAGCGATTTCAGTGATAGTGTCCGTATTATTATGTGTCTAGGCTATGCAAAGACGGGTTCATCGGAGCCACCCACCTTAGCGATGTTCGCATCAGCCGAGCGACACTCCGAGTGCGCCTTTGAAAGTCTAAGTCTGGATTCATCTTGACGGGCCAATGTAAGCCTTGCATCGATTCTTCATCTGGTCGATGCCAACTCTTCGGGTCGACGGCTCGTTTGAGTCGTTGCACTTTGCCGTTTGAATCGGCGTTCCGCTAGTGCGGAGCGGGCCATTACATAATACACCACTCAAAACAAGTCTCGTCCTCAAGACTTCCTGAGTGAAGGTCATCCTACCATTCCTTAACTCGTGTCATCGTGTTTTATAGACAATTCTATCGAACGGCTCCATCGTTCGATGTCATCGAACCATGCTCGGTACCTTTCCAAGTTCCGTGTCGCAGACCTTTGGTCGATTTTTTTATTGGATAACTTTTCATTCATTTTAGAGTTGATGACACTTATTCAATTCAAGTGTTTCTTCGACTTGGTTCCTTTTTCGACGTATCATGGGACTGAAACGGTCGCACGAGGTGCGTTGTAATTCGTCAAACGTGAGAGACGTAAGCTGAGGCAAACTCACTCATTCGTTCATGCGCATCTCAACACCCACTTGTAGCTGCATTCGAGTTCATCATATCGCTGAGTTTGGATCGTGCACGTATCCAAGACGTCCCTCGAATACGTACATTTCAACCAAGCTTAGCGACTAGCGAAGTCGGACAAGCTACTTGTGATAGTTTTGATTTGCCGATCGCTTTGCTAACTTCGATTTAAAACCGAACTCATGTGTGTATCACATATCATTTATCTCGGTCCTCGAGATGATTCGATTCGCTTCTCAAGCGTTATTGTCCACGAAATCAGTATGATTTCTTCTTAGCGGGGTCGACCAAGCCTAAGTAATTTCCGTCCGATTCAAAACCAAGTATTGCACCATCATCAAGTATTTCTACCTATCAACGATTCAATTCTTTATCCCAACTTTTACTTGCGCATCATCCATCCCTATTATTCCCTTCGTTTGGGGCCAATCTCGTCGTCGTTCACGCACACTCCCAGTTCTCCGTCCTACTCTAAGTCTTGCTGCCCCAAGTCTATCGTCCGTCCAGACGATACTCTAATGTCAATCACACAGGTTCAATCACTCGACATAGGGTCGTCCGCCTATCCGCTAGGTCAGCTCACAAGGTCATAGTTACACGTTAGGTCCGTGGCTCGTCGTGCAAGGTCGTTGCACGACGCTCTCCCCAAATCCTATGGTCAAACCATTTGTTCGCTTGTACGGGAGTTTCTACCCAAGTTCGTTTCACTCAAATTTCTAAACATCGAGCATGATCACCTAATTCACATCAAGACTTACGTTGCACATATTCAATTCCGTTCAATCACCAGTTCTAACCAATTCGTGTATTCGATCACGAGGTTATCCAGCTCGACAATACATTGCGCCCCAATCTCACGCTAGTCCGATTATCCACGGCGGTTCATGAATCACCATGCAACGCTCCTGCGGAATAATCATTCTCATCGGGACGTAACTCTTGTTTGAGTTTTAGACTAACCCATTCTCGATACGTGGATTGGACCTACTCATTCCTCAAGTTCAATTCTTCAAGCACACAAATTCATTCTCGAGTCCACCTTCGCGTCAAACCACAAGTCTAAGCAATCAGATTGCCACGCCATCCAAGTTCAATCACTCCCGCTGTATGAATCACCATATCAGCGCTCACGCGGAGTGATCGTCATAATCTGACGCGACGCATGTGCGAGGCTGGAGTTGCACTCGCATAAGACAAGAATGTCGACGTTGGGGTTATCGTCGAAGCAAATCCAACATTTTATTTTCTATCCAAGCCAAGATTGATAGTCCATTCATCATTTCGTTCAACTAGAAAATCCTCGAGCCACGTCTATATTTTCCTCGACACATTTCAATATCAAGAGTATAGCATCCATCGGAACAATGACATTTGCACCGTCGTCATTCGCTGAGTCAGAGTACCCCCGAGTTATCGCATATCGATCTTTGATACGTCTCAATACCATCGACGATATGCGTAACCTGACGATCTTCCTTTGCAACCAATTTCGAGTCGTGCGTTGATGCTGTTGTCCGAGTTAGATATTCCACGATTTTCTCGATATTCAAGATCAAGTTTGATCGCTATTCCTCAAGCTCGTTTCAAGATCATCGTTCAAAACTCAAGTCACATTTCATTTGAATCAATCCAAAATCGTACGTGCGATCCTTTAAGTTTCCTCGATCACGACATTCACTTTTATTCATCGTCCCGAATCATTTTCTAACTCGCGTTGCTCATTCACAAGTTGTCCGAACGACATCTCGTTCGGGACACACGAAGTCACGATCAACTAAGCGTGACGTGCTCTAAGGCTTTGCGCGATCGCATCGCTTGCCGACATACTCGTACGATCCGTAAATCCTTTAGTCTCACTCGAACAATTTCTATGACTTCCATACACCACTCAGGGTTCGAGCCACTCGACTAGTCGTCGATACTCATTCTTATTCTTCTCCGAACCTATCACATACACCACTCGGATTCAAGCCCTCCTATTTAATCCACAATCACATTTGCATCATGCGCTAAGACATCCTTCAGATTCGTTCGACGAATATCTAGCGTAATCGCTCACGTCGCCTCGACGTACTAAGTCGTTCGCACTAATCCTCAAAATCCAATAATTCTTTCGTGCACGCCCAAGCGTTAGTTTGATGGCGTTCCTATCGATATACACTCTAAGTGTATCTCCGTTCCCGACCGAGCGGTACTTGATATCGCTCACAACATGATTGCACCAGGAGTCGAGGTGCGCGATACTCTGCACAACTTAGCCAAAAGGCTGCGTGCATAACCATCCCGTTCGAACTATAGTTTGGTCTCGTGTATTCGTCCGCTATTGTCAGCGTAAGCTTATTCAAGCACATCTTGCATTTTCTAGCTCTTAGCATCGCTTCCTTCCAACTCAAGTACGTCGTGGTTCGGCACAAAGGCCTCCGCCTTATCGATCCCGTCCAACCGAGTACTCGTACGAGCTTTTGAAAATATTTAGACTTATTGTATGGAACATTCCAAGGCACAATGAGAGAGAGCATACACTTCTTTTGTTTCCAACCGAGCTTTCAAAACTGAAAAAATCGAAATAAAGTCCAAGGACGTAAAGCCGTGCTCTGATACCAATCTGTCACGCCCCGCTCCCGTAGGAGCGATCGTCCTCGCTAAGGCATGATGCCGCACGGGCCTAGGTTGCGCCCGTGCAAGGCCAAGTCCAGAAACGGCCGATTTGAGCTAGGCCACAGAGTCGCACAGAGTGTCCCCATTGTAGCGGAAAGTAAATAAGCACAAGTAGAAACGAATTTGAACTCTTTATTGATATTTAAGAATTTTACAAGCGGTGCTAAGCCGATATTACAAGTCGCTCAAGCTCTCTCTCTCTCTGAAATATAAAAGGGCGTGCCAAGTGGCTTACAACATGGAATGATTCATGGCGATGTTCCAATACATTATGTCCTATATATGGTGCTCCAGCTCCTTGCAACGCTCCAAGGCTCCAGAGATAGCTCCGCGCCTTAGCACGTTCGAGGGAAGCTCCGCACCCGACGACGTCTCCTGCATCCTGCAAGCAGACTGTGGGGTTATCAGTACATTGTTATGCACTGGTGGGGAGGCTAGCTCGCCCACAATACTATCATTACCAAACACGTTCTATTTACTTTCGTGCACCGTCTATCATTCATTGTCTTTTTAATCTTGCCTTAGGATCATTTTTATGGCATATTTCATAGCCTATCTCGTGTTGCGTAAAACAAGTGTCGCATAGAAATACATGCACGACTTATCCATACTTACCGTCCGGCCTTCACTGTCCAACGTAAACCATGTTAGTCAACAATTCATATGAAATAACTTAACGTAGTTTATGTAAGCATTCAATGTCAAGCGCGTGTCCTTGCATCGGGTCCTAGTACGTCGTAAGCACGTTTTCTAACTCGTTTGCTCGAAATACTCTTTGATCATTTTGTGTGTTATATTCAAGCCTATTCAGAAAGTGCTTTGTACAGTTACTTAGATTACTTTGATTTCAATACAAGGACTTGCACGTGGATTGCCACCAGCAAAGCCCACTTAAATCTATATGCACCGGTCGCTGGCATCACAAGCCATTTTGGACACATCCCAGCATGGTATTTCTCAACTAGCGTAGGGTGAGGACTGGCACACACCCCGTTAGTCTCTTGAAATACCTCTGCACTTACGTCCCCCGGGTGGCCAAGTCCGCACTCAGGCAGCCCGTAAGCCTTGACTTGATTCCGCCTAGGCCGACCACGATCCTCCTTTTGATCATGCCGCGGAATCCGTATCACCCGTGCACGGGTCCGTCCACGACCATTTCGTATTTTATCGTCATAGGCTAACCCTTAGCCACAATGCGTTATCGACCAGGTTGGCGTCCGTGCAGCGCGGGTAGTGAGCCCTGTTGCACGTGTCCGTCATACATGTCGCTAACCATTCCTTTCCTTCTTATCTTTTATTCATTCCTTCTTTTCTTTCTTTCACTTGTCCATTCGTTCATTTATTCATTTTTGTATTCATCCTTTCGTTGATTCATTCATTCACTCGTTTATTCGTTCATTCTTTCATTTATACATTATGCAACTTTCCGTGCGGGAGTCGCCTTGGCGACCCATCGGTTCCATAGTCTTTTAATGTTGCTAAACTCTACTCGGAACGACTATGTTGATAGTCTCCCCGTTTCATTATTGTAAACCATTCATTGTTTTCATTATTGAACGCATAAGGGACTTGAACGTAAGCTTGTGCCTTAGCACGAGCGTGGAGCGCGGTGCAAGAGTTCTCGTATTTTCCATGTTCCTTTTCATATTCTATACAAGCATACAAGATGGGATTAATCCCTTAGCTAGGTGCGTTAGGTCATTTATTAGCATGCGCGATGTTACCGCCTAGCGATTTCAGTGATAGTGTCCGTATTATTATGTGTCTAGGCTAAGCAAAGACGGGTTCATCGGAGCCACCCACCTTAGCGATGTTCGCATCGGCCGAGCGACACTCCGAGTGCGCCTTTGAAAGTCTAAGTCTGGATTCATCTTGACGGGCCAATGTAAGCCTTGCATCGATTCTTCATCTGGTCGATGCCAACTCTTCGGGTCGACGGCTCGTTTGAGACGTTTCACTTTGCCGTTTGAATCGGCGTTCCGCTAGGGCGGAGCGGGTCATTACAATTTTCGCTGTGCCCCAACAAATTAGTATCAGAACTTTGGGATTCTAGCAAGGTATCTGACAAAGTTTGCAGAAAAAGTTAATTGGATAGATTCTTGAGATAGCTCCATCAAGCAATGTTGCGAAGTATGAAATTGAGAAATTCCATAGGTAGAATAATTTTGGATTTTAGAAAAGTTAGATGAATGACGTTCTCATATCTCAAAAGTTTTACAAGGCTTTACGGAAAAAGTCTAAGAAGTCCACTGATATGATCGATGATGATTGTGATGACATGAATCTCGAAGCATGTGCTGCTATTCGCCTGTGTTTGGAAAGGGATGTCGTGTACTCTGTGAAGGACGAAACCACCATCGCTGGGCCCTGGTTGAAGTTGGAATCACTCTGCATGACGAAGACTCTTACCAACCGGATTTATATGTTAAAGTCGCTCTACAGACTAGTGATGAAGGAAGACTCTTAAGAAAATTGATTCAAATATTACTATACGATAAGGACTTAATTTTCGTAGAAGAGGCTACGAGTGCCTTATTGTCTAATAAGGTATGGAGGTTGGCTTCTAATGGCAGAAACGGTGGAGACCAAGTCCAAGATTTGATGACAAGAAGGACAAACGATAGAACTTCAGTGTTGGCTTCAAACAAGAAGAGTGAGTCCGATCAGGATGGTAGTGTATCTAGCAAATCTCAAACTGTTGAGATTGAGATGTTTGAGGATGCATCAGATGAGGTGAAGGTTTTTGAAGATGTTCACCAAGCCCCACAAGAACAATAACCAGAGGAAAAGCAGCACCAACAGTAAGATTCCTTGGCCACCACTAGGCTAAGAAGACCGGTCAAGCCAGTACACAAGTATGAATTTGATGAACCAGTGAAGCACTATGAACAGTTAAATATGGTGGCATATCCACTACCGGTGGAGGATGACGAGGCTATCACCTTCAGACATGCTATAAAGATACTAGCAGCGAGAACTGGATGGTAGCTATGTAGAAAGAGATTCTCTCTACAAGAACTATACATGGGATTTAGTTCCATTGCCCAAAGGCAAGCGAGCTATAGCTAGGCTGCAAGTGGGTCTACAAGAAGAAGGAAGCTTCTCTAGAGTTTGGTGGAGAAGTATTGCTTCAGAGCCTTTAGATGCGAGATTAACGAGCGATTGATTTCATGAAGCTATGCGGTGGAGAAGTGTGTCGGCTCGATTTTATAGCAAAACCTTGCCGAGGTGAAGATGTGAAGAAAAATGTCCAAAAATAAGCCTATGACCATTTTTGACTTTGACCATATATTTGATTAGATTTCCATATATGGATTTCTAATATATAGTAAGCCTACGTAGGATCAGATTTCCGTATATAGATTTCTAATATATGATAAGCCTACATAATATTAGATTTCCATATATGGACACATGTCATGCTATATAAAGGGGTATAATGGTTCTATTTGAGGCATCTCATTGTGCTCAATGAAAGTTGTTTAATAAGTTCAACATAATAAAGCTAAAGTTGTTGAATAAGTTCAACACAAAAGTTTGAGAATTTTTTCTTTATCTTTGTGGTAGAGAGTTCTTGAGAGCAAGGAGAGAAGTGTTGAGAGAGCTATTGTAATTCTTTTTCTTCTTCATAGTGAAACTAAAACATCCTCGTCCGTGGAAGTAGGCATCTTGGCCGAATCACGTAAATTCTTGTCTTTGCGGTTGTGAATTTTTTCTGAGGTGTTCTCTGATTCCTGGGTTTATTTCCGTTGTGCCCCAACAGATTAGTATAGAGCGTACACTCGGGCTTAAGCCTAGTAAATGGAGGATCACGTTTGCAAAGACAGGTAATGTAATTAAACCATTTATTTCATGGAAGTGATATTTAAACATAGGATCATTTGCACTGATACAATGTTAGTTAACATTGTTCCCAAAAGCTCGAGCTATCAAGAACAGACCAACAATATTATAATATTAAACCTTTGACACAATGGATCTATGCTAGCTTCCTCAGCAAAGGTTAAATCAAATATGAAAAGTTCTCTGTTGGTATTTGACAAGGTTTTTCAGAGTTTTAACAAATATAGATATCAGATACACAAAATTCCAAATACTAATATGAGTGTGGGGATACTTTTGAAATCTGGCAATGTATAATCTGGATATATCTGAATATGTATGTTATGACTTATGAGGACGTAGAACTCTAGTTGATGATACTTGAGAATATATTTTCTATGAACTTTTCTGGGTTATAAGTAAATATTTGATACTGAACAGTTCACTTTGAAGTTATTTGTATATTTCACTTTGAAGTAGTATTCCACATGACTTAGTTGACAAAGGGGCCAAGTTGTTAATTGTGCCTGACTGAAAAAATTCCAGGTTGTGGTTATCTGAATTTTCCAAATCCTTCTACTAAATAATTGATGGTGCCTACTGCCTTTGGAATTTCTGGTCCAGTAAATCATCTTTATATTTTCAATTCATTTGATCATTTTTGGAATTTGGGTATTCTCAGGCTTCATAAGTAGACAATTAACTTTTTCCATTTATTTTTTTTGCTATAATATGCTAGTTTCTAGGTGCTTAATTCCTATCACCCTTGTTTCAAACTACCTAATCTTACATTGTTCCAGAAAGAAATTGTAGCTTAATGTCAAGCATCTATTGAGGATTATGCATACTTTCTGTACAACAGGAGGACCTCAAGGTGGTAAGGAAGAGGAAAACAGAGCTGGGTGGAACATTTTCTGTAGCAAGCTGGATATTGTTTGTCGGCCTGTTGTCTGCGTAAGTGATGGATCGGGTTCTTTGTTCTCTGACATTATTATATCGCTTAATGAGGTTTAATGTGCATAAATTAATGACGTTGAACAGATCATCATCTGAACCAACTACCAAACTTATTGATGATTTCTCGCAGGTTGCTGTATCAGGTCATTACGAAAAGAAGTATCGAGGTGCATAGAATCCGACCGACCAATGCTCCAGACTTGGATGCATTCGTGAATGACTTGGAATTCAACATAACAACGGTTTCTAGCATGAGTTGTTCTCACTTACGAAGTCTCGACCGCGTAGTGATTGGAACACCTGGTTCCATCTATTACAAAGTATCCAACTTGTCGACCTACACAAATTATACTTGCTACAACACGACCAATGGCCCTACGGTTTCCCTTAAATGCAGCCGTTGTAAGGTCCCGCATGGAGATCACTTTATTTCATGGCAGTTTGATGACCTTCCCAATGATCCGGCCGTTGCTGTTGGTTTTCAGTTCAACCTTACAGCCAAAGACCACGACGATGATAGACACATCAGCTATATTAGCGGAACGCTGAAACCAGGAAACTCAATAGATGACGATCCACAAACTTTCAGAGGCCCAGATAGAAATATATTGAAAGTTAATTTATTTCCTCAGAAATTCAATCATCTTCACAATTTAAGACTCATTCAGCCTCTGTTGCATGACTTCCTCCCCGGGTCGTCTTTCTCTGAAGCTAGCAGCCTCCAAGCCTCCCTTCAAAGTTCTGAGGATGGATCGGTGAAAACTACATTGTTCATCAGCTACCTTTCAGATTACATTGTGGAGGTTGACAAAGAGAAAGTAGTGGGAATTGGTAAGAAATGTCTGCCTATCTCATCTCCTTACCTAACAGTTCCTCTTTCATACTCCAAGTGGGTCAATTTACAAAAATTCACTTGGACGACTAACATCTGGACTGGAGTCAAAAGGATACTTCTTGAAAAACACACTATAACATTAACGTCTGTTATGCTTCTTTGAAATAGGTATTTATTCTTCTGATAAGGATTCCTATGTCAAGATGGTTGAACATTGAACATGACAAATTCATCTCGTGTAATTTTATTTTATATTTTTTTTTGACGTAGAGGTTATTTTCACAATTCTTTTAGGAGATTTTATTAGTAGGCTTATTAGGATTCTTAATTAGGAAAGCTAATCTTAGTTAGGATTCTTTTTAAAGCAATTAGGATTTGGTTAGGAGACTTTATTTTACTTCTTTTCCTTTTTTTTCCTTATTAATGTTAGTGTTATTTATTTATGAGGATTAGGATTTACCTTAATTTCGTAATGCTAGGATTTTTTTTAAAGACTATAAATATGGGCCTTGACCTCTTATATGACATTACTAATTTTTACCCAAGTTTATTTAAAAGAGATTTATTCTATTGAGTTCTCACCTAGAAATTTTTAGACGTTATTCTCAATGTCTGGTAGACCGATATCTATCCTCCCCTCCGCTACACCAGTTGGTATCATAGTCTTAGTAGTCATGAAGATCAATATGAGGATGAAGACCTTAAGATTCATATGGAGTCGAAGACGACAAACTCACTTTTGAACTCGAAGTCGATTTCTTCTGAAAAAAGGGAGAATGAGATGGAGGGTTTTTTTCTAAGTTTCTTTAGGAGATTTTATTAATTGTTTTATTAGGATTCTTAGTTAGAAAACATATTAGCTAGGATTCTTTTAAAAGCAATTAGGATTTAGTTAGGATAATTTATTTCACTTTTCCCCTTTTTTTGTAGGATTTATTTATTAGGATTAGTTTTACTTGTTTATTTATAAGGTTAGGATTTGCCTTAATTTGGTAATGCCATGATTTTCTAAAAGCTATAAATAAGAGGGGTAGTCCATTAAGATTTCATAATCATAAGACGTGTTTTCAAAATTAAATATAGTGTTAGACAACTATGGTTGGAAGGTGGGACTCAAAATTATGAGTTAGTGAATTAAGAATTTAAAACTCCCATAAATGCAATTTTAAAGTCACACTTTTAATATCTTTATTGTTTGTTTAGTTATATCAGCCACACTTTTTTATTGAGTGGTTCTTAAATTTCAGCTAAGTTTCCCCTTCCTCCTCTATCTGTCTACCTGTTGCTTGCAGATTGTATAATGTTGGGGATGTACTTGCCAAATGAGTCTCTTCAAGCACTCCTTATCCAAACTGAAATGTAGTCCTTGGAGGAGAACCAATCGATGGACGTATGTAGAGAAGGACCTGGTCGGGATTAAGGGGCTTTGGGATGTCATGATTGTTAGTCCCGGGGCTTGATCAAAGATGGTAAAACAGATGCAACAAAGATCTACGAAGGTACAAATACCAAATAACCCGATTACAATATGGAGGAGGAAAATAGAGAAGAGAAGATCTCTCGTTCTTCCTTGCAAACGTGTTGCAATTGGGACAGAACGAGTTACAATAATCTAGAGAGAGATGAGAAGAAGAACAATGCTGGGGTGTCAAAACACCGTTGCTCAAAGCAAGATTCGCCCTACACGATCTGCTTCCAGGAACCAGCAAGTTTGAAGAACTTGTGGAACGCTCGAAGTCACCTCTGTTCTGACTCTTCGGATGGACTTGCAATGGCGGCAGCAGCTCTCTCTCTCTTTCTCCTTTTCTGAATTATATTTTCATAGTACCACAAAGGAGGCCAGAAGAGAGTATTTATAGAGAGAGGGTGGAAACCCTAGCCGCCTCTTCAGTTATGGAAAGATTGAATCAAATCTCAAAAGATAGCAACGAGATTTAATTCAAATCCCACAAAGATAGCAACGAAATTAATTCAAATCCCACAAAGATAGGATCTGAATTAATCGCATTGATTCAGCCTTTACATAACTGACTTGTAATCTGCACAGTCAGCGGAGCCCTCCATGCGGCAGCAGCAGCAGCCTGGCCGCATGAGCCTCATGGCCGCATGGACCGCATGGGCCGCATAGACCACATGAGCCGCATGGCCGCATGGACCGCATGGACCACATGAGCCGCATGGACCGCATGGACCACATGAGCCGCATGGACCGCATGAGCCGCATGGAAGCATGAACCGCATGTGCCGCATAGACCGCATGGCCGCATGAGCCGCATGGCCGCATGAGCCGCATGGACCGCATGAGCCGCATGAGGCCGCATATGAGCCGCATGCCGCATAAAACCGCATGGCCGCACAACAAAACGTCACATTACGCCTCATGAGCCCATGAGCCCGAGCCCGAGTCCGAGTCCGAGTCCGAGTCCGAGTCCGAGTCCGAGTCGCTAAGCCCCTTTGGGGCTTAGCTCCAAATGGAATTAATCCAAGAGAATGACAAAAGCATTAATGCTTAATCCTTGGAGCCTTATTCTTACCTTCTAGTAAAATCACCCACATAGTTCCCTCCTTAGGGTCACCACCCCATGTGCATCTCTCAACAACACACCCAAGTATATATGTTGAGATAACTCATGGTGCATTTCCAATGTGGGACTAAAATTTACAAGGCATGTTGAGAGCAAGCTCTCTCCATGTAAAGAAAGAACCAACAATCCCCCACATATCACAACATATATATGTGTCCAGCGTTGAGCGTTCCTCACAGTAACTGTCCATTTTGCATTAGGATAGATGTCGCTGACGACTTGAATCTTCCCGCATGGGTTAAATAACAATGTGATACAAGAATGGACTACGCCTTGAATTCTGCACCACAATTGTAATTCTTCCCACTCACAAAGTGTAGTTACGTGTGCTTCTGGCTGCACATTAAAGGCCCTGTGCCAGCCTAATTTCAGTGTACAATTTTGGGCGTCTACAAGTTTACCCTCAAGAGACGGCCTGATATCTCTTTCCACACACTATAGGTGAGTTCTTTATTTAAAGAGATATGGCATGAAGCCTTGCGCTTCCTTGCGGTGCTATGCCGCTATGACATGGCCTGAAGCCGAGGCATTACCCCTACCTGGGAACCTCATCGTAGTGTCATACTACTGTAGCATGAGGTCACAAGCCTCTTTGTAGTGCCAAACTACCCAGCATGAAGCCTAAGGCTTCCTTGCGGTGTTACGCCGCAACGACATGGCTTGCAATGCCGAGGCTTTACCCCTACCTGGGTACCTCATCGTGGTGTCGTGCCACTGTAACATGGGGCCATCCTCCCCTTTGTAGTGCTGTCTACAACTCTTTAATTACGTCATACAGCATTAGGCTACCTGCCTATTTGCGGTGCTACGTCGCTATGACTTGGCTTGCAAAGCCGAGGCATTACCCCTACCTGGGAACCTCATGGTGGAGTCATCCCACTGTAGCATGGAGTTTCACTCCTTGTAGTGCTGCTCTACCGTGCTTCCTGTAAAGCACACCAGGCATTCACTCTGCATGAGAACTCATTAAGGCGCTTAAGCCATCCTTCCACAGGATCTGTTTTTTCCGCAGAAAAATACATAGTAGACAACAGTGTTTATGGGTCCGTATCCCTTCCATGTTCCAGAGAACAAGTACCCACTGTTACCTGATAGTTTTCCAGTCAGTGATCCTCCTTTGAACCAAAAGTTAGATGCCTAGTAGATTTCTCTTTGAACTAATAGCATAAAACTTTATGGTAGGATTACAAAGACACACTATCAGAATGCCTTCAAGTCCATTTTACAAGCTGTGTCATCGACCAACTGGCGCTTGAGGCCCTTTGTGAACGGATCTGCCAGGTTCTCCTGACTCCGAACATCAACCACTGCAATTACACCTCTTTTGATAAGATCGTGTACTACCCTGTGCTTCAACCGCACAGTCCTCTTCTTTCCGTTGAAGAGGTCATTTGATGCTACCGCCGCAGTCGCCTGGTTGTCACAGTATATCGGTATTGCCGGTATCTGAGCCCCAACCACTGGAAGATCATACATGAGCTCCCGAAGCCATTCTGCTTCATCTGCTGCAGTTTCAAGTGCATAGAATTCAGATTCTATGGAGGAACGAGAGAGTATAGTCTGCTTTTTCGACTTCCACGATATAGCAGCTCCACCCAAGGAAAAGACATATCCACCTGTGGATCTCTCGCTTTCCACCTCTGAACACCAGCTAGCATCACTGAAGCCTTCCACTACTGTCGGATACCCGTTGTAGTGCAGTGCATATGTCTGAGTCTTCTTGAGATATCTCATCACCCGCTTCACAGCTTTCCAGTGCTCAACCCCTGGGTTGCTTGTGAACCGACTCAGCATTTCCACGGCAAAAGCTATGTTAGGCCTTATGACAGTGGTTGCGTACATCAAACTTTCGATAACGCTAGAATACTCCAGCTGCCTGATGCTTTCCCTCGAGTTTGGCTTCAGCTTCTGATCACACCTGTATGGCATATCGATCCCTGGAAGATCCTTATACCCATAGCGTGTGAGCAACTTCTCAATGTAGTGAGATTGTGACAGCGCTACTCCAGTGTCTGTCCGGATGATCTTTATGCCCAAGATGACATCTGCATCCCCCAAGTCCTTCATACTGAACTTGGTTGAGAGGAATTTCTTTGTCTCTGTGACACAGCCTATATCCATACCTAGGATTAGCATGTCGTCCACGTACAGACAAACGATGACTCCTCTTCCATCAGCGAACTTTGTGTAAACACATTTGTCCGTCTCGCTGACTCTGTAGCCGTTTGACCTAATAACTTTGTCAAACTTCTCATGCCACATCTTGGGAGCTTGCTTCAAACCATACAATGATTTCACCAACTTGCAGACTTTGTCTTCAAGGCCTTTGACGACAAATCCATCTGGCTGTTGCATGTAAATCTCTTCGGTCAGCTCCCCATTCAGGAATGCTGTCTTTACATCCATCTGATGTATCACCAACTTATGTATAGCTGCTAGAGCGATTAACATCCTGATGGTGGTCATCTGAGCTACTGGAGCGTACGTGTCAAAGTAGTCTATCCCCTGTTTCTGAAAAAATCCCTTGACTACCAGCCTGGCCTTGAACTTGTCAATAGTTCCATCTGCCTTCATCTTCTTCTTGAAGATCCATTTACATCCGATGGGCTTTTCTCCTTCAGGTAGATCTACCAACACCCATGTGTTATTGGAGGTGATAGAGTCAAACTCGTCATTCACTGCCTCCTTCCAGAAGATAGCATCTCTGGTCTTCATCGTCTCATCATAGGTAAGCGGATCTGCTTCCACATGATAGGTGACAAAGTCATCTCTGAAGTCTTTCGGTCTCCTCGCTCGCTTAGCTGATGACTCTGCGAGTTCTGGTACAAGAGTTGTTTCATCAACAACAGCTTCTTCTTGGACTACTGGCCCGTATGAGATTTCAGTCTCATTTGCACCTACATTATTTTCCGGAATGTCCGAAAGAACAATGTTTTTGTCTTTTGCAAACTTGTCTTCAAAGTATTCAGCATCGCGAGATTCAATGATATAATTTGACTCAATATCAAGAAATCTCCTAGCATCACTCTTCTCGGCATACCCTAAGAAGATCGCCTTCGTAGTCCTTGTCCCTAGCTTCTGAATCTTCAGATCTTGGAGCTTCACATACGCCAGACACCCCCACACTCGAATGACATTCAAGTTTGGTCTGACTTTGAACCAGAGTTCATGAGGAGTTACGTCTGAAGTTGCATGTGGCACTCTATTTAGAATAAAAGTGGCCGTTAATGCAGCTTCTCCCCAGTAGCATTTAGGAAGACCCGCGGTTAGCAGCATTGAGTTCATCATTTTTGTCAACGTTCTGTTCTTCCTCTCCGCTACTCCATTGGATTGAGGAGAATATGGAGCAGTCGTTTCGCATATGATTCCATGTTCTTTGCAGAACAATACGAATTCATGAGATCTGTACTCCCCACCTCGATTACTTCTTAACCTCTTGAGTTGTTGTCCAGTCTGCCGTTCAGCTTCGGCCCTGAACTCTCTGAACTTCTTGAAGGCTTCGTCTTTAGACTTGAGCAAGTAGACGAACGCGTATTTTGAGAAGTCGTCTATGAAGGTTATGAAATACTTCATCCCGACCTTCGTGGAGAAATGTTTGAAGTCACAGATATCGGAGTGCACCCACTCCAGAAGATCTGTGCTTCGATTGACCCGATGAAAGGGTTTCCTTGTGATCTTCGTCTGAGCACACACTTCACACTTCTCTACCTTACTCCCACATTTGGAGATAAGTCCTAGACTAGACATTTTGTAAATTCTTTTACAATGAACATGTCCTAGTCTATTATGCCACAACTCAAGAGAATAATCAGAAAATGCAATTGCATTAATGTCTTCAAACTGGTTGACAAGCTGAATTTTAAACATTCCTTCGATTTGATAAGCCTTCCCGAAGTATGTTCCTTTCTTGGACATCACCATCTGACCAGCATTGATGTCCATCCTCAAGCCTGCGTTGCAGAGCAGGCTCCCAGAGATCAGGTTCTTGGCAATCGCCGGAACATGCTTCACACCTTTAAGCGTCAGAGTGTTCCCAGAAGTGAGTTTCAGTTCCACGGTCCCGATCCCCAGAACTTCAGCTTGGGCCTGGTTCGCCATGACAACCTTCTCAGATATCGGCTGGTACGTGACGAACCATTCCTTACCAGAACAGACATGGCAAGTCGCACCAGTGTCTATCCACCAGTCAGAGTCAACCCCCACAGTTGTGACCTGTCCGATCATAGCAACAATGTTAGAAACCAATGAAACCTTATTAGGCTCACCTTTCTCTGATTGTTTAGGCTTAGATCTGCATTCACTCTTGTAGTGGCCTTTCTTGCCACAATTGTAACAAGTCACGTGGGACTTAGTCTTCTGTTTTTTGAAAGAATGACCCTTCACTTTTAGATTAGTGAAGTCCTTCTTCTTGGGAAGAGAAGCCGCCTGCTTCCCCTTGGGATCTCTCGTCTGCACAAGATTGGCTTTAGCCAACTGTTTGGACAGAGTGTCCACCTTCTGTTGGGAACGCATCTCGTCCTCAACATGGATCTCTTGAAGTAGATCTCCCAAGCTAATGTCTAGCTTCTTTCTGTGCATCCTTGCATAGAAGGTACTCCATCCAGTAGGAAGTTTTGACACGATCCCTCCGACGACAAACTTGTCGGGAAGGGGCATCTCTTCGTCTTCCAGTTTCTGACGCAGCTTCAGAAATTCCTTCACCTGTGGCAGCATGGACTTTTCGTCCTCAAAGAGCAATTTGTGATATTTTTCAACCACAAACATTTTGTTCCTGTTCTTGTCTTCTTCATACAGTTTTTTCACAGACTCCCATATGTCTCTGGCAAGTTCCTTCTTCGAGTAGGATTCTGCCAGGGAGTCCTCCATAGCATTCAGGATGATAAGCCTGCAGATGCTATTTTTCCTTCTCCACTTGGCCTGGAGTTTGGTAGCCGCATTGATTGCGGCAGTAGATCCAGTGTCTGGAACAGAGGGTTCTTCCTCCAACAGAACATGATCAACGTCTTTTAGTTGAAGAGTTAGGTACGCCTTTCTCTTCCAGACTTGATAATGCTCTCCATCAAACTTTTCCAACTTGCAGAAGTCCGATTGGAGGAGCGAAGCATTAATGTTTTCCATCTACACAGATCTTGCTTTGAGATTGTTAGTCCCGGGGCTTGATCAAAGATGGTAAAACAGATGCAACAAAGATCTACGAAGGTACAAATACCAAATAACCCGATTACAATATGGAGGAGGAAAATAAAGAAGAGAAGATCCCTCGTTCTTCCTTGCAAACGTGTTGCAATTGGGACAGAACAAGTTACAATAATCTAGAGAGAGATGAGAAGGAGAACAATGCTGGGGTGTCAAAACACCGTAGCTCAAAGCAAGATTCGTCCCACACGATCTGCTTCCAGGAACCAGCAAGTTTGAAGAACTTGTGGAACGCTCGAAGTCACCTCTGTTCTGACTCCTCGGATGGACTTGCAATGGCGGCAGCAGCTCTCTCTCTCTCTTTCTCCTTTTCTGAATTATATTTTCATAGTACTACAAAGGAGGCCAGAAGAGAGTATTTATAGAGAGAGGGTGGAAACCCTAGCCGCCTCTTCAGTTATGGAAAGATTGAATCAAATCTCAAAAGATAGCAACGAGATTTAATTCAAATTCCACAAAGATAGCAACGAAATTAATTCAAATCCCACAAAGATAGGATCTGAATTAATCGCATTGATTCAGCCTTTCCATAACTGACTTGTAATCTGCACAGTCAGCGGAGCCCTCCATGCGGCAGCAGCAGCAGCAGCCTGGACGCATGGACCGCATGGGCCGTATAGACCACAATAGCCGCATGAGCCGCATGGCCGCATGGCCGCATGGACCGCATGGACCACATGAGCCGCATGGACCGCATGGACCACATGAGCCGCATGGACGCATGGCCCGCATGGCCGCATGGCCGCATGACTGCTGACGTGCTAAGTGCAAAGTGCACCAACAAAACGCCACATGAGCCCATGAGCCCGAGTCCGAGTCCGAGTCCGAGTCCGAGTCGCTAAGCCCCTTTGGGGCTTAGCTCCAAATGGAATTAATCCAAGAGAATGACAAAAGCATTAATGCTTAATCCTTGGAGCCTTATTCTTACCTCCTAGTAAAATCACCCACATGGTTCCCTCCTTAGGGTCACTACCCCATGTGCATCTCTCAACAACACACCCAAGTATATATGTTGAGATAACTCATGGTGCATTTCCAATGTGGGACTAAAATTTACAAGACATGTTGAGAGCAAGCTCTCTCCATGTAAAGAAAGCACCAACAGTGATGGCATTGTGGGCATTACATTGTGGTTTGGAGAGGTCAAGATGAGGTTTCCACCATTGGGTCGGAAGCAGAACTAAGAGGTCGAACGCCATTTGATCTTCTGCAAAGACAAGATTGATTAGGAGGAGAATCCTTATTGGAGGAGGATTTACATGGGGTCGGAGACATAGGATATTATGATGACGTAGATAGTAGAAATATTTAGAAGAATAGAAGATGGCTGGCAATGGTGGCAATGACCTCAATAGTGGGATCACTGGATTGGAAGGAGGAAGAAGATAAGTTTGCTAATTGAAAAATAAATAATTATAACATTATTTCCATATAAAGAAAGATATGGACTGATACAATATAAAAACTTAGGTATTTATATGTAGATGTATATGTACGTACCATGATAGAGGCTAAGATTTGGAAATCACATTCGAAATCATATTTACAAATCACATGGATTAGAAAATCGATGTGTTTTTACTAAAATCACCGTTATCTAGGCACTATTCCCATCGTCTGATAGAACGATATCTATCTCCCGCCTCTCCGCTACGCCATTTTGGTTACATAACTTTTACTATAATATTTTGGACATTAGTACAACGCACTAGAATATGCATAGATAGTGGGGAAATCAAGTGAGTTACATCTGTTTTCTGCATTTTGTGAATCTAAGGTTTCATATCATACCCTAAATATTTGTAGATTTTCTGTAGGTACATCAGACTAATAACTAAAATTTAATGTCTGCAGTGAGTTTCCTGGCGGATGTTGGCGGTCTTTATTCTATTAGCCTCGCAATTTTCTTGTTCTTCTTATTGCAAGTAAGTTGATGCTGACAATTTTATTTCCAGTTAACACTAAATATTTTTCATATTCCTTGGCTTGTACCACAGATCTAGATTATACATCCTGTTCAAATTTTATGATCATGTTCATCTTTTCTTTCATCATATTGTTCATAATGCTTTCTAGAAGGTTATTTTAAGCATTGTCTTTATTGCTTGAATATATGCCTTTCTCACTATCATTACGGTTCAATGTTGTAGGATGCACAACACAAATCTAAATTAGTTTCTTGCTATGTTGTGTGAAGCAAGAAAGATACTGTTTAAAGAAAATTGATATAGATTCACACTACTAGTTCAAGTTTTTGCATGATAGAAATGATTGGTTGCCTGAGTCACAAAGTGTGCATCAACTTCACCTGAACAAAAAAGCAGGATCTATCGGAAACGGACACGGAACCAACGGAATAAACACCGTTCCCAAACTGGAAGAAACCGTCGAGGCCGAAGTAAAACGCACAACTTGCACACGATGCCAATTTCAACAGACCAAAGAGCACAATGCAAACACAATGAAATTTACGTGAAAAATCATGATGGAAAAGTACTACGGGACAATCGGAGTCCACCCAAAAAAGCCTCATTACTGAATGAGAAAATTATATCGACTCCCTTCTAGCTTCTCCCATTGATCCAAACGGATCACTCAAAACTGAATGCAAATAGATTACAATGAGAACAACAAGTTACCGAAGAACGAGACTACGAGGACGAACTAATGTAGATCTCCTCAAACAAATTCCTCTCCGAATCAACTGCGAACTCCAAATCTCTCCTTCCTCTTGATTTGAAAGTTGATCACCTTTGAGAACTCTCTCTTCTAAAAAAAATTCAGCCTCTCTTGTTTAAGAAATAGTTACATCATGGTTAATTGTATACCTCCTCGAATCTTGAAGAAATCATGAGACCGTCCAAAATTAACTTCCTTTTCCGCTCAGCCCAATTCGACGGTATACTGCTAGTGTGCTACTGGCAATATACTTTGATCACAACTTTCGACCCAAAAAAACTTTTGGTCAAATTCCAGTATACTGACAGTGTACTATCAGTGTACTGCCAGCATTGATACTATTCAGTACAATCTCTAATACTGACTCGAATTCATTTGTCGCCTTCGACTTTCTGAACTTCTCTGACACACCAGACGGATGGCGTTAGTCACACTTGATGGTGTTCTCCACATAGGAAAGGATTCTCAAGATAGGAATGGAACCCCACCCATCACCAACATGGTCTATATAGCCAACCACAAGTTTGGGTTAATTAAAGCCTTTGTTGTTGTTGTTGTTGTTGTTATAATATGCAACAATCATATGCTATTCGTGATCACACACTTCCCTCAAATATTGTCTTCACCCAATCGTGTAAAGTAACAACCTAGGTTTAGGCTAACAACCATCCTTCAAACTTTCGCCATGGGTATGCCATGGCCCATGGGAGTGATCTAGCTCTGTTTCAGAAACCATTTTGTTCAACGGATAAGAAGCTCAAATTCTTCCTTTATCAAGTATTGCTCTCCACAAACAATTGTATAAGTTTTATCATATTTATGTTTTGATTTTATTCTGTATCAACTAAGAGTGACTCTTTGGTGGTGCACCCATTCTGTATCAACCTTAGAATGTCAGTACCTAACCCATTGCAATTGCAGTGTGAAGCCAGATTCAAGAAACTGCGTACTGAAGACAGTGTGATGCGAAATATTAGGAGCAAGAGACGTGCTCAGCGACATTGGGATACGGTATATAATTGATCAACTTTCTTTCGTTTCTGAATTTATGATATACTGCTCGTACTGATTTGGTCGTATGTATCCAGTTGAGGAAATATGTCAACTATACATGGGGTCATAGTAATCTGGATATGAAAAGCATTAGTAGCAAACATGATGGTTTGCTAGGGGATCCTTTCTGTGGAGTCGGTTCTCTACACAGAACAAAGCCATCAAGTCTAAGCCACGCAATGTATCATGATAAAGTGGTCAACATTCCTTACGAGACGGTATTACTTGCATAAACCTTGATTAGACAAACAAGTATAAATTACTTTTCATTGTAGACTCTAATACAAGATATTTTAATGCAGAAAGTTGTTCCAGATGCTTTCCACACTGGAAATGCTGAGTTAAGGTCAGTAGATAGAAGAACATACTTTGATGAAAGGTTTCCAAATGGAAAACATGTAAGTGACAACTGAGACTTGTTTCTCTATTCCTGATGACTTGAATGCTGAAGTACATGATATATTTTTAGCGTTAACATTTATTGTAGATGAAGCATGGGTACCCCATTAAAGAAGGTGTACCCGCACCGGGTACTGGTGGTACTCATTGGGTACTTACGTACCAAATTTTTTATTTATTTGTATTTTCAATTTAAAGTTTGGGTACTTCGTTGGTATGTTTTTTGTTATTTTATGGGTACTTTCTAGTGCAAGTCATTGGTATCACCTTATTCCTTAAAATATAGGTTTCGTACTTTTGTTTTAGAATTCAGAACTTTTTTATGTTTAAACTTTACATGGTTTTTAATTAAAATTTGATGACTATGGTGAAACAAATTTAGACTCCTAGTTTTACTTACGAAGTCATGAAGATGCCTCATTGGTCATTGGTTTTCATAACATATGTATCCCAACAATACCCGTCACATGGATTTTTGGAAATTGTTGTATCTATGTACCATGTGCATACGGTAACGGGTACTCCTACCAGTACGTATGCTTCATAGTTGTTGAGTATCATGGGATAGTATCTGCTCATCTGTTCATTCTATGTTTTTTTACTGACTTTATGTATCATAATAAATATCCTTCCTTTCTAGGTCCTAAATTTATAATTATAAGTACAAAAGGTCTGCTGAGTATCTACAACTATGAAGTATAGATACTGGACGAGTATCCAATATGCTACCTATCCGGTACATCAGTACGACAATTTCTTTGATTGTATTAGTACGGTTGGGATAAATATATTATGAAAACCAAACAACAGCAATGCATCTTCATGACTTCCTAAGTAAAATTAAAATTTGATAACTATAGTTGAACAAATTTAGACTCCTACTTGTGCTTATGAAGTCATGATGATGCAATGTAGAGAATAATAGTTCTATATTTTATTGATTGGCTACTCCACTACTTATAGGGAGTCTAGCTCCTCTTCATATTACATTTTCCAATGTGGGACTAAATCCCTTATTAGTTCTCAACACTCCCCCTCAAGATGGGCGATAGATATTAATCATTCCCATCTTGTTACATAGCTTAGACAGACTTAATGAACTAAGACCCTTAGTCAGACAGTCTGCCAATTGTTCTTCTGAGCGAACATGATCAATCTTCAGTATCCCTTGTTCCAGCTTCTCTTTGATGAATAATCGATCGATCTCGATGTGCTTTGTTCTGTCGTGCTGCACTGGATTGTTAGCTATACTTATTGCAGCTTGACTATCGCTCAGAAGACGTAACGGTGCTCCCTTGTCCAGCTTCAACTCTGTCAGCAACGCTTTCACCCACAGCAACTCCGACACTCCTAAAGCCATTGCTTTGTATTCTGCTTCAGCTGTAGACCGTGCTACCACAAACTGTTTCTTGCTTCTCTATGAGACCAAGTTTCCTCCTACAAAGACACAATATCCCGTGGTAGACCTTCTATCGTCTATACAGCTTGTCCAGTCTGCATCGCAGTATCCCTCAACTTCTATACATCCATTCTTCTTGAACCATAGCCCTTTCTCCGACGTCCCTTTCAGATATCTCAAGATCTGAAACATTGCATCCATATGACGCATTCTTGGATCATGCATGTAGCGACTTACTACACTCACCGCAAATGAGATATAAGGGCGAGTGTACTACAGATAAATTAATCTCCCTACAAGTCGTTGATATCTTTCACGATCAACTGGCTCTCCTGCTTCTGCTCCCAACTTGCACTTCTGGTCAATTGGGGTGACTGCTGCTTTGCATCCCAGCATCCCTGTCTCCTTCAGCAGATCTAGTGTGTATTTTCTCTGTGAGAGAACAATTCCTTGTTCGCCTTCACACACCTCGATACCTAGAAAGTACCTCATCGCTCCTAGATCCTTCAGTTCAAACTCCTTTACGAGTTTTGACTTCAGCTTAGCAATCTCAGCTTCATCATTACCTGTGATTACTATATCATCCACGTATACAGCAAGTATAGTGATGTGGTCTCGTGCATGCTGAAGAAAGACCGTATGATCTGCATTTGCTTGATAGTATCCCATGCCTGTAATAGCCTTTCTGAATCTGTCAAACCAGGCTCGAGGAGATTGCTTGAGCCCATATAGCGACTTCTTTAGTTTGCACACTTTTCCATGCGACGTTCCTCCGTCTGATTCTGTAGCATAGCACCCTGGCGGGAGTTCCATGTACACTTCTTCTTGTAGGTCCCCATGGAGAAAGATATTCTTCACATCTAATTGGTATAGCTTCTACCCATAGTTTGCTGCAATGGAAACCAGAGTTCTTACGGTGCTCATTTTTGCTACTGTAGCAAACGTCTCATCATAGTCAATGCCATATGATTGTGTGTATCCCTTTGCAACCAATCTCGCCTTGTATCGTTCCACCTTTCCTTCTGACGTCTCCTTTACTGTGTACACCCATTTGCATCCCACAGTTTTCTTCCCTTTGGGTAATGGAACCAGCTCCCACGTCTTATTTTTTTCCAGTGTCCCAAGTTCTTCCATCATTGCAGTTTTCCACCTTGGATCTTTCTTTGCTTCCGGCCAACTTTTGGGCAACGAAGTAGAGTCTAATGATGCAAGGAAGGCTCGATAATTCGAAGAAACGTTAGAATAAGACAGGTAGTTGGCAATATCATGTTCATAATCATCAAAACGACTAGGAGCGTTACCCGCATTGATGCGAGAAGATCTCCTTAAGGGAGCAATAGGTGGTGTAGAGATCATACCATCATAGTCAGAGAGATTCGCATCAGAATCAGATTGATTCTGTGCGGGGGCAACATCTTCAAGAGATGGAGCAGGAGTAGACGAGGGACTTGGTACAGAAAGCACGGGGCACGATACAGGCACAGTACTGGACTTCTGCTGTCTCCTTCTGTAAACTTGGAGCTCCTTGTCCATTGTCTGCTGCTCCCCCTGTTCCTTTTACATTGTCTGCTGCTCTCCCTGTTTAACATATGTATCTTCTTCATCTTCTGTATCGGAGTCACTGCTTTCTCCCCCTTTCGTCCAGTTTTCTACGACCGGGCATGGGACCGATCCGACTACCGCAGATGGGCTTAATTTCTTTCCCTCACATCTAACACCCTCTATGTTAGGTGTGTCACCAAACGCCGAACCGTCATCCGAACCATAATATGGTTCCAGTTCTCTGAATGTAACGTCCATGCTTACAAACATCTTCCGCTCAACTGGGCTCCAATATGCGTATCCTTTCTGAGTTGCCGTATACCCGACAAAGACACATTTAACCGCTCTAGGATCCATTTTGCCAACTCCTGGCCTATTATCTTGGACAAAACATACACACCCAAATACTTTTGGTCGAGCAGTGTACGTGGTTGCACCAGTAAGCATCTCCAGCGGTGTCTTCCAGTCCAATACCTGAGATGGCATTCTGTTGATGAGATAAGATGTCGTTAACACCGCCTGCCCCCATAAGTGTTTCGGAACATTCATAGCCAGCATCATCGTCCGTGCGACCTCCAGCAGGTGTCTGTTCTTCCGTTCGGCCACACCATTTTGTGCCGGTGTATAGGCACAGAAAGTTTGGTGTAGTATGCCATGAGTGGATAAATACTCAGCAACCTTCCTATTTGTATACTCCGTCCCATTGTCAGACCGTAAGCACTTAATTTTAGTACCATATTGAGTTTCTATCCGGCGATGAAAGTCTCGAAACGCCTCAAAGATGTCACTTTTATTCTTCATAAGGTACACCAATGTCACGCGAGTATAACAATCAATAAAAGTGACAAACCATCGAAAACCGTTAATACCGGTTTTAGGACAAGGGTCCCATACGTCTGAATGTATCATATTAAAAGCAGCCGAACTTCTACTACCTGAACTCACATACGTGCTTCTGGTATGTTTACCCAACTCACAAGCATGACAAAATAACTTCTCTTTATTATCCCTTTGGTATAAGGACGGATACATTCGACTAATAATTTTAAAAGAAGAATGACCGACACGCTGGTGGTGGAGTAGCAATTTATCTTCTACATTGCGCCATGAATCTTCCGATGGTGTGTCTGCTACTAGAGATACCAAAGCTTTGTCCAGTCCAGTCCTGTCCAAGTACCACAGCCCCTTATGCCATGTGTCAGTCCCTATTCGTCGTCCTGTCCCCTTCTCCTGAAAAGTCATCGTAGAAATGTCAAAGGAAACAGTACAGTTAAGATCAAGGATAATGGCACTAATAGAAAGAAGATTGACAGGAAAAGACGGAGCATGTAAGACATTGGTGAGAGTGAGAGAAGGGGTGTATGCGACAGTGCCTTTACCCATGACAGGGCTGGAGTTACCATCAGCAGTTTGAATGCTCTCCGGCGTCGGTAGGTGAGTATAGTCCTGGAACTCACCGCGGGATCCCGTGACATGGTGAGATGCCCCATAGTCCATAATCCAACCTGGTTGGTGGACAGCTGTTGCAAGGGCACGCGCAGGTATACCTGTGCCGGTTTGGGCAAAGCAAGTGATGTGGTCCCCCGAGGTAGATGACGCCCATTACTGCCGTCCGAACCCAACTTCGTGCCGCGTAACTTCGCGAGAAACTCCTTCTCAAGAGGGGTTAACCCAGCCAAGTGATTTTCGCCCCTTCCTCCGCCAGATTAGCTTTGTGTCCTCTAGAATAATTTCCCCTTCTACCAGCAAAACCGTCTCTACCACCACAACGTCCTCCGCGGCCCCGTCTACGATCACTCGACTGACTGTGCAGAAGTTTTGGACAAAATCTGATGTAATATCCTGAGTCACCACATTTGTGGCAAACACCAGCCACAGAGGGAGGCTGATTGAAGGCGACAAGGGCAGACTTGTCAACAGTGGCTTGCTCCCCCTGGAAAGAGCCTTTGTTGGGCATCAACTTCAAGCGAGCCTCTTCTTGTGCCATGGCAGCTATGGCTTCTTCTAAGGTGGGAAGCATGGGCTGTGCCAGGAGTACATTCCTTCTATTCTCAAACACAGGGTTAAGACCCTTCAAGAACTTCATCATCCGTTGACGCGAAATATAATCCAAGAACTTTTGGAAATGTTTCGCAAATACGGGTTCGACTTGGACATCTTCCATCCCAAGAGGATCATAGTGATCCAGATCAGACCAGAACTTCTTCAACAGTGTTGCATACTCAGAGATGGTGCGGTCGTCCTGGGCCACCCTATCAAGTTCATCCTACAGTTGGAAGACCCGTATAGGGCCCAATCCTGAGTACATATCCTTCAAAGTCCGCCATATATCAGCAGCAACCTCCATCGCCTCTACATTGCCCGACACCTGGTCGGTCAAGGAGGCTGTCAACCATCCAGCCACAACATTGTTAACAATTTCCCAAACAGCAAACTCCTTTGAGGAGGGATCATCTGGCACCTTGGTTTGGCCATTGACGTAGCCAACCAAGCCACATCCCTTCAGCGTCCGCATGGCCTATCGTGACCATTTCAAGTAATTGGACGTGCCTTCCAACTTCGTCTCCAGCTTGTCCAGCTTCCCCATTTTGTAGGGTGATGGATCCATATCAGTATGGATCACACGTGGGGTCGTCTCAGTTAATCTCTTTGATAAAATATTATCAACTAAGGCCTTCATCTCATCTGCTGTCAGTTTACCACTGATCGAATCCATGGCGTCTTCAACGGTTTTTCGTCGTCGTCATCGTCGTCTTCGTTGGCTTCGTCGTCGTCATCGTCTTCGTCGGCTTCGTCGTCGTCGTCGGCTTTGTCGTCGTCGTCGTCTTCGTCGGCTTCATCGTCGTCGTCGTTATGTAAAGTCTTTAACAGAGACCGTACGAATGCGCTGTTAACATGGCCAACACCGGCGCGCGCACGAAAAACCTAATTTGCAGATCGAGAACGGAAAACAAATAAAGTATTTGTAATTCCGGAGGGCGTAATCTAGGAACAGAAGGTGCAAATAAAGCATTTGACATCCATCCGTCGTCGAATAACTGCCCACATAATCTCTCTCGCAAAGTAGGGTTTTTTTTTATTGTTATGGAAAAAAAGGGGGGGTTACGGCAGCAGGTGGGTCGGAAGAGGAGGGGACGGCGAGGGGGGGGCAGCAGCAGGTGTGGGGGGGTCGGCAGGGGGGGTGGGGATCGGCAGGGGGAAGCGTCGGGCGGGGCAGGGGGGGTCGGCAGGTGGTGGTCGGTAGGGTGAAGGGGGGGCAGCAGCAGGAGTGGGGGGGTCGGCAGGGGGTAGGGATCGGCAGGGGGGGCGTCGGGCGGGGCAGGGGAGGGGGGTCGGCGGGGGCGGGGGGGTCGGCAGGGGGGTTAGGGTTAGGGGCGGCAGGGGGGGTTGTCGGCAGGGGGGGTGGTCGGCAGGGGGGGTGGTCGGCAAGGGGGGTTAGGGTTAGGGTTAGGGGCGGCAGCAAGGTGGGGGGGGGGGGGGTCGGTGGGGGGGGGGGGTCGGTGGGGGGGGGGGGTGGGAGATTTTTTTTTTTGTGGTTATGGCTCTGATACTATGTAGAGAATAATAGTTCTATATTTTATTGATTGGCTACTCGACAACTTATAGGGAGTCTAGCTCCTCTTCATATTACATTTTCCAATGTGGGACTAAATCCCTTATTAGTTCTCAACATGAAATATTGGTTTGGTTTTCATAATATATGTATCCCATCCTTACATGTACCATGGATTTTTAGAAATTTCTATATTGACATACCGGGTATGTACGGTATCGGGTACTCGTACTAGTACCTATGCTTCATAGTTGTAGATACTCAGTATGACAGGATAGTATCTGCTCATCTGCCCATTCTATTTTTTCTTTTACTGATTTTATGCATCGTAATATAAGTATTTTTTTGTATCATAATATAGGTACCCTTCCTTACTAGGTCCTAAATTTATAATAAGTACAAAAGGTCTGCTGAACCTGATCCTCAACAAATTCCAGCTATTTATTGCATGTTCAAGGATCCACATTATGTTACTGTCTTGAGTACCAATTTTCCAAGCAAAACTTCAGATATATGTAACTTGCAGAACTGAGGCACTTGGAAAGTTAGGACAATTTTGGTACTCCAATGACACATGAATACTTTGAGCCCTACTTATGGAAGTTTGTGTGTGGCTATGTGAATTTCACTTATCTCCAATGTTTCTTACTTGCAACGCAACAATTGTATATTAATGAAGATGTCGAATGCACGATTAAATTTTCTCACAAAAGACCAACTAGTTAAGGTATTGATTTTTGTCACATTTTAGTGCAAGAATGTGACAGTTTTCATGTCTTTCCAGTTGTATTTAGTATTCTGGATCACACTTGATGTTGCGTTTGTTTAATTTGGATAGCAGGACATTTTTTTTACCATGCCACTGGAGAAGATGGCAAACGATAAACATGATGGTATATCAACTTTAAGGGACAATTTTAGGTGCAGTTACATTTCATCTAAACTCCATTTGGTGCCAAATGCAAGGCTTGAACCAAATGGTTTCCATTTTAGATGGGCATTTTTTGAAACGTGCTATTCATTCCGACTCAAATGGGCATTTCCGAAACTCTAGCCCAACGAGCGTTCCAGAAATAGGCATTTGAACAAAGGAGATGAAATGTAACTGCAACCTAAACTAGCCTTAAGACTTATGAGAGAACTTCTTAGTTCATATGTACAAATATAAGACAAAGTTAAGTGTGTTCGAGTGCCACGAGGCTTCCACTTAATAGAGTTTGGGGAGGGTCAAGATGTATGCATCCTTACCCACAGAGGTTGTTCTAGTGACTTGAACATGCATCCACCAAGATGCAAGAAAGAAGCTTTACTGTCGTGCCAAACAACACCTCCTCATATGTACAAAGATATGGTATACAAAGATATGGAATTAAATATATATAGAAAGATATGGAATTAAATATGTGCAACGAGGTAATCCAGTGACCCCATTGCATGGAAAATAATTTTTGTTTTGTCTCCTTATGTATCACTAAAAATGCCTATCAAATAATTTCTATACCACACAAGACTGGTAAGTCATTTCCCTAATTGATCTGTTAATTGTTTTTTTGTTCATTTCAAGTAATGTCACAAATGGAAGTTCGAATTTGAATATTCTTTATGCCTGGCTCCTTCAGTGTCTACATATGACCATAGTTAATTGGTTGTGTTCGTTTGATAATTTTATAAGATCCACTATTCAATGGTGAAGGCATGTAAGCATGTGAACTTTGTGTTTGATTGAGCATACTACCTGCAATGTCCATGTTCCAACTTTAAGCTTCTCATGTTTATCTAACAGGAAATGGATGATGCCAAAGAGGATGTTGGGTAAAGATACAAATATGTTTCTTGCTTCATTACTACCTCTAGCAAGTTGGGCGTTATAGAGATAGGAAACTGTCGTCTCCCTGATACGGTAGGATGATACGGTAGGAGATTACTTGAATTCTTAATTTCCTCACAAAAATTGAAGAATTATCTACAACTTCAGCATAATAAGTCCAATTAATTTTCTTTAAGAGTAAACATTTCTGTATGATGTGCTAAATGGTTTGTATATCTTGTTTGGCGGAAGTGCAAAGTTCATTCAGCCTTCTGTGTAATTTTCACTAGAGAAGTAAGTATAGTATGGCTTTTGCTTGAAATGGTTGACGAAATTACACCCTTATATGTTCCTATTTCAGGTTATCTTATTTCCATTTGTTTTTGTTATCTATTTGTGTATACCTTGTCGATTTATGATGAATTCATTTTTTTTCAAGGTGCAAATCCCAGTATTCCTAGACAATAAACATGATACTATGGGGAAAAGAGAGGTTTCTGCATTTGATCTCTTAATTTGTACATAACCAACATAGATCTTAATCTACCATAATGAAGTGTCATTCTATTTGTCAATTTGCTAGAAGAATTATAAGGAGTATGGTATTTGGACTAGCTTTAGCTTCAGACTATTTGCTTTGTTTCTTCCAGGAAGCACGGACACTCCAAGAATATAATGTTGGGAAATACAACCTTATTCGAGGGTGCTTGAGGAGTCTGGAGAACAAAAGGAACAACGAAGACGGGAGTATCGGTGGCTGTGACCGTGCTCGTATCAGAGCAGAAGTAGAGACACGGGCATACCGGTGGTATGGCACAAATCGTGAAAACCATCTAGTAGAGAAAATTTGGTGCTCACAAAGCATACGGCATGCATACCGATGCCGGTGGTCGGATTTTGGCACATATTTGATTATTTTTCAGAACCTTTTGGCCATCGATTTTGTTTGGACGACCAGGATCGGACTCGGGCTAATTTAGGTATTTTCTAATCCTAAATTAGGATTTCTTAGCCTATTGAAAGGGGGACTAAGGGGGTTTTCTTAGAGAGTTCTCATTAAGGAGATTCAAAGAGACATTCACCAAATTAACGAGTAGGTCTGTGCTTCGCTCATAGTCTCGTACGTCAAGACTGTTGGAGAATGAAGATTTGTTCGGAAAGAACCGTCTCTTCCGTTCGGGGAGATCGTCATTGTTGTTGCATACGGTGGTAAATTTGTTGAAGTGGGTGGGGTTCCCAACCTATGTGGAGAATACTCCGGAGTGTGACGAGCGCCATCCGTGTGTCAGAGAAGCTCAGGGAGTGCATCGTTCCTATTTTGGAACATATATGGTAAGAAAATATATGATTGGATTTCCATATTTACTTTGATCATATATTTATGATTGGATCCTTCATATACTAGCTTTCCATATAATTGGGCTTCTAATTATGGCAAGCCAATTATGATTGGATTTCCATTAAATATATGATTGATGCATATTGGAAGTTTTCATATATATTGACCTTCTATGTATGGATTACCAAGGGCTTATAAAAGGGTGATGGATGCAAGTTGAAAAACATCTCAAAAGAAAACAAGAGTATTTTACAATCTATAAGAAAGAGAGAGGATTGAGGACTATTGTGAAGGAGAGATCGCTTCGAATAATTTTTCGACATCTCTTGTTCTTCGAAGTCCGCAACTAAATTTTCTTCTTTCAAGTGAGTTGTGGTGATCCGTGTTGGATCGGGAGGAGCTTGTAGAGGGTGTATTATCTTTATTCCATTAGTGGAGGTTCTTCAGGGTTGGACTCCGATCGTCCCGTGGTTTTTTTCCGCAAGGATTTTCCACGTCAAAAATCTTTGTGTTTGCGATTGTGTTTGGCATTTTTGGTTTGTGTGCTTTTTCTCGGTTCTCTCGCAGGACTTTCTGGTTTGGGGGAACGGTTTTCTCACTTCGTTCCCAACAGAGTGGCATCAGAGCCAAGTTCCAGAGAGGTGTCAGAAGTTGACAGTCAAACCAGGAAGTAGAGATGGACGCGAAGCCGGTGCGCATGGTGAACCTGAACGGTACCAACTACCATTATTGGCGGAGCAAGATGAATGATTTACTGTTCGTCAAGAAGCTGCATCTTCCAGTATTTGCGTCCGAGAAGCCTAATGACAAATTCGATGAGGACTGGAACTTCGAGCATATACAGGTGTGTGGGTACATGTGGCAGTTTATTGACGAGAACGTGTACAATCACGTTACCAATATTGAGTATGCGAAGACGTTATGAGAGAAGCTGGAATCTTTGTACGCAAAAAAGATCGGGGTAAACAATCTATTCCTGATCCGGATGATGATGGGTTTGAGGTACAAAGATGGTGCATCCATTACGGATCACTTGAGTGAGTTCCAGGGCATGGTGGACCAGCTATCCTCGATGGGAGTCAAGTTCGACGACGAGGTTCAGGGACTTTGGTTGCTATGTACATTGCCACACTCGTGGGAGACTGTACGAGTATCTATGATCGCTTCTACTCCGGAAGGCATAGTCAATCTGGAGTTTGCCAAGAGCGGGGTGCTGAATGAAGAGATGCGAAGACGTTCTCAGGACACTTCATCCACATTCCACCATTCAGAGGCACTAGTTTCAGAGAGCCGCGGAAGGGACAAAAGCAGGGGTCCTGGTGGTAGCAGAGATAAGAGCAGAGACAAGTCCAAGGGTCGGTACGAGGACTCGGAGTGTTACCATTGTGGTAAGAAGGGTCACATCAAGCAAAACTGTTTCGCTTGGAAGAGAGAGAAGAAGGGCGATAAGGGAAAGCAAAGTGAGAACACTACAGCGACGTCGTCAGCACCTGGAGACGATGTGATCGTCGTAGGTGATGAGGTTGTCATGAACCTCTCCTGTGATGATAATTCTTGGCTGGTGGACTCAGGTGCTTCAGCGCACGTATCTCACAAGAGGGAACTATTTGCCACATACACAACAGGCGACTGTGGAGTATTGAAGATGGGCAACGGAGATGTGTCGAAGGCGGTTGCCATTGGAGATGTGCATTTGAGGACGAAGACGGATGTAGTTCTTGTTCTCAAAGATGTTCGTCATATCCCTGATATCCGTTTTAACCTGGTGTCAGTTAGAAGGTTGGATGACGAGGGTTTCTTCAATCTCTTCGAAAACGGTCAATGGAAGCTTTCCAGAGGTTCAATGGTGATTGCCAGAGGAATCAAGAAGTTCGGACTCTACTATATAGAGGGGAGCACACAGGGGGCCCAGGAGGTGAATGCAGTCAGTGATGCGTCTACCGAGTTGTCGTACAGACGGCTCGGCCATATCAGCAAGAAGGGGATGAGCTACTTGGTGAACATGAAGGTGCTTCCATGGCTAAAGTCTACAAAATTGGAGAAGTGCACCCACTGTTTAGCAGGAAAGCAAAATCGGGTGTCTTTCCAAAGTCACCCAAGTTCGAGGAAGCCGACGTTGCTCGAGTTGATTCACTCGGATGTCTGCGGTCCTATGAAGGTAAAATCTATTGGTGGTGCTTCTTATTTTGTGACGTTTATTGATGATTGTTCCAGGAAGGTTTGGGTCTATGCCTTAAAGACCAAGGATCAGGTGTTGTCCACTTTCAAGAGTTTCAGGCCTCTGTTGAAAGGAAGACGGGCAAGAAGCTGCTATGTGTTTGGTCAGACAATGACGACGAGTACATCGGTCCCTTTGATACTTATTGCAGAGAGCAAGGAATACGACACCAGAAGACTCCGCCCAAGATACCTCAGATCAATGGTGTAGCAGAGAGAATGAACAGAACGCTGATGAAGAGGGTACGATGTTTGCTGTCAGAAGCAAACTTGTCGGACAGCTATTGGGGTGAGGCACTTTACACAGCTGCTTATGTTATTAATTTATCTCCTAGTGCTCCTTTGCAGGGTGATGTGACTGATAAAATATGGTACGACAAAGAGCCGTCATACAACCACCTGCGAGTGTTTTGTTGTAAGGCCTTCGTGCATGTACCGAAGGACGAGAGATCCAGGCTTGAGCCGAAGACGAGACGATGCATCTTTGTCGGCTACGGTCGGGATGAGTTTGGCTATAGACTCTATGACCCCGTGGGAAGAAAGCTCTACAGAAGCAGGGACGTGGTATTCGTCAAGGATCAGACTATGACCGACACTTAGGATTCCGAGATGCCTTATGAGGCTGTGGAATTGCCTGAGTTTGAGTCATTTCGCTTCAAGCAGTTTCTAGAGGACATTGCAGAGGATCAAGTTATGAGAAAGCCAGTACATAGAGTTGCTCTCAACATTGATCATCAGCCTGCTAATGGTTGTCAAGGTAACCGTCAGGAGGATGAGCATACCGGAGAGGTAGTTCCTGAAGGGAAGGAGGCTGTTGATATACAGCCAGCACCATTGGTTCCATTGAGGAGGAGCAACAGAGAGCGTCGACCATCTACAAGATACTCATTGGATGAGTACGTACTACTGACTGACGGGAGAGAGCCTGAAAGTTTTGCAGACGCTATGGATGACGAACATACGCAGGAGTGGATTGAGGCTATGCAGGAGGAGATGAGTTCCTTATAAGCCAACTCCTCTTATGATCTGGTGCGGTTGCCAAAGGGCAAGAAGGCTTTGAAAAATCGATAGATGTTTAGAGTAAAGCAGACTGATGATGCTACTCGCCCTCGATACAAAGTGAGGCTGGTAGTTCAAGGTTACGGTCAGCGGAAGGGCGTAGGTTATGATAAGATCTTTTCGCCAGTCGTCAAACAGTCGTCTATTCGGGTGGTGCTAGTATTGACAGCCAGTTTCGACTTGGAGGTTGAGCAGATGGACGGAAAGACGATATTCCTCCACGGTGATCAAGAAGAGAAGTTGTACATGGAGCAGCCAGAGGAATTTTGTGAGAAGGACAAGTCACACTTGGTTTGTCGGTTGAGGAAGAGCTTGTATGGTCTGAAGCAGGCTCCAGGCAGTGGTACAGAAAGTTCGAGTCGTTTATGGGGGAGCATGGTTATGCACGGACGACGTCGGATCACTGTGTATTCGTCAGGTACTTTGCCGAGGATAATTTTATCATTTTACTGCTCTATGTTGATGATATGCTGCTGATGAGTCGAAATGCCAACTGGGCTCAGCCTTCTCTATGAAGGATTTGGGCGCAGTGAAGACTATTCTTAGGATGGAACTCAGCCGAGAGAGAGAGTCCAAGTTGCTACACTTGTCCAAAAAGAAGTACATTCATCGGGTACTTTAGCGTTTCAGGATGGACGGGTCGAAGAAAGTAAGTAACCCCCATGCGGCTCACTTTAAGTTCACTGAGGAGCTGTGTCCATCTACTGAGGACGAGAAGGAAGATATGGAGTGGGTTCCATATGCTTCAGCTGCGGGGAGTCTCATGTATGCTATGGTGTGTACGAGGTCAGACATCGTTCATGAAGTTGGCACAGTTAGCAGGTATCTTTCTAATCCTGGAAGGGTACATTGGAGTACGGTCAAGTGGATCCTACGATACCTTCAGGGCACTGCCGATTGAAGACTTTCTTTTGGTGGTGATGAGCCGAAGCTTGTTTCGTATACCGACGCTGATATGGCTGAAGATGTAAACACGAGACGATCGACTTTGGGCTATGTGATGATGTTTGCTGGTGGAGCGGTATCGTTGCAGTCGCGGTTGCAGAAGTGTGTTGCCTTGTCGACGACAGAGGCAGAGTACATTGTGGCGACGGAGGCATGCAAGGAGTTGTTATGGATAAAAAAGTTGCTGCAGGAAGTAGAGCTAAAGCAAGAGCAATATACTTTGCTTTGCGATAGCCAGAGTGCCATTTACCTTGTAAAGAACCAGATATTTCATAGTCGGTCCAAGCACATTGAGACTCGATATCATTGGATACGGAATGTGGTTGAAAGAAAGACGCGACGCTTGAGAAGGTCTATACTGATGACAATAGAGCGGACATGCTCACGAAGGTTCTACCAAGGGAAAAGTTTGAGTACTGTAGGCGGATCATCGGGATGACGAATTCCTCCACCTAGTTGTGAAGGAAGAGATTTGTTGGAGTGGGTGGGGTTCCCAACCTATGTGAAGAATACCCCTAAGTGCGACGAGCGTCATCCGTATGTCGGAGAAGCTCGGTGAGTGCATCGATCCTATTTTGGAACATATATGGTAAGAAAATTTATGATTGGATTTTCATATTTACTTTGATTATATATTTATGATTGGATCCTTCATATAGTAGCTTTTTATATAATTGGGCTTCCAATTATGACAAGACAATTATGATTAGATTTCCATTAAATATATGATTGATGCATATTGGAAGTTTCCATATATATTGACCTTCCATTTATGGATTACCAAGCGCTTATAAAAGGGTGATGGATGCAAGTTGAAAAACATCTCAAAAGAAAACAAGAGTGTTTTACAATCTTTGAGAGAGGGAGATTGAGGACTATTGTGAAGGAGAGATCGCTTCGAATAATTTTTCGATATATCTTGTTCTTCGGAGTCCACAATTAAATTTTCTTCTTTCAAGTGAGTTGTGGTGATCCGTGTTGGATCGGGAGGAGCTTGTAGAGGGTGTATTCTCTTTATTCCATTAGTGGAGTTTCTTTAGGGTTGGACTCCGATTGTCCCGTAGTTTTTTTCCGCAAGAATTTTCCATGTCAAAAATCTTCGTGTCTGCGATTGTGTTTGGTATTTTTGGTTTGTGCTTTTGCTTAGTTCTCTCGCAGGACTTTCTGGTTTGGGAGAACGGTTTCCGCGCTTCGATTCCAACAAAATTGCTCCTAGGTACAATACTATAGTGGGATTGAGTGAGCAATCTCATTGTTGTCTTCTCATCTTCATACTTCAGATTTGTGAGTGTTGAATCATGGGACAAAGGATTCAATGGTTATTCTATCAATCTTGTACTATTAAGTTGCTAATAGAGATTGGAATTTTTCCTGGGTGACAAAGTCACGATATACACTTGTGTTTTGGATTTGCTTGGATCTCGCGTAGTAGTTTTTGGGTTGTTATTCTTTTTCGAGGATTCATTGGTCTTGAAACTTCTCGGTTTCTATTGCGCTCATCTAATCGATGGTTTGGGTGTTTTTCAAATCCTTACAAAGTGGTATTAAAGCTCTCGGCCGAAAGGACATAAGGTACAACCATATTTACGAAGAAGATCGACACACATATGATTACCCTTATAGGAGAAAACCATACGATTTGGAAGCCAAGTATGTAGGATCTACTTTGGTGTAATGGTTTGCATGATCGTTGGAGGAGAAGAGTGTCAAGCCAATGGACATGTATGTTGATGACTAGAATAGGACCGATCGGTAGACCCTTGCATTCATCTGTCAATGGTTGGACAACTCCATGGAGAGTTCTGCAAAGGTGTTATGCGAGAATATACACTCGTTGTACAAATGGAAGACAACTAGAAATAAGGCATTTCTTATTCACCAACTTGTCAACTCGAAGTACTTGAAGGACGTCCCAGTACTGCAACATCCCAATGAGGTTCGAGGTATCATTAATCTATTTTCGGCAATAAAGATGGTGATCGAGGATGAGCTTCAAGCCCTATTACTTTTGAGTTGTTTGTAAATAATTGGAAGACATTGGTGGTATTGGTGACTAACGCCGAACCTGATGGAGTTTTCAAGATGGACTTAGGTAAAAAAAGCTTATAGAATGAGGAGATCTTGCGTAAGCAACAACAATCATTGCAGGAGACCCTGGTTACTTCAGACATGAAGAGAAGGCTCGGATAACGATCGAGAATATAAGGGATTTCTTGGGATCTTGCAAAGGTAGATCACAAGGATGGCTATTTTAGATCACAAGGATGGCTATTATTTATATAAAGATAGGAGATATTATAAGCGAGACTACTAGAAACTCAAAGATGAGAATGCTACATGCAAGGATGATTAGGTAGATCTTTTAGAAGTGGAAGATCTCATCATCGCAACAACCAAAACAGGGGACCTTGTGGCACGTGTCATGATGATGATTGTGTCTTGGGCACAAGGGCGTCTTATAACGTCACTCCACGGAGGAGGATCTTTGCAAGGTACCAGAGTTAGGTTCGGACTTGTAAAGCTGGACAACAAGGGGACAACAACAGTTGTGGGTATCGGTGACATACACTTGAGAACGAAATTTGGTGAGGAGCTCGTTCTCAAAGGAGTTCGTCATGTACCGAATTTTCTCTATAACTTGGTGTCGGTTGGAAAGCTGGCAGATGGTGGCTATCGCAGTTGCAGTATGTTCGCAGACAAGGAATGGAACTTTACGAAGGCTTCTTAACTACTGGCTCGAGGAGATATATGCTCTGATATCTACAGGGTCGAGCTACTGAGGTGTACAAACAGGTCACATTCATCAAACGATGGCTCGAGATATATTCACAGGAAATTATGGTTCGTTCACGGCTTGCCCGTTAGGCCCTCAAGATGATTTGAGGGATACGGAGGATTCGGTTTGTCGGAAAAAAGCAAGGAATAGAATTGCGTCAAAGCTTGAGGGCCATCTGTCGGTCCCATGACATTTGGTCAGACTCTTATGCAGATTTTTCTATGGATCCAATTTTGGTAACAGATGGTGTGTCAAAACTCAACGGAGTGACATTAGCTACAGTCGTTCGAAACCATAAAGGAGATCAAGGGGTGTGGCCAACTCAAGTTGTGACATGCACACTTCTATCGCACAGTTCGAAGGGGGACATACGGGCCATCTACGACGTACATGATGAATGATATTTTTCTCACGAATGTAGGTGTACGAGGTAGCTTCAATGTCAGACATGAAGGTGGATAGGTTCAGGAGCATGGGGTTATCACCTCTTATTAGACTGAAGGAGTTGGAAAATCAAATCTTATTCCAGTGTGGTTGAGCAGTTTGGAGCATCTTGGTGCATCGATAGGAGCGACGAAGGAGGAAGAATCGATAGATGTGATCGAGCTCGTACCAGAGCAGAATTAGCGACACATGCATATCGGCAGTATGTTGATGACATACCGGCGGTATTCCACATTGCTAAAAAAGTCCAACTTTTGGAGCAAATTTGGTCCACATGCATACGACCGACATGCCAGTGGTCGACGTATATTTGGTTATTTTTTAACATGTTTTGGGCCGTCCGATTTGTTTAGATGACCATAATTTTGGATGGAGCTAATTTAGGGATTTCATAATCCTAAATTAGGAGTTTTGGCCTATTTAAGGGGGGCTGAGAGGGCTTTTCTTAGAGTGCTTATTGAGAAGGTTCAAGGAGACATTCCACCATCTACAAGAGCTCCTTGCTTCACTTATAGGCTCGTACTTCAAGACAATTTAAGAGAGAAGATCTGTTCGGAGAGAAATCGTCTGCTCCTTTCATGGAGATCGTTATCGTTGTTGCATACTATGGTGAATAGTTGCCAGGTACGATACTATAGTGGAATTGGGTAAGCAATCTCTGCTGGGAACGCGGTGTTGTCCGAACCGGAGTTGGCCCATGAGATGGGATATTGAATTGGGCTCATATGCCTTAAAAGAGAATTCTCATGTAAGTCCTGAATCAATCCCAATTATCTATATCTTATAATCTTATCTCCTACCCGATGTGGGACTAAATTACCAACACCATTGTCACCCCCTTTGAGCGGTCAACCGAAAACGAGATACAATCTAACAATCTCCATCTTAGCTCGTTTCCGCTAGACGAATAATCTTAGCACCCTTGCTATATTGATCCGTTCTTGCTAGCCGAGCCACCTTAGCACCCTTGCTACTTTTTGTTCGTTCCCGCGAGCTGAACAACCTTAGCACTCCTGCTACCTTTATTCGTTCCCGCCAGCCGAGCACCCAGGAGATCTAACATATCGTCATCTCGATCCGTTCAACTACAGAACCATGTTGGGAAAGAAGCGCGGAAACCTTTCCCCAAACCGGAGAGTACCTGCGAGAGGACCGAGCAATACAACGCACGAACCCAAAAATAGCCACACAAAAATTCTCTGTGTCTGCATGATTGTTTTTGTGTGGCTATATCAGAGCTTTGGGTTCAAAGGGTGTCAGGAGTTGACAGAGGAACCAGAGAGGAGAGATGGACGCGAAGCCGGTGCGCATGGTGAACCTTAATGGCATAAACTATCATTATTGGCGGAGCAAGATGAAGGATTTGCTATTTGTCAAGAAGCTGCATCTACCTGTGTTTGCAACCGAGAGGCCCAGTGATAAATCCGAGGAGGACTGGACGTTCGAGCATATACAGGTGTGTGGGTACATATGGCAGTTTGTTGATGAGAACGTGTACAACCACGTTGCCAATATTGAGCACGCGAAGACGTTGTGGGATAAGCTGGAATCCTTGTATGCGAAGAAGACCGGGGTAAACAAGTTGTTCCTGATCCGAACGATGATGGGTCTGTGGTACAAGGATGGGGCGTCTATTTCGGATCACTTGAGTGAGTTCCAGGGCGTGGTTGACCAGCTATCTTCTATGGGAGTCAAGTTCGACGACGAAGTTCAGGGACTGTGGCTGCTGTGTACCTTGCCAGACTCGTGGGAGACCGTACGAGTATCTATGATCGCTTCTGCTCTAGAGGGCGTGGTCAGTCTGGAGTTTGCCAAGAGCGGGGTGTTGAATGAAGAGATGCGGAGACGTTCTCAGGGCACTTCATCCACATCCCACCACTCAGAGGCACTTGTTTCAGAGAGCCGCGGAAGGGGCAAAAGCAGGGGTCCAGGTGGTGGCAGAGACAAGAGCAGGGGGAAGTCCAAGGGTCGTTACGAGGACTCAGAGTGTTACCATTGCGGTAAGAAGGGCCATATCAAGCGGAATTGTTTCGCTTGGAAGAGAGAGAAGAAGGGCGACAAGGGGAAGCAAGAAGAGAACACTACAGCGGCGACCTCGATGCATGGAGGCGATGTGATCGTCGTAGGTGATGAGGTCATTACTAACCTCGCCTGCGATGACAATTCTTGGCTGGTGGACTCAGGGGCTTCAGCACATGTATCTCACAATAGGGCACTGTTTGCCACTTACACGACAGGCGACTGTGGCGTGTTGAAGATGGGCAACGGAGATGTGTCGAAGGCGGTTGCCGTTGGAGATGTGCATTTGAGAACGAAGACGGGTGCGGTTCTTGTTCTCAAGGATGTTCGTCATGTCCCTGATATCCGTTTCAACCTGGTGTCGGTTGGAAGGTTGGATGACGAGGGATTCTTCAGTCTCTTCGGGAATAGTCAGTGGAAGCTTTCCAGAGGTTCGATGGTGATTGCCAGAGGAAGCAAGAAGTCCGGTCTCTACTATATGGAGGGGAGCGCAGAGGGGGCACAGGAGGTGAACGCAGTCAGTGACGCGTCTACCGAGTTGTGGCACAGGCGGCTCGGCCATATCAGCGAGAAGGGGATGAGCTACTTGGTGAACAGGAAAGTGATTCCGGGGCTCAAGTCTACAAAGTTGGAGAAATGCACGCACTGTTTGGCTGGGAAGCAAAGTAGGGTGTCTTTCCAGAGTCACCCAAGTTCGAGGAAGCCGGCGTTGCTCGAGTTGATTCACTCGGATGTCTGCGGTCCTATGAAGGTAAAATCTCTTGGTGGTGCTTCTTACTTTGTGACTTTTATTGATGACTGTTCCAGGAAGGTTTGGGTCTATGCCTTAAAGACCAAGGATCAGGTGCTGCCTACTTTCAAGGAGTTTCAGGCCTCCGTTGAAAGGGAGACGGGCAAGAAGTTGTTGTGTGTTCGGTCCGACAATGGCGGCGAATACATCGGTCCCTTTGATGCGTATTGCAGAGAGCAAGGGATACGACACCAGAAGACTCCGCCAAAGACACCTCAGCTCAATGGTGTAGCGGAGCGCATGAACAGGACACTGATGGAGAGGGTGCGGTGTTTGCTGTCAGAAGCAAACTTGCCGGGCAGTTATTGGGGTGAGGCTCTTCTCACAGCTGCTTATATTATTAATTTGTCTCCTAGTGCTCCTTTGCAGGGTGATGTGCCTGACAAAGTATGGTACGGCAAGGAGCCGTCATACAGTCACCTGCGGGCGTTTGGTTGTAAGGCCTTCGTGCATGTACCGAAGGACGAGAGGACCAAACTTGAGCCGAAGATGAGGCGATGCGTCTTTGTCGGCTACGGTCGGGATGAGTTTGGCTATAGACTCTACGACCCAGTGGAAGGAAAGCTCTACAGAAGCAGGGACGTGGTGTTCGTCGAGGATCAGACCATGACCAACACTCAGGATTCCGAGACGCCTTCTGAGGCTGAGGAATTGCCTGAGTTAGAGTCATTTCGCTTTGAGCAGTTTCCAGAGGACATCGCAGAGGATCCAGTTATGGGGGAGCCGGTACATGGAGTTGCTCCCAACCTTGATCATCAGCCTGCTGATGGTGGTCAGGGTGTCCCTCAGGAGGATGAGCATGCCGGGGAGGCAGTTCCTGAAGGGGAGGAGGCTGTCGGTATACAGCCAGCACCAGTGGCTCCACTGAAAAGGAGCAACAGGGATCGTCGACCATCTACGAGATACTCGCCGGATGAGTATGTGCTATTGACTGACGGGGGAGAGCCCGAAAGTTTCGTAGAGGCTATGGAAGACGAACACAGGCAGGAGTGGATAGTAGCTATGCAGGAGGAGATGAGTTCCTTGCACACCAATTCTACTTATGATCTGGTACGGTTGCCAAAGGGCAAGAAGGCTTTGAAAAATCGATGGGTGTTCAGAGTGAAGCAGACGGATGATGCTACTCACCCTCGATACAAAGCGAGGCTGGTAGTCAAGGGCTACGGTCAGCGGAAAGGCGTGGATTATGATGAGATCTTTTCGCCTGTCGTCAAGCATTCGTCTATTCGGGTGGTGCTAGCATTAGAAGCCAGTTTCGACTTGGAGGTCGAGCAGATGGACGTGAAGACGGCGTTCCTCCACGGTGATCTTGAGGAGGAGTTGTACATGGAGCAGTCGGAGGGATTCTGTGAGAAGGGCAAGTCACATTTGGTCTGCCGGTTGAGGAAGAGCTTGTATGGTCTGAAGCAGGCTCCGAGGCAGTGGTACAGAAAGTTCGAGTCGTTTATGGGGGAGCATGGTTATGCACGGACGACGTCGGACCATTGTGCATTTGTGAGATATTTTGCCGATGATGATTTTATCATCTTATTGCTCTATGTTGATGATATGCTATTAGTGGGTCGGAGTGCCACTAGGATAGCGGAGTTGAAGCGCCAACTGGGCGCGGCCTTCTCTATGAAGGATTTGGGCGCAGCGAAGACTATTCTTGGGATGGAGATCAGCCGAGAGAGAGAGTCCAAGCTGCTACACTTGTCCCAAAAGAAGTACATTCACCGGGTACTTCAGCGTTTCGGGATGGACGGGTCGAAGAAAGTGAGTTCTCCCCTCGCGGCTCACTTTAAGTTCACTGAGGAGCAGTGTCCATCTACCGAGGACGAAAAGGAAGATATGGAGCGGGTTCCATATGCCTCAGCTGTGGGAAGCCTTATGTATGCCATGGTGTGTACGAGGCCAGATATTGCTCATGCAGTTGGTACGGTTAGCAGGTATCTTTCGAATCCTGGAAGGGTACACTGGAGTGCGGTCAAGTGGATTCTACGATATCTTCAGGGCACTGCTAGTTGGAGACTTTCTTTTGGTGGTGACGAGCCGAAGCTGGTTGGGTATACCGACGCTGATATGGCTGGAGATGTAGACACGAGGCGATCGACTTCAGGCTACGTGATGATGTTTGCGGGAGGAGCAGTGTCGTGGCAGTCGCGGTTGCAGAAGTGTGTTGCCTTGTCGACGACGGAGACAGAATACATTGCGGCGACGGAGGCTTGCAAGGAGCTGTTGTGGATGAAGAAGCTGTTGCAGGAAATGGGACTGAAGCAAGAGCAGTATACTTTGCTTTGCGACAGTCAGAGTGCTATCCATCTTGTGAAGAATCAGACGTTTCATAGCCGGTCCAAGCACATCGAGACTCGGTATCATTGGATACGGGATGTGGTTGAAAAGAAGGACGCGGAGCTTGAGAAGGTGCATACAGATGACAACGGAGCTGATATGTTCACGAAGATTCTACCAAGGGGGAAGTTTGAGTACTGCAGGCAGATCGTCGGGATGACGACGTCCTTCCCATAGTTGTGAAGGAGGAGATTTTTTGGAGTGGGTGGGGTTCCCAACCAATGTGGAGAAGATCCCGGAGTGCGACGAGCGCTGTCCGATGTCGGAGAAGCTCGGGAGTAGTTGTTACTGCTGCTGCTGCCCCAAAGGGGGTTCTGGACCAAGTCTGCCGAGTTCGGGCCGAACTCGGTCCCAGGCCGAGTTCTGGCCGAACTCGGTCTGGCCGTTCCAGGGTTTGGCCATCCAGTGCTGGTTGTCCCACACAGAGTTCTGGCCGAACTCTGTGTGTCGGGGGGCTGAAGCGGATTTCAGGATGAGTTTTCATCATTGGATCTAATCCAACGGTCCAGGTTGGTTGCGAGATTAGGGAGATATATTGAGTTTTCTCAACCCTAACTCAATAATCGCATTGGACTACACAAGTTTGAGAGAGAAGGAGGCCAGAGTGCCATTACAACTTCGGAGAAGAAGACGGAGGATTGAAGGTCGTTTTCGAAGGAGATCGTGTTCGGGTAATCTCTACTCGTCGTTCTCGCTCTTCGTAGCCTTGTAATCATTGTTCTTATCTCTGAGTGTTGTGGGGATCCGATTTGGATCGGGAGGAGTTTGTAGAGGGTGTAATTCTTCTATTCCATTAGTGGAGGCTTCTCAGGGTTGGACTCCGATCGTCCCGTGGTTTTTTCCCGCAAGGGTTTCCACGTCAAAAATTCTCTGTGTCTGCGTGATTGTTTTTGTGTGGCTATTTTTGGGTTCGTGCGTTGTATTGCTCGGTCCTCTCGCAGGTACTCTCCGGTTTGGGGAAAGGTTTCCGCGCTTCTTTCCCAACAAACCAAACCGATACGTTCATCCACACTACCATTGTGTCCCAACAACGTCGTCTTGCTCTACCTTGAGCACGTCAAACCCACCTTCGAAGTCAATTCGTGTAGTTGCATATGCTCCTAACTCCACATTGAGAAGAGAGCCTGTATATCCATGTATATGCATGAACGTTCATCACCATCTATCTCGAATCAATTAGAGATGTCCAAACCAGCCCTATAACTATGGACTCTGATACCACTTGTTGAAAACGCGGTGTGACCCGAACCGGAGTTGGCCCATGAGGTGCGATATTAAATTGGACCCATATGTCTTAAAAGAGAATTCTCATGTGAATCAATCTCAATTATCTGCATATCATGATCCTACCTCCTACCCGATGTGGGACTAAATTACCAACACCATTGTCACTCCCTTTTTAGCGCTTAACTGAAAACAAGATACAATCCAACAATCTCATTGTTGTCTTCTTGTCTTCATACTTAAGTTTTGTGAGGGTTGAATCATTCAACGATTATTGTATCAACTTTACTATCAAGTTGTTCACAGAAATTAGGATTTTCCCTGGGTGGCAAAGTCACCATATACGCTTGTGTTTCAGTTCTTGCTTGGCTCTTGTGTATTGTTGGGTTGTTACTCTCTTTGTGGCATTCACTAGTTTTGACACTTCCAAGTTTTTGCTGGGCTCGTTTGATCGGTAACTTGGGTATCTTTCAAATCCCTACATATAGGCCATGTCGTGTCGTACGTGTATTGACCACATATTGACACAACTCGAACACTCCAAACTGTTGGGTATCTAGCCCGATGTCGAGGGATTCTCGGAGAATGGAAGAGGTCACATAGTTAACAACAGCAAGGAGCTCGCGAAGACTGTGGTCAATACTTGTCAAAGAGGTATACCGGTTGGCCCAACCACCAACCAATACCAGGTCTCCTAATGCAAACTGTGCACAAAATTTCTTCTTATTCGGAATATCGGTTGGCCAAACTGGTATGCCGGTTCGGGGCAGGTTCAACATATTTTAGTCTAATTTGATTCATTTCCAATGGACCAGAGCATATTGAGTAGCTTAGGGGTTAAGTTAGAGCTTCCTAAAGCTAGAGTTTTCTTAGTCCTATATATCGGAGGCTAAGAGATTTTTTTATTGGCATGCTCTTAAGGAGATTCAAGGGAGAATCCACTACTTCTACGAGATCCGTGTTCTCGTAGGTCTGCACTTAGAGAGAGAAGAAAGCTTGGTCAACGCTTCAAAATAGAAGAAGGCTTCTGATTGGAGGTTCGTCTACTTCGTTAGGAAGATCGCCGCTGTCGGACAGTGGACGACCATTACTCGGAGAGAGAACCTCACCAAAGGGTTGGGTGTATTTTACGATTTAATTGTATTTTGTATTTTCTTCTTGAGATGTTGTAAGGGGTTGGCTCTTGCGGCAAGGAACTCGATGGTTATTGTAATTGAAATCTTTAGAAAAATAAAGGTACAGACTTGTCCAGATGACCATAGCTAACATATATTGTGTGTTTGATATGTGCTTGGTTCTTTGTAGCGGGGGATCATGGTTTGTGTTTTCTTTGTGGGTTCTATGGTGGTTGACATTTGTTGACATCCATTGCTCGCCTTTGAATACGAACACAAAATACACTTAGAACACACCAAAATAGTTACCATGTCCACGCCTCACTGCCCTAATGGTATCGTGTCATATCCGTGTCCATGCAACATAACTTTTGCTTTTTACATGAAATATTTTTTCCACGGTGAGTAAAGTACAAATTCAAGGCATTGATCTTTTGTCATGATGGTCTAGTATAGTGCCATACAAGTTGTGGCTATTCCATTTTTTCACTTAAATGCAAACTCAACATATTTGAAACCAGACTAAATATAAGCTCACTTTTTGTATTCGTACTTTCTTTTTTGCTGGCCTTCTTGTTGTTGTTTACATAATGTTAGGAGTAACTTGATTTCATTTCTGCACTATCATATCACCAATATGTTGATATATAGATTTTAGGCAGGATTGTTCAGTGCTTGTGCTTATGATTTCATTTATACTCCAGGAGCAACAGAATTAGTTTCAGCATCAAGTGGCTGGAGTGGATAATGATCTTGCATTCTTGCAGAGCAGCATTGCACAAAATGTGCAACTGCTGCTGATTTCTCAAGAGGAACACACCTCCAGTGCCTCAGGAGAATCTGTGTGTGGGTCGAAGTAACATGATGGGTGCTTCCTTTCTTTGCGAATTGTATCGTAGAGTGTGACATGTTCTTTAGAAGGTCAGATGTGCTTTCAAGAGATCAAAGCTGGTAGTTGCCATCCATTGCCGAATATGCAAACAGAAAAAGTAGGAAGACCAAACCAAAGGCTTACGAAAGCCATCAGTAGAACTCGAGTGTCAAATTGTATGCATGAAATGATAGTTGAACGATGTATATTTGTAATGTAAAATATTGGTGAGTCGTTTTGATTGGTGCCTGTCATGTTTCTCTACCCATCCAAGTTCAGGTGTTTGTTTGCACAATATATATATATATATAGAATAATTGTTGTATATTTTATTGATTGGCTACTCCACTACTTATAGGGAGTCTAGCTCCTCTTCATACTACATTTTCCAATGTGGGACTAAGTCCCTTATTAGTTCTCAACACTCCCCCTCAAGATGGGCGATAGATATTAATCATTCCCATCTTGTTACATAGTTTCGACAGACTTAACGAACTAAGGCCCTTAGTCAGACAGTCTGCGCAACTTGTTCTTCTGAGCGAACATGATCAATCTTCAGTATCCCTTGTTCCAGCTTCTCTTTGATGAAGAATCGATCGATCTCGATGTGCTTCGTTCTGTCGTGCTGAACTAGATTGTTAGCTATACTTATTGCAGCTTGACTATCGCTCAGAAGACGTAACGGTGCTCCCTGGTCAAGCTTCAACTCTGTCAGCAACGCTTTCACCCACAGCAACTCCGACACTCCTAAAGCCATTGCTCTGTATTCTGCTTCAGCTGTAGACCGTGCTACCACTGACTGTTTCTTGCTTCTCCATGAGACCAAGTTTCCTCCTACAAAGACACAATATCCCGTGGTAGACCTTCTATCGCCTATGCAGTTCGCCCAGTCTGCATCGCAGTATCCCTCAACTTTTATACATCCATTCTTCTTGAACCATAGCCCTTTCTCCGGCGTCCCTTTCAGATATCTCAAGATCTGAAACACTGCATCCATATGACCCGTTCTTGGATCATGCATGTAGCGACTTACTACACTCATCGCAAATGAGATATCAGGGCGAGTGTGCCCCAGATAAATCAATCTCTCTACAAGTCGTTGATATCTTTCACGATCAACTGGCTCTCCTGCTTCTGCTCCCAACTTGCATTTCTGGTCAATTGGAGTGACTGCTGCTTTGCATCCCAGCATCCATGTCTCTTTCAGCAGATCTAGTGCGTATTTTTTCTGTGAGAGAACAATTCCTTGTTCTCCTTCACACACCTCGATACCTAGAAAGTACCTCATCGCTCCTAAATCCTTTACCTCAAACTCCTTCGCGAGTTTTGACTTCAGCTTAGCGATCTCGACTTCATCATTACCTGTGATTACTATATCATCCACATATATAGCAAGTATAGTGATATGACCTCTTGCATGCTGAAGAAAGACCGTATGATCTGCATTTTCTTGATGGTATCCCATGCCTGTAACATCCTTTCTGAATCTGTCAAATCAGGCTCGAGAAGATTGCTTGAGTCCATATAGCGACTTCTTTAGTTTGCACACTTTTCCATGCGACGTCCTCCGTCTGATTCTGTAGCGTAGCACCCTGGCGGAAGTTTCATGTACACTTCTTCTTGTAGGTCCCTATGGAGAAAGGCATTCTTCACATCTAACTGGTATAGCTTCCACCCATAGTTTGCTGCAATGGAGATCAGAGTTCTTACGGTGCTCATTTTCGCTATTGGAGCAAACGTCTCATCATAGTCGATTCCATATGATTGTGTGTATCCTTTTGCAACCAACCTTGCCTTGTATCGTTCAAATTTTCCTTCTGACGTCTCCTTTACTGTGTACACCCATTTGCATCCCACAGTTTTCTTCCCTTTGGGTAATAGAACCAGCTCCCACGTCTTTTTTTTTTCCAGTGCCCCAAGTTCTTCCATCATTGCAGCTTTCCACCCTGAATCTTCCTTTGCTTCCTGCCAACAATTGGGCAACGAAGTAGAGTCTAATGATGCAATGAAGGCTCGATAATTCGATAAAATGTTAGAATAAGACAGGTAGTTGGCAATATCATGTTCATAATCATCAAAATGACTAGGAGCCTTACCCGCATTGATGCGAGAAGATCTCCTTAAGGAAGCAATAGGTGGTGGAGAGATCATACCATCAGAGTCAGAGAGATCCGCATCAGAATCAGATTGATTCAGTACGGGGGCAACATCTTCAAGAGTTAGAGCAGGAGTAGACGAGGGACTTGGTACAGTAGGCACAGGGCACGGTACAGGCACAGTACTGGACTTCTGCTGTCTCCTTCTGTATACTTGGAGCTCCTTTTCCATTGTCTGCTGCTCCCCCTGTTTAACATATGTATCTTCTTCATCTTCTGTATCGGAGTTACTACTTTCTCCCCCTTTCGTCCAGTTTTCCACGACCGGGCATGGGACCGATCCGACCACCACAGATGGGCTTATTTTCTCCCCCTCACATCTAACACCCTCTGTGTTAGGTGTGCCACCAAATGCTGAACCGTCATCCGAACCATAATATGGTTCCAGTTCTCTGAATGTAACGTCCATGCTTACAAACATCTTTCGCTCAACTGGGCTCCAACATGCGTATCCCTTCTGAGTTACCGTGTACCCGACAAAGACACATTTAACCGCTCTAGGATCCAGTTTGCCAACTTCTGGCCTATTATCTTGGACAAAACATAAACACCCAAATACTTTCGGTGGAACAGTGTACGTGGTTGCACCAGTAAGCATCTCCAACGGTGTCTTCCAGTCCAGTACCTGAGATGGCATTCTGTTGATGAGATAAGAGGTCGTTAACACCGCCTGCCCCCATAAGTGTTTCGGGACATTCATAGCCAGCATCATCGTCCGTGCGACCTCCAGCAAGTGTCTGTTCTTCCGTTCAGCCACACCATTTTGTGCTGGTGTATAGGCACATGAAGTTTGGTGTAGTATTTCATGAGTGGATAAATACTCAGCAACCTTCTTATTTGTATACTACGTCCCATTGTCAGACCGTAAGCACTTAATTTTAGTGCCATATTGTGTTTCTACCCGACGATGACAGTCTCGAAATGCCTCAAAGATGTCACTTTTATTCTTCATAAGGTAGACCCATGTCACGCGAGTATAAAAATCAATAAAAGTGACGAACCATCGAAAACCGTTAATACCTGTTGTAGGATAAGGGCCCCATACGTCCGAATGTATGATATCAAATGCAGCTAAACTTCTACTTCCTGAACTCACATACGTGCTTCTGGTATGTTTACCCAACTCACATGCATTACAAAATAACTTCTCTTTATTAGCCCTTTGGTATAAGGACGGATACATTCGACTAATAATTTTAAAAGAAGAATGACCGACACGCTGGTAGTGGAGTATCAATTCATCTTCTACACTGCGCCGTGAATTTTCCGGTGGTGTGTCTGATATAAGAGATGCCAATGCTTTGTCCAGTCTAGTCATGTCCAAGTACCACAACCTGTTATGCCATGTGCCAGTCCCTAGCTCACTACACCAAAATACCTGTATTTTAACGGTCTAAACCTGTTACTAAAATTAATTCTAACGGGTAAATTTCGTGAGTATATAGACGTGGGTAATATTACTAACTGGCCTCCTAACAGCTCAAGTCCGTTAGTATTTGAATTGTTCTAACAGCTCTAGCCGTTAGTAATTTTTTTTCTAACAGGCATATAAACTTATGTAGAATTGAATAGTAACATACTCAAACCGTTAGTATATCTAAAAAATATGATTTTTTTAGAATTTCCCTTTTTAATTTAGATCTTTTATTTCTTTTCACATCCAGATCACCATATATACATAAAATTTCAAATTTCAACCATATACACATTAATAATCACTAATCATTGATTATAACCATATATTAATGTATCTAAACTCAACTATATATTGTATTTAAACTCAACCATATATTATCAACCAAATTTCAACAATATATACCTTGATAACCACAAATCCATAAATTTACAAAAAACTGACAACGATGCACTTTACTATCGTGCTTATGAAAAAAAAACATTTGAAATAACTGCAACAACAAAAAATTGACAACCCCAAAAACATAAGAGTACTCTTTCCAAAAACATGTTTGCTTATCATGCTTCGCTTTGGTAAACAGTTGCAAGTCCTTGTAGGCGGTTTTGACTTTGGAGCATATAAGGCATAGAGAGCCTGCCTTTGAAAGACACATGCAGTTCCAACATAAATTGGTCCTGGGATCCCATCCAGTCCTTTCATGTTGATCTGCATTAGGATATTCAATATTGATTCTTAGCCTGGTGCATAAATTGGAAGAAAGTAAAGATATACCACAAAAGGACAGTTCGTTCTTTTCTTACATCAAAGAACACAGTATTGCAATTAGCATATCTATCATGTCGATCAATTCCACCAAACTTCTGTGAAAATTGCACATAACACGCTTTCTTTTCTACAAGTGGATCTATCATGAAGTGCATGGATTCCCTGATTGCCTTGCTGTTGTTGAGGAAATGATCACAATCCAAGTTCAGCATATAAGGTGCATTTGTAAGTACAATAGAGACTCTAACCTGTGAAAAATAAAATAGAAAACGTATGTTAACATCATCAAGTCTAACCAGAGACAAGGAGAAGGGAGAGGATGGAGTACATTATGAATAAAAATGTAATGGAGTTTTCTATACCAGGGCATTCATAGCACCAGCCTTCTTGTGGTGATAGAACCTGGGTCTTTTTTGAGACGTAAACCAAGCGTGGTAGTTCATTCCCATCCATGTCATGGCCTCCGTTTGACCCAAAAAGAACTTAAAGTTCAGAAGGAAGTAAAAAAATTTAGTTTAAGACCCAAGTAAGCTACATAATTGTCTTATTTATAAGGAAATAATATAGTCATGTTTCAAAATGCAGACCTGAATCATGCCGGAATGATCGCGGACATTATTCCCAGGCCATGGAGTTCCATCCTACATGGTCCAACCTTCTTCTGGAATTTTTCGAGCTTTAGTCACCAATGCATTGATCCGTACTTTAAGTTCTTCATACTCTCTCTACAAAGAGCATCGAATTCAATTTGCAGAATTAACACATATTTTTAAAGTTAGAGATGCACTAAAAGTTAAAAGATTTCTAACTCCATGCATTCGCCTTCATTTCTCTCTGTTCCTTCACAAAAGATGGCAAGGCTTAATCTTTCATATAGTCCATCTTATGTTGGAAATATAACTCTGGTGCCCGTGGCTTCTTGCAAAATGGGACCCACTTTTTAGCAAATTTAGATGTTTTTGATAATATACTTCTAAAGTCAACATTGTAGTAACATCATCAGAAACATAGCATGAGATTTTATCGATTAAGTAATCAACTGCTAGAATGGAGAACTGATCTAGAATAAATAAACATGCAAACCAAATTTCGTAAATCAATAAACATGCAAACCAAGTTTTCCCTGCAATTGGAAGCCAGCTTCAATGCCAGACAATAATGGTTTGTATACAAGGATACCCTAACACAAGGGTTATGTTACCAGTAAATTAGAGCTGTTATGACACACATGACAACTATATACAAGGATACCATATTTCAGGTAAACACTTCCAAACTCTCACACAAACAAAATTAGAACTCTCACAAGAACAAAGTCTGCTTCAAACAAAATTAGAACTCTCATAAGAACAAAGTCTGCTGTGACACAAATGACAACTATATAAAATATATACATCTTATATTACTTCTAGAGCATGCATAAAATGAGAGGGATCATCACTTATATTCAATTGTCGTTATTGACTAAGTAGGCCAAGTTGATGCGACCAGGAATGCATAGTCAACATCCTAGTACTTTTTTTGTCTTCGTGGATCATATATGATTGGTCTCTGGGTGTCAATATGCATCAGTTTATCAATGAATTCATACCACAAAGAGGTACTCTAAACATGTCAATGAATTTCTACTATTCTACTTATTCAACTTTCTTGGAGTTGTGTATAGTTGATACTCTGAAGCATGTTCCTACAAGCAAAATCATTACTTCTCCCTAATACTAGCATAGAAACCCTCCATTTGCTGTCTAATACCCTGTTTATCAATGAATTTAGAAAACATAAAGGGTTAAACTCAAAGAAGACAGGGAGGTTTTGGCATCCACGGATACCATTCCAGGCAATATATAATATATAAGAGCTTGTTACAAAAAATAGATGTAAAGTTGCACAAGTTATGAAAGTAAAGATAGATAAATATTAATCATATAAAAAGTAAGTAGATCCTTTGACATAGTAGATTTTCTATTCATGAACAATCTCTGGTTGTAATGCGATCATCCATCCAATAATATGATGTTGCTCTGTTTACCGAATCTATAACTATTCATTTGCAAAGGTTTTGAGATTATTAGCCAAATAGTATGTAAAAATTTGAGTTTACATGATTACCATGATCTATGTAAATAACAGTGTAAAAGTGTTATATAGTACGCAAAATGCACTATGTCAATTGGCATAATGTAAGAATCTTATGGTGGGTGACATCTTCATTTGGCAGCAATAAGTGTAGCATGAAAGCATGAACTTCAAAGATTGAGCCATTCTTGCAAACATAATTTCTTAATAGATTGAGCCATTCTTGCAAACAGAATGAAAGCATGAACTTCTTCCTATTTGCTTGTTAGTCACTAGTACTATTAAAATTTCTTAATAGATTGAGCCATTCTTGCAAACAGAATGAAAGCATGAACTTCAAAGCTCAGGAAGGCCAGAGTTCATATATTTGTAAGAAAAAGCAAAGTTGAAGTAAGATTGAAATAAAATATATGGGTGAAAAGCGAGAAAGTATACTCTTGTAGGTGGAAGCAAAGAATGGGCAGCCGGTAACTCGACCAGAAGATGTTGCGGTTTGTTTGACATAAATTTCCGAAAAGACAATTCGTATTATAAATAACAAAGAGAAGCAACAAAAATCAATAACACAAATCCTCACCTCGATCCCGGCTTCGGATCGGAGCTCGGCGAGGGTCCTGATGAACCCGTTGCTCTCCAGGAATACCGCGATCGAGCTGAGGAGAGGCTCCCGGCTCCCCTTCCCTCTCTTCTCCTTATCTTCGTATTCTTCCTCTTCTTCTCCTTCTTGCTCCCGTGCTCCTTGAGGTCGGCCATGGCGGCGCGCCTGGGGCCGAGGAGAACCTGGCGTGGCACGAAGCAGTTCGGGTTCGGATTGGATTTAGGGATGTTGCTTCTGGATGCTTCTTGCAGCATCAGCAGATATACAGAAAGCGGAGCGTGGAAGAGGAGGGGAGTTTAGGGTTTATAAGGGCAAAGAGAACCGGTAGGTATATTTTTTTGTCGAGTCGGGTTTGGTGATCCGAAACCCACTCAAAATGTATCCGAATTTTGCCGGTGTGTCCGCGTCAGAGCCAACAAGGAGAAAAACGACGATAGTCTCCTCGATCAGCAGAGTCGAGCCACCGAGGTTGTTGGGCAGCCGATAACTTGCCACAGCTTAAAGGACTCACCAGAGTCGACGGAGTCGTTGTAGCTGACAATTCGTTAGGGAAAAAATTCACCGTATCTGTATGCACATCAAAGTTTTTTAGATTTGTGAGAGAGAGAGAGAGAGAGATGGGGGAATACATAAGTGAAAGGGAGGATTTGGGGGTAGCTAGGGCGCCAAGTTTTTGGCTATTTGCTTTAGGCCGCCAATTTTTATTAGTAATTTAAGGGAAATATATTTATATTTGTAACATAATATAGAGCATACTAACATACTGACTCTGTTGGTAATTTGTAACGGGTTATGGCCGTAAGCACTTAATTTTAGTGCCATATTGTGTTTCTATCCGACGATGACAGTCTCGAAACGCCTCAAAGATGTCACTTTTATTCTTCATAAGGTAGACCCATGTCACGTGAGTATAAAAATCAATAAAAGTGACGAACCATCAAAAACCGTTAATACCGGTTGTAGGACAAGGGCCCCATACGTCCGAATGTATGATATCAAATGCAGCTAAACTTCTACTTCCTGAACTCACATACGTGCTTCTGGTATGTTTACCCAACTCACATGCATTACAAAATAACTTCTCTTTATTAGCCCTTTGGTATAAGGACGGATACATTCGACTAATAATTTTAAAAGAAGAATGACCGACACGCTGGTAGTGGAGTAGCAATTCATCTTCTACACTACGCCGTGAATTTTCCGGTGGTGTGTCTGCTACAAGAGATGCCAATGCTTTGTCCAGTCCAGTCATGTCCAAGTACCACAACCTGTTATGCCATGTGCCAGTCCCTAGTCGTCGTCCTGTCCCCTTCTCCTGAAAAGTTACCGTAGGAATGTCAAAGAAAACAGTACAGTTAAGATCAAGAATAATGGCACTAATAAAAAGAAGATTGACAGAAAAAGACAGAGCATGTTGAGAGTGAGAGAAGGGGTGCATGCGACAGTGCCTTTACCCATGATAGGGCTGGAGTTACTATCAGCAGTCTGAATGCACTCCGGCGTCGGTAGGTGAGTATAGTCCTGGAACTCACCGCGGGACCCCGTGACATGGCGAGATGCCCCAGAGTCAATAATCCAACTTGGTTGGTGGACAGCAGCTGCAAGAGCACGCGTAGAGATACCTGTGCTGGTTTGGGCAAAATAAGTGATGTGATCCCCCGAGGTAGATGGCGCCCCATGACTGTCGTCCGAACCTAGCTTCGTGCTGCGTAACCTCGCGAGGAACTCCTTCTCAAGAGGGGTTAACTCAGCCAGGTGATTTTCTTTCCCTTCATCCGCCAGATTAGCTTTGTGTCCTCCAGAATAATTTTCTTTTCTACCAGCATAACCGTCTCTACCACCTCGACGTATAATCCAAGAACTTCTATGCTCAAACACATGTTTAAGACCCTTCAAGAACTTCATCATCCGTTGTCGCAAAATATAATCCAAGAACTTTTGGAAATGTTTCGCAAATGCTGGTTCGACTTGTGCATTGTCCATCCCAAAAGGATCATAGTGATCCAGATCCGACCAGTACTTCTTCAACAGTGCTGCATACTCAGAGATGGTACGGTCATCCTGGGCCACCCTATCAAGTTCATCCTGCAGTTGAAAGACCCGCATAGGATTACCTGAGCCTGAGTACATATCCTTCAAAGTCCACCATATATCAGTAGCAGCCTCCATCGCCTCTATATTGCCCGACAGCTGGTCGGTCAAAGAGGCTGTCAACCATCCAGCCATAACATTGTTGACAATTTCCCAAATAGCAAACTCCTTTGAGGAGGGATCATCTGGCGCCTTGGTTTGGCCATTGACGTAGCAGGAGGGGGCGTCGGGGGGGCAGGAGGGGCGTCGGAGGGGTCGTCGGCGGCAGCAGGGGGGCGTCGGGCAGGGCAGGGTAGGCGTCGGGGGGGTGGGGGGTGGGGAGGAACTGCCAGGGGCAGCAGGGGGGTTCGACGGCAATGTGGCGTCGGGTAGGGGGGCAGGGGAGGTGGGTTTGCCGTGTTGGGGAAGGGGTGGGAAATTTTTTTGTGTGGTTATGGCTCTGATACCATGTAGAGAATAATTGTTGTATATTTTATTGATTGGCTACTCTACTACTTATAGGGAGTCTAGCTCCTCTTCATACTACATTTTCCAATGTGGGACTAAGTCCCTTATTAGTTCTCAACAATATATATATATATATATATATATATATATATATATATATATATATATATATATATATATATATATATATATATATATATATATATATATATTATTCTTTAATTTTTTTTCTTTCACTTTGTATGCTGACGAATTGTTGTATTAATTGTAATTATTGCCAATATCTATGGACATGTTTTTAATTGATCACTTTGGCTCCTCTGATACCTTTCGTGCCCATATTCAAACCTCATGTGCTACCTTCAGCTTCTTTTTTCAAGTTTCCTTGTTTGAAGATATCCTACCTATTTTGTCTCTACAATGTGATAATATTAGGCTTCAAGAAACCAAGATTTATCTTTTTGATCTCAAAGCTAGCGCTTGTATTGGTAGATGCCATCTAGATTCTTGGTGTTCTCTTGATGCCAATGGTGCTAGTGGTAAGATCTCTTGCTATTGCTCCTGGGAAGCTTGGGCTTCTAGCATAATTCGCTGAATTGCTGTTAGAAGAGATGAATTTCACAACAATTTGGGGGTGAACTAGGGTTTGTATTATTGAATTGGAAAAGTACGGGAAAATACAAATGTAAAGAAAAAGAATTGAAAACAAGAGAAAATGAAACTGTAACAATTTCCATATACTCTCTTTACTTCACTTTCTTTATTTATGAAACTGTAACAATTTTCTGATACTCTCTTTACTTCACCTTCTTTATTTATAGCTACAGCTAACAAGGATACTCCTTATGCTGACGTGGACAAGATTGTCACTAGAAGGCACTGATTGGTCCTTGTGCGGCTGAGCTGGCAGCTCACGAGGCAAAAAAAACTAACTCCAACAACTGCCACCAGTGAGTAAGCCACTGATACCACTGATACTCTGCAGGAAGAGTGACTGATGTTGGAATTATTCAATAATATGGGCCACACATGTAAAACTAATTGTGTTGGGCTATCTAAATAATTTAGCCAAATTAAAGTGGTCTATATGAAAAATTGGCTTACGGATATAATTGTCATAGAAATAATGTGTAGATACCGGAGATAATTCTAATTTAATGAGGGGCCAAATTAGAAATATCAATACATATATAGGTTTATTCATTAGGGTTATGGTCCCCAACTTATACGGCCACCAAAGAGAATTTTTTTTTCTTTTTCTCTTCTCCATCCCCATCAACAGACAGAGAGGGACAAATGATTTGGATTCCCCTTTGTCATTAAGGGTTGTATCATGTTGGAAGATCGAAACCCATAAAAAGATGTCTGCTTCAAGATCCATGAAGCCAATCAATGGATTCAGGTACGCTTGCGCATTTATTTTGTTCTTCATCTCATGAATCAACATGCACAATAATTTCTAACAAGTGGTATCAGAGCCTCCCTTATTTGATTCATGAGTTTGAAGTTTCAAGATTCAATTTTTGTTGTTATTTTGGGAGAAAATTTATGAAATGCCCCAAAAGCGCAAAAGTTTTATAAAAAACCCACCACAAAATAACATTTTATCGCATGCCCAGAATTAGCGAAAAATATATAAGTGGGTTCTGAATGACCTTTTTGTCCTAATTTATTGAAAACACCCACGAAATCTACTTTTCAAAAAAATGTTTCGATTCTTCCTCTTCTTCCATATGATGCTCACTTTCGAATCTAGGTTTTCTCCTTCAAAGTCTTTAAACCTTACTTTTGCAATCTTCACACCATGTAGTCATCATCAGTTCCCACTTCATCATCATCATCAGCTCCCACTTTATCATCATCATCATCATCATCATCAGCATCGACTGGAACCCCAGTTAGAGAAGAGGGAGCTTATGTGAAGCGAATGAAGAGAGTTGCACATAAGCCAAAGGTGGATGACGGAGAATCAGGGAGAATTAAGAGAGTTGCACATAAGCCAAAGGCTGGTAAGCAAAAAAAGGGCAAAAAGAAGGTATAACTTTAAGTTATGTTCATGATTCTGTTAAAATGCAGGAGAATGATCATTCTTCGTATTAAAATACAGGAGAATTGCATTCTCCATTTTAAAATGACGGAGAATTGTTATTCTCCTTGTTAAATTGACGGAAAATTATCATTCTCCGTGTTAAAATACAAGAGAATAGCCATTCTCCGTGTTAAGTGTCACGACCCGCACCCAAAGTAGGGGCACGAGCACGTGGGTACGTCTAGCCTACGTCGCAGAATCGGCAGTAGAACGCTGTATAGGTCGTCTATAAATACTACAATTAGACAAAATATAAGGGTACCTGTCATCTCCGCACGGAGGTATAATATGGCATAACTCAATCACAAGACAAACAAGGATAGATAGCACGAAATAGAAATATGATAGAAAGAAAAACTGGAAGGGAGTTCAAGATCCAACACAAGCTCAGAGATATAAACACATAACAGAAACTCAAAATATAATATAAAAACTACAGTCTGAAAACACTAGCTGGATCGCAGTCCAAGCAAAACCTATCTAACAGTCTAAACAGGGGCTAAATCATCTATGGGCTCCAGGGGTAATGTCTCATCAAACTTTATCCTGGCCATACCCGTAAAAGGTAGAGCAATCAGCTAACATGCGCTCTGTAAACATCAACGGTTATCCTGTCAGGAAAATGAGCAAGAACAAACACTAACAGCAGTTCCATATGAATTGACAAATTCTATAAGAGACAGTATAATGAAATACAAGACAAAGATATAGGATGACTTGGAAGCTATTCGGAAGCCAAGTTACAACCCATAAACCAAACAAGAACCGGGGTTGTAACCCTTCTCCCGAACAGAACTTAGCCTCCAAACAAGGTTTAGCATAAGATTATGTAGAACATGTGAGTACTGAATATCATAACATGGTGAGAAAAGTACTGAATGTAGAACTGACTAGGATATAAAATGTAATAAAATAAATATAAAATATGTCATGAATTATTAGAGCGTTATATAATCGGCTTGGGAATCATGATCAGGCTTTCCATCTGACCGGCTATGAACAAGTGTACAACGGAGCAGGATCAGGCCGGCCACCATGGAAAGCTATGAACAAGTAGGGTCAGGCTTTACCCATCGTGAACGAGGGTATATCTATAAACAAGTAACAAGTACAAGTACAAGTGTGAAAAATAAGTAGGGATTTTGATCACACAACCACTAATAACTCCCCATCCCCGAATAGTATAATGGATCCGGACATGACACATCATGATACGAGACTCAAGAGCAGGGGGCCAGCCCGCTCCCAAGTCTATGTCTATATAAGTACAGGTAACAAGTAGAGTAATGTACCAATATACCAAGTAATCCAGGAACAACAACTCACGACAGGATTCGACGTATACTAGTCCGTGAACCATCGTGTTAGGAATCAAGTAAGACAATACAACTGAATCGGATATAGCAGATATCAAGATAATAAAAACTATAAGTGAATGTACTCGCCTGTGGTCTTAAGCTGATAAGGTGAACAGATGCTCAGTGAAGTCACAGACCTAAAGATGAGATACTATAAGTCAAAACAGGGTTTAATAATAAAAAGAAAGCTAATTAAGTCATGATATGCAAGTCTAAGCCAAACTAGTTCAAACTAGGTCATACTGAGCCAAACTAGGTCATACTAGGTCATACTGAGCCAAACTAAGTCACACAGAGATACACTAGAACAAACATGGTCACATGAAGTCAATTCAAGTCAAACTAGGTCAATCTGGGTCAAGGGTTAACTTACAGTTGACTTTTGGTCAACTGGTCAACTCTGGTCAACTCTAGGTCAACCCTAGGTCAAATTAGGCAAATGTTAACTAACAGTTGACTTTTAATCAACTGGTCAACTCTGGTTAGGTTTTGGATCAATTCTAGGTAAAGTGTTGACTCGTAGTTGACTTTGGTCAAAAAGTCAACTCTTGGTCAACTGAGGTCAAAATTAGACTAAACTACCCATATCTAACCATTACCTACCAAGACAAGCTATTTCTAACCCCATCTTAACAATCAAAATCCTATCTTAAACTTTACCCCAAAATCCTACTTATACCCTTTACAAGGTATTTCCAATACCTTGCCCCAATACATAGACAACCCATCCTAACCTTGGTAGACTAACCTAGGCTTCTTAGGGTAGCTAGACACTAACCTATCTAGTCATTACCAACCACCATCTCTCACTATCTTGGACATCAAACCCTTCTTATGACATATCTTAGTTTAGGCAAATACCTTCAACATTACCTTAAGGTAATCTTGGTATCCTGAGATACCAAGATACCAACACCACCACCAATCTTAAACCTCTACCACTACCACTAAAAAACCAACATATATCTAACCTCCATCTATCCAGAATGTTACCTTTAAAATTACTCTCAAAACTAACTAAAGACATCTACCACTTACCCTCAAGATAACATAATATGACATATAACATAACATGACCAATCTTATTTTCTACCACTAGAAACACTACCGCACTAACCTTGTAGGTAAGTCCCTTTACCTTGCAGGTAAATACATTACCTTAAGGTAATAGACAAATACCCAAAATATCCTAAGATACCACTATGGCATCTCAATATATCACTCTATATCCTAACTTCTATCTCAAATACAAGATACTAACCAACTCTAACATATAACTTCTAACCATCTATTCTAACTTATAAACCTAACACAACTAACATTCACTAACTAATATCTAACCATAACATATATGTATATATATCCATCTCTAACTTTAAGCAACTAACATATGTCATCTCTAACTAACAATAACATAGACTAACACAACTAACTATCTAACTTATACAAGATATCACTATCTAACTTCTAAGATACCTCTAACCTCTACATAGATTCGAACATAACCACTAACATACTAACATATCCATACATACAACATCTAAATCCCTCTCCACTCCAACACTAACACACACACAAACACATATACCAAATCCACCCTCTCTCTTCTAACACACCCATACACATCTATATACAAACACACTACCACTCAACCAAAACACAAATCACTCAACAAACCACACTAGCCTCAAGTCAAATAGGATGGCATGATCCTCCCAACTCTTTTACCTTCACAACACACACACACACACTACACTACCATCTATACAACATCAAACACATACTAGCACATATCCTCTATCAATCTTACTTCTCTCTACTAATCACACACACTACACTACCATCTATACAACATCAAACACATACTAGCACATATCCTCTATCAATCTTACTTCTCTCTACTAACCACACACACTACACTACCATCTATACAATATCAAACACATGCTAGCACATATCCTTTATCAATCTTACTTCTCTCTACTAACCATACACATCCTTATCTCATTCAAACACACACACTATACTAACATATATTACCTAACAATAATATATATATATATATATATATATATATATATATATATATTATATTTTATATATATATATATATATATATATTTTTTTTATATATATATATTATATATATATATATTATATTTTATAATATATATATATATATATATATATATATATATATATATATATATATATATATATATATATATATATATATATAATATATATGTGTGTGTGTGTGTGTGTGTGTGTGTGTGTGTGTGTGTACTATCTCATATATATTCTTGACAAACTATGATACCTACATTCACATGATATCCATACTACATAGGCTCATAGGATACACAAAATATCTATGTCATATAGTCACTCTTCGACTTAAAATCAATACTGTACCAATTGGGTCTTCACTATATATATATATATATATATATATATATATATATATATATATATATATATATATATATATATATATATATATATATATATGTGTGTGTGTGTGTGTGTGTGTGTGTGTGTGTGTGTGTGTGTACTATCTCATATATATTCTTGACAACCTATGATACCTACATTCACATGATATCCATACTACATAGGCTCATAGGATACACAAAATATCTATGTCATATAGTCACTCTTCTACTTAAAATCAATACTGTACCAATTGGGTCTTCACTAAATTTTAGGATTAAAGTATGTTGTAGCTCTTCGTGTTAGCTTTCCACTTCAAATGGATCACATTTTCGTGTCCGGAAGCTCCTAAAATCGCAAAAACACCGAAACGCATTCGTCTTTCGTACATCTGACACTCAAATAATTTTACAGAAAGTTCTACAACGATTTTGGCTTTTTAAAATATATATTTGGAAAACTAACTTCGATACGGTTCTTTTAAAAAAAATGAGAGATTAATCAGAGTTTTGAGCTAAAAGTTATGGCATTTTTAAGTTACTCTGGCTACTAAAAATATGGATAAATATTATGACGAATTTGGGTTATTTTGGACAAAAGAAATACATGTAGGCCAAGATACTTGGATACCAACATAGCTATCCAAATAAAACTCATTCTAACCATCCTATCTAAGATCAATCCACTCTCTAACCGTCCTAAAATTGAAATTAAACCACAAAATAGCCTATTTGCATAAACACAAACACATGGGGTGTCGTATATTGGAAACTCCACAAGTAGGACACAAAACCTATTCAAACTTCCTAAAGAGGTCTCCAAAGAGCATCAAATTAAAATCTAATGGTTATACATGCATGGGGGTGGATCCTATGGATTCGAATCTAACTAAAATGCAAGAAAAATTGAAATAGAGAGATGGTTATACCTATTGGAAGTGGGATCCCAATGATACACTCAAAGGACACGGTTCCGACACGAAAGCTCCTCCAAAATAGACATCCTTTCTTGCTCCTTGCTCCAAATCCTTGCTAGCACCTCCTCCTTGGTTGAATAAGAAGAAATAATGGAAGATTGCAAGAAGAATGGAGGGATTTGGAGATCAAAATCAAGAGGGAAGCTCTCAAGTTTGGAAAAGAACAAATTTGGAAAAAAAGAGAGGCAAGTGTGAAATGAAAGAGAGAGACACCTCTCCCCCTATAGGTGGCTGGCCATATATGCCCTAATGGGCCTATGTGAAATGTCCAAGATGCCCCTACAAGTCTCCTTTGGGTCAACTTAAGTCATGACAAGGTTTGTGGTCAAAAAAGTCAAGTTTAAGTCTCTAATTTAACCATTCTAAGCAAGTGGGATTAGTCTAAACTTACTAACTTAATTAGTAGGATTTGTGGGCCATGACTAACTAATCTTGGGGTCCCGTCTAGAGTCTAAGCTACCCGGATCACTAACACAAGTCAGAACGAAATGAAACTCAAACCCGATCACTAAACAAATCCCGTAAAATCAATATTAAAATATAAAAATTCCCAAAATACTAAAGTATGAAAAATGACCAAAATCATAATACATCAATTTAAATCTTATTAAAATAATCTAAAATTCACCAATTAATCAAAATCCTAAATAATTTAAAAGTCACAAAATGACCAAAATATCCTTAGCCTAAAAAGTAGTAATTAGCTAATCTAATCACATGGATTAGGCCTCCATGGTCATGGTTAGTCTATAGGCTAAGCAGCTCTAAGGTTACACTAGCCAAAGAACAAAATCACAAAACACTAATTTAATGATATTAAAATAATTAAAATTTACCAATAAATTAATAGCATGATTTAAACCTATTATTAAATAATCAATTTTATAAAAGTTCAAAATTACCCTCATTTTAGAAAAGTGGTGGTTACAAATCTACCCTCCTTAGAAAATTTTGTCCTCGAAATTAAGATGGTCGTACTCCTTCTAGGTTAAACCACCAACATTCAAGGTCAAGAAAACTATATCTAAAACATACAAATTGTGGTCCTACTGGTCGTGATATCACGGTCTTGATTAGGGTCAGTATACTATCTATCACAACACAAAACATCCTGACAGGTACTAAGAGAATCACACAACAAGATGGAAAGAAGAACATGAAAGACAGACCTGCTAACCCGTCACCCGTAGCGTCAGTCTACTCGACTGTCAGCGTAAAAGCCCTGTCCCTCTGGGGTATATCCCTTTGATGGTGCGGGGCACGGTGCTGCGCTACAGGTGGCCTAGCTCCCTCTATCTAATCCATGATACTCAAGTAACATCCACATTGATATTCCATTCCATCATACTAGGGCACCATCTATATGGTATCTATTCTAAAATATGATAATCATACCTGTCTATCCAGAACCATGTTACTAGAATTCTCGTTACGCCAGTAAGTACAACATCGATAATCCATAGAGTCCGTAACTAAGGTACATACCTCTAGAATTATGGTATTTAAAATTTTTGTATTGCCGCTAGCTTGGCTGCAAAATTTTAAATTTCCACACCCGAGAAATACTTCCAAAATCAGACTCTATCTCATCGCCAAACCAGCTAATATGGCTGTAGAAGACTCTAGATTCTATGACTGAGGCAACCTAGCCCATAATCTTATCTTGGTAGAAAATCAAGTCAATAATGAATACCAAGAATCAAATTCAACGATGAACAAGGAAGTAGACAAAAACTGTCGGAATCGAATTTCGAGATAGTTTATAATGAGATTCTCAAGGGTCATCCCAGGAATCTTCTCAAGTAGTCCTAACTGTGATCGAGTAACTCTCTATACTGTCTAATCCTATATCCTAACAACAGGATCATAGCAGCATTCTAAGTCGAGCACCACTACGAAATTGTACTAGTTGTGACTCTGACCTTTATGGGCCACCACAAAAATGTGTCACGACCCACACCCAAAGTAGGGGCATGAGCACGTGTGTACGTCCAGTCTATGCCACAGAATCGGTGGTAGAATGCTATATAGGTCGTCTATAAATACTATAACTAGACAAAATATAAGGGTACCTGTCATCTCCGTACGAAGGTATAACATGGCATAACTCAATCACAAGGCAAACTAGGATAGATAACACGAAATGGAAATATGATAGAAAGAAAAGCTGGAAAGGAGTTCAAGATCCAACACAAGCTCAGAGATATAAACACATAACAGGAACTCAAAATATAATATAAAAACTACAGTCTAAAAATACTAGCTAGATCGCAGTCCAGGCAAACCTATCTAACAGTCTAAACATGGGCTAAATCATCTATAGGCTCCAGGGGTAATATCGCATCAAACTCTATCCTGGCCATACCCGTAAAAGGTAGAGCAATCAGCTAACATGCGCTCTGTAAACATCAACGGTTATCCTGTCAGGAAAATGAGCAAGTACAAATACAAACATTAGTTCCATATGAATTGACAAATTCTATAAGAGACAGTATAATAAAATATAAGACAAAGATATAGGATGACTTGGGAGCTATTCGAAAGCTAAGTTACAACCCGTAAACCAAATAAGGATCGGGGTTGTAACCCTTCTCCCGAACAGAACTTAGCCTCCAAATAAGGTTTAGCATAAGATCATGTAGAACATGTGAGTATTGAATATCGTAATATGGTGAGAAAAGTACTGAATGTAGAACTGAGTAGGATATATGATATAATAAAATAAATTGAAAATGTGCCATGAATTATTAAAGCGTTCTGTGATCGGCTTGGAAATCATGATCAGGCTTTCCATCTGACCGGCTATGAACAAGTGTACAACGGAACAGGATCAGGCCGGCCACCATGGAAAGCTATGAACAAGTAGGGTCATACTTTACCCGTCGTGAGCGAGGGTATAGCTATGAACAAGTAACAAGTACAAGTGTGAAGAACAAATAGAGATTTTGATCACACAACCACTAATAACTCCCCATCCCCGAATAGTATAATAGATCCGGACATGACACGTCATGATACGTGACTCAAGAGCAGGGGGCCAGCCCGCTCCCAAGTCCATGTCTATACAAGTACATGTAATAAGTCGAGTAATGTACCAATATACCAAGTAATCCAGGAACAACATCTCATGACAAGATCCGATGTATACTAGTCCGTGAACCATCGTGTTAGGAATCAAGTAAGACACTACAACTGAATCAGATATAGCAGATATCAAGACAATAAAAACTATCAGTGAATGTACTCGCCTGTGGTCCTGAGCTGATAAGGTGAACAGATGCTCAGTGAAGTCACAGACCTAAAGATGAGATACTATAAGTAAAAACAGAGTTTAATAATGAAAGAAAAGCTAATTAAGTCATGATATGCAAGTCTAAGCCAAACTAGGTCAAACTAGGTCATACTGAGCCAAACTAGGTCATACTAGGTCATACTAAGCCAAACTAGGTCACACAAAGATACACTAGAACAAAAAGGTCACATGAAGTCAATCCAAGTCAAACTAGGTCAATCTGGGTCATGGGTTGACTTACATTTGACTTTGGTCAACTGATCAACTCTGGTCAACTCTGATCAACTATAGGTCAACCCTAGGTCAAACTAGGCAAATGTTGACTAACAGTTGACTTTTAATCAACTGGTCAACTCCGGTTAGGTTTTGGATCAATTCTAGGTAAAGTGTTGACTCGTAGTTGACTTTGGTCAAAAAGTCAACTCTTGGTCAACGGGGGTTAAAGTAACCATTACCTACCAAGACAACCTATTTCTAACACCATCTTAACAATCAAAACTCCATCTTAAACTTTACCCCAAAATCCTACTTTTATCCATTACAAGGTATTCCCAATACCTTGCCCCAATACCTAGGCAACCCATCCTAACCTTGGTAGACTAACCTAGGCTTCTTAGGGTAGCTAGACACTAATCTATCTAGTTATTACCGACCACCATCTCTCACTATCTTGTACATCAAACCCATCTTATGACATATCTTAGTTTAGGCAAATACCTTCAACATTACCTTAAGGTAATCTTGGTATCCTGAGATACCATGATACCAACACCACCACTAATCTTAAACCTCTACCACTACCACTAAAAACCAACATCTATCTAACCTTCATTTATCTAGAATGCTACCTTTAAAATTACTCTCAAAACTAACTAAAGACATCTACCACTTACCCTCAAGATAACATAACATGACATATAACATAACATGACCAACTTTATTTTCTACCACTAGAAACACTACCGCACTAACCTTGTAGGTAAGTCCCCTTTACCTTGCAGGTAAATACATTACCTTAAGGTAATAGACAAATACCCAAAATATCCTAAGATACCACTATGGCATCTCAATATATCACTCTATATCCTAACTTATATCTCAAATACAAGATACTAACCAACTCTAACATATAACTTCTAACCATCTATTCTAACTTAGAAACCTAACACAACTAACATTCACTAACTAATATCTAACCATAACATATATGTATATATATCCATCTCTAACTTTAAGCAACTAACATATGTCATCTCTAACTAACAATAACATAGACTAACACAACTAACTATCTAACTTATACAAGATATCACTATCTAACTTCTAAGATACCTCTAACCTCTACATAGATTCGAACATAACCACTAATATACTAACATATCCATACATACAACATCTAAATCCCTCTCCACTCCAACACTAACACACACACAAACACATATACCAAATCCACCCCCTCTCTTCTAACACACCCACACACATCTATATACAAACACACTACCACTCAACCAAAATACAAATCACTCAACAAACCACACTAGCCTCAAGTCAAATAGGATGGCATGATCCTCCCAACTCTTTACCTTCACAACACACACACACACACACACACACACACACACACACACACACACACACACACACACACACACACACACACACACTATACTACCATCTATACAACATCAAACACATACTAGCACATATCCTCTATCAATCTTACTTCTCTCTACTAACCACACACATTCTTATCTTATTTAAACACACACACTATACTAACATATATTACCTAACAATAATATATATATATATATATATATATATATATATATATATATATATATATATATATATATATATATATATATATATATATATTGCCACGACCCGTTACCCAAATTGTTGGGCCGGGCCGAGTCATGTCCAGCCTGCATTTGGGATAAAATGTAGTAAGCTGTTCTAGAGATAACAAGATAAGACTAAATGTGCTAACAGTTCTATAAGTGAATAAAAGTCATAAATGCTTCAAACACAAAAGTTGTCATATATAGTAAAATGTCTAAAGTCCAAGTCTGAAATATAAAACTGGATACATGTCCAGTTACAAAACACGTAGTCTAATACATGACTACTCTCAAAAGTCTAAAGCAAAAAGACAACTAGGCGAGGTTTTCCGCAGGAACATCCTCGTAAAGTAAAGCCGGGTCCTCGGCAGTATCACCATAATATGAGTCGCAGAGTAACTCCTCCTCAGTAAGGACACCTACAACGTTATCCTGTCAGGACGGGAGCAAGTACTGATTCTAGCAAACTAAATATACGAAGCATGAACAGGAATGTAATAAACTGGAATCATGGCATATCATGGGTTAATTAGTTCTTTTTAGAAATAACAACATGTAGTTTAAAAGTTTAAAACCGTAGCATGTACGTGAATCGGTCAATAGGTGTATAGGATGTACAGTGGCACATATCAAGTTTTTCTGGTGTGCACATACATGTACGAACGGCATCGGTGTATATCCATACACAAATGCGGGATCAGAACATACGGCAAGGTCACATATAGAATGTTACCGAGTGCGGTAAATACATACGGAGAAGGGGGTCATGTTCACGTACAATACTAACAGTTTCCCCTTAACCCGTTATTTAAACATGTGAGAGATATGAGATACTGTCTAAACATGGTAGAGACTAAAAGTAATACAACATGTAAAGTTCTAACTTGCTACCCCAAGGATCAGCATTTAACATGGTTGGTAAATCATAGTTTATTGTTATAGCAGTATGTAAAGTTTGTAGAAAGTACTTGCCTCTAGCAAAGCAAGCAAGCTGCAATAAAAGTGCTATAGATGTCTGGTAACTCGTCACTGTAGAAATAAATGCATAAACTTAGTTTTTACACTAAGCTAAAACACTAAGACAATAATTTGTAAAACACGACTTGTGATTGGGCACCTAGCCAAAGTGATGACTTTAGCATAGGAGACCAGTGTGGGATAACACACTACTTTAACTAACTTTCTAGGGTCTTTACACTAGTGAGGGGTGAGATTCAATACGGCTAAAACTCAAAATAGCACAAAACTTGTAAGTCGTAATTATTCAATAAATAAATCAAATGGACATTATGTTTCAACAATTTTTTGAGATAGACAAAAAGCTTATTTTTACATAAAATAAAGTACCAAAAAGATCCTTGTTAATTATAAAATTTATTATAATTTTTCTGGAATTTATTAACCAGTACAAGTATTTTATAAAAATTAGTTTTCCTAAGTATACAGAAAATGAGTTTTGGTTTCATATGCCAAACTAGTGGCAAAACTATAAATTAAATACTATAAAAATTATACTAAATTAGCTAAATTAACATAGTATCTAAATACTATTTTTCCAGAATTTTAACAGTACTTTAAGTATTTTTAGAAATCCAAAAACAACATTGTACACTATTTGAAATTTAAATAATTAATTATCTGCGTATTTTGTCCATGTATATAATTTGAACCAAAGTTCAAATATAGGACCCAAGGCCATGAATCAAGTCCAATATGACTTGTACAGGTCTTGAATGAGTGAAAACACATTTGGGCCCAAAAACCCATGCTAGGCTTAGACACCAAATGGTTGCAGTAATTTAAATACACCCAAAATACAAAGTGGTAAAAGTACAAAATAAATATTAATATTTTAATAAGGTAAAATTATACATAATGAATATATACATACATATGTTAAAAATACACATACATATATATAAGAAAATACTTAATTATAAAGTATATATATATATACAAATATTGTATACATATATATAATAGTATATATAATAATATATATACACATGAAAATATATACATATATACATATATGTATATATTTACAAATATATATATAAAAATTTACTAAATATAAAAATATATATACATATATAAAAATACTGCCTATATACAGTATATACATATATATATACAAATATATGTATATACATATATATATAAATATATATATAAATAACAGAAAAAAGAAAAAGGAAAAGAAAAAGAAAAAGAAAAAGAAATAAAACAGCAGCACAGGGGCTCGAACTCGGCCCACTGAGCGCGCGGGGGGGGGGGGGGGGGGGGGGGGGGTTTGATTGGGTCGGGCTGGCCAGGGGGTCAGCCCGCTGGGTGTGTTAGGATTAGGTTTAGGTTAGTTTTATTTAGGTTTTTAGAATTAATAATACACAAAAAAATAATAATAATCCTGTGTCCTGACAGTTAGGGACACAGGAGTCCATGTGTCCGTGCTATGCACGACACGTACGAGCATCGATCCTCGTGTCCAAGCACTGGACTAGCGTCCCCGTGTCCTGGCGAACCACACGCGTGGATTCGAGACACGGACGACACGAAAAGACACTGTCACTTACGTGTCCGGCTAGTCGGGAGGGGATTCGAGTGTGCTGGTCGGCGGAGGAGGCGTCGGCGAGGCGACGCTTGGGTGGCACTGGGTGTGGCTCGTCGCGGCGCTTCGGTTGATGGTGGTCGTGGACGGAGACGTTCGTCGGTGAGGCTGGACGGGGTTCGTCGGAGCTGCGGTTACGGCGATGGGGAAATGGGGAAGAACGGTGGTCGTGGGGGTCGAAGTAGAATAGGGTTAGGGTTTCGGGGGTCGAGGTAGTCTTATAGAAACGTAGGTCGGTCGAATTAGGGGCAGAAATTAGGATTAGGGTTAGGGTTTGGGCGCGGATCGCCGGAGACGACGACACGCAGAGGCGGTGGTCGTGGGGGTTAGGTTTAGGTTTCAGCATAAACCCCCCTAGAGTTTAGGAAATTACAAGAAGGTCCTTCCAGTGTCTATATACAAAAATTAAATTGTATTCCGCATTTATAACAAATTAGAAATTGCAAACTGCTATCACTATAATTTAATAAATTACAAAACCATATTAAAATAATTCTAAAATTTACAAAATAATATTTAAACAATCTAATTAATTGCAAAAGTCAATTAAAACATTTTAGAAAATTGTAAATTGATATTCTAAGCTTTAAAAATTATTTAAAAATTGGTTAAAAATTGTAGAAAACTCTTAATAATTATAATAAATTATTTTAAGGCTAAAAATGACATTAATAATTAATTAACACTAATTAAATAATTTTTGAAAAACAGGGGCTTACAAATCTTCCCTTCTTGAAAAATTTTGTCCTCGAAATTCACAAGGATTGAAGACCCTACAATATTCTAACATAGCAAGCAATGCAACATAATGATTAAGGCTATGATCGAAAACTAACCTCTAAGGTATCAAGCGGGAATGGGTGGTTCCCTCGCAGCGGTTGGATCGAACAAGTAAGAGTATCTCTCCCTCATGTCCGACTCCCTCTCCCAAGTAGATTCACCTAGAGAGTGACGGCTCCAAGCTACTCATACTAAGGGTATAACCTTGTTCCTCAGCCTCTTCTCTCTCCTGTCTAATATCTCTACTGGCTGCTCAGAAATTGTAAGGCTCGGTCCAACCTCCAACTCTGAATGATCTATCACATGACTGGGGTCTGGAACATATCTCCTTAGCTGAGATACGTAAAAGACATCGTGAACTCCTGCTAGGTTGGGTGGAAGTGCAACCCTGTAAGCTACCTCTCCAATCCTGCCAAGTACCTCGAACGGCCCGATGTATCTGGGGCTCAGCTTCCCTCCTCGTCCGAATCGGATCGTCCTTCTAGTAGGTGATATCTTCACTAGCAACATATCACCGTCTGCAAACTCCATCGGTCTGCGACTAGCATCAGTCCAGTGTTTCTGCCTGTCCTGAGCTACTCTGAGCCTGTCTCTGATCATCCCGACTTTCTCTGCTGCATCTGTGATCATCTCTGGCCCAAGCATAACTCTGTCTCCAACATTATCCCAAAAGAGCGGTGTGCGGCATCGTCGTCCATAAAGCGCCTCGAAAGGAGACATACCGATACTGGCTTGGTAGCTGTTGTTGTATGAAAACTCTACCAAGTGCAGATGGCTCTCCTATGATCCTCCGAAGTCCAGCACGCAGGTCCTCAGCATATCCTCCAGTGTCTGTATCGTCCTCTCGGACTGTCCATCTGTCTACGGGTGGTACGCCGTACTGAACTTGAGCCTACTGCCCAACTCCTCCTGCAAGCTCCTCCAGTAGTGGGATGTGAATCTGCTGTCTCTGTCCGACACGATGCTCATCGGCACTCCGTGTAGGCAAACTATCTGCTGCATGTATAGCTTCGCCAACTTCTCGGTGGAAAGCCCCACCTTGAAGGGTATGAAGTGCGCACACTTCGTCAGCCTGTCCACGATGACCCAAATGGCATCCTTTCCTCCTTGGGAACGAGGAAGCCCTGAGATAAAGTCCATCGTAATATGTTTCCACTTCCACTCGGGAATGGATAACGGCTGCAACAAACCAGCTGGCCTCTGGCGCTCCGTCTTGACCTGTTGGCAAACTAGGCATCTCGAGATAAAACGTGATACATCCCTCTTCATCCCGTGCCACCAAAGATGTTTTCGCAAGTCACGGTACATCTTGTTAGCACCAGGGTGAATAGAATATCTCGATCGGTGCGTCTCCTATAAGATTGCCTCTACCAGCTCTCCCTTCGGCACGCACAATCGGCTGTCATGCCTCAAGGATCCATCCTCTGCTATAGTGAAGTCATCCAGCAATCCAGCTAAAGCCTGGGCTCGAAGTCTGCGAAGGCTCTCATCTGTAGACTGTGCCTCCCGGATCTGCTCCATCAAACCTGACTGAATGTCAAGCGCCATCATCTGTATCACTAATCCTGGCCGAACTAGCTCGATACCGAGCTTCTCCAGATCCTCCCGCAAATGCCGATCAATCATCAGGTACCATGCCATCGGATGCCTGCTCAGCACATCCGCCACCATATTTGTCTTCCCGGGGTGATACTGTAAATCAATGTCGAAGTCTTTCATCAACTCCAACCATCGTCTTTGCCTCATGTTCAGCTCTTTCTGCGTGAACACATACTTCAAGCTTTTGTGGTCAGTAAAGATTTCCATACGCTCTCCGTATAAGTAATGTTTCCATAACTTGAGTACAAATATCACCGTAGCTAACTCTAGGTCATGGGTAGGATAATTCCGCTCATGAGTCCGCAATTGCCTAGATGCATAAGCAATCACTTTCCTATGCTGCTGTAGGACACATCCTAGCCCCTTCCCAGAAGCATCACTATATATGGTGAAACCTCCAGAACCTGAATGTAATATCAGAACTGGAGCGGTCGTCAGCCTCCTCTTCAGCTCCTCAAACGCTGCCTGGCAGTCCTCTGACCAGATGTACTCTGCGTCCTTTTGCGTCAGCTTCGTCAAGGGTTCAGCTATCCTAGCAAAGTCCTGGACGAACTTCCTATAATAGCCTGCTAAATCCAGAAAACTCCTGATCTCTGAAACTGACGTCGGAGCCTTCCATGTCTCAACTGCAGCAATCTTTCTGGGATCCACCGAGATTCCATCTGTAGTAACTTCATGACCGAGAAACTCCACTCGGTCTAAAAAGAACTCACACTTCGGCAATTTGGCAAACAATCTCTCATGCCTCAGAATCCCCAAAACTATCCGCAAGTGCTCTGCATGCTCCTCCGACGTCTTCGAGTATATCAGGATGTCGTCGATAAACACTATGACAAACTTATCCAGATACTGGTGAAATGTCTTATTCATCAAATTTATAAAGACAGCTGGCACATTTGTGAGACCAAATGGCATCACCAGAAACTCGTACTGCCCGTACTTCGTGTTGAACGCCATCTTCTGGATGTCTGCTGCCCTGACCTTCACCTGGTGGTACCCGAATCTCAAGTCTATCCTGGAAAACACCTTCGCCCCACTCAACTGGTCGAACAAATCATCTATCCTGGGCAGAGGATATTTGTTCTTGATGGTGATGGCATTCAAGGCCCGGTAGTCAATACACAACCGGACTGTACCATCCTTCTTAGGCACAAAGATCACTGGCGCTCCCTATGGAGAAGCACTGGATTGAATGAAACCCTTTTTCAACAGGTCATCAATCTGCTCTTTCATCTCTACGGCCTCCTTGGGATTCACTCTATAGCAAGCCCGAGATACTGGTGATGAACCCGACACTAAATCTATAGTGAACTCCACATCTTTATCAGGCGGAAGCCCTGGAAGATCCTCTGGGAATACATCTATAAACTCCCGAATGATAGGGTGTGGCGGTGCTACGTCCCCAACTGTCGTACAACAGTTCGGCTCTAGGCTGATCTCCGGTCCTGTCCTCCTGACACTGAATGGTGCTGTGCCTCGAGGACTGAACAAAATACTACCCTCATGACAATCTATAGATGCATGGGCATAGCTAAGCCAGTCCATCCCCAATATGATATCATAACTGGGGAGTGGCATCACAAAGAATCGTCCCCTGAACTCTCTTCCGGCTATAAAAATAGAACATCTATAGATAGCTCTAATAGGCACTGGTCCTCCTCCCGTCATCACTCTACTAATCTCCGCAGTAGGTGTAGCTACTAGATGGTGTTTATGCATAAACTCTAATGATAGGAAGCTATAAGATACACCAGAATCAAACAAATATAGAGCTAGAAAAGTATGCAAATAAACATGACCTGTGATGACGTCAGCTAAGTAATCTGGCTCCGAAACCTGCTCCGGCTCCGGCTCAAGGACTAGGCTATAAACCTTCCCCTGAGGTCCCTTCTGCTGCTGCAAATGCTGTCCAAACCTCTGCTTCTGAGTCGGGAGTGGTCCTCTAGTCTTCGATATTGGGCACTCTCAAAGCTGATGGGTGGGAGACCTACAAGCCAAACACTGACCCAACCTCTTCCTACAGATGAAAGAGTCGTGGCCTGGCCTCTTGCAGTATACACACAAAGCTCCTTTCTGCTGCTGCTGCTGCTGTCGGGGTCCCGGGGCTCTAACTGGCGGGGTCGGGTGATGTGATGTAGGTGGACGGTAAGTCTGCTGGGGCGGCATCGGTGCTCTCTGCTGGAAAGCCTGACGCTTGGATGGTCCCTCATGATGTACAGAAGCTGGCCTCTTGCATGACAGAAGACGCTCCTCGATGCTCCGGGCTAACTCTAGGCTCTGGTAGTAGTCAGTCATTCCGTTCGCCACTATAAGAATGCCAATATCTGGAACTAGACCATGGCAAAACCTACGGGTCATCTCCTCTGGATCTGCAACCAGACTAGGAGCGAAACGGCTCAAGCGACTAAACTCTGCCGCATACTCGTCAACAGAATGGTTCCCCTGCTGGATGTTCTGGAATCGTAGCCCCATGGCTACTCTAGCAGTGGTCGAGAAGAATTTCTTCTTGAACTGGGTCTTGAACTGATCCCAAGTGGCCCTCCCTCTCGCAAATAACGACTCATTCTGGAACCAGACTCCTGCCAAGTCTATCAGCAAAAATCCCGCTGCCTCGACCTGGAGGTCACCTGACATCCTAACTCCAAGGAGCTTCCTCTCTACCGAGTCTAGCCAGTCATCTGCTACTACTATACCCTCAGTCCCTGAGAACTCCTTGGGATTCTGACCCATGAAGTCCTTGATCGTCCCCGCACTTTGCCGTGGCTCTACAGGTGGTGGGACCACGGTACGTTCCTCAGAACGCTCCATGCTCTGGCAGAGTAGGGTAGTCTGCTCCTGATGGGTTGTTAGGAACCCCTGGATCATAGTGAGCAGTTGGTTCCCGTCGAGTGTGACGGAAGCCTGGGTAGGTATAGTGATAGGGGGTGGTAGAAGTATTGGGTCCTGCTGGGCATGTGATGTGGAAGGTGGTTGTGGTATCTGGGTTTGTGGATTTGTGGAGTGGGGGAGTGTGGTAGGTAGAGGTGTATCAGTCAACTGGTCAGCTGACTGGATAAGGAGGGCTCCATTCTCAGGTGTAACATACTGGGATGAACGAGCAAGCACCATCTAATTACAATAAAAAGGACTTATAAGGACTTGTTAAAGTAAGCAATCATAGGCAAGAAATCTAATTATAATAGCAAGCATATGATGTACTTTCTATGTTGCAATCCTAGCATTCCTCTAGGTGTTCTAAGCGTCATTCCTAATGTTGTCTAATTACCTTAAGTTCCTAATTACAGGCATGCTTGGTACAATAACGTAACCAAACAATTTAGTCTCGACCTGCGTGGGCCACCACTAAAAATATGTCACGACCCGTTACCCAAATTGTTGGGCCGGGCCGAGTCATGTCCAGCCTGCGTTTGGGCTAAAACGTAGTAAGCTGTTCTAGAGATAACAAGATAAGACTAAATGTGCTAACAGTTCTATAAGTGAATAAAAGTCATAAATGCTCCAAACACAAAAGTTGTCATATATAGTAAAATATCCAAAGTACAAGTCTGAAATATAAAACTGGATATATGTCCAGTTACAAAACACGTAGTCTAATACATGACTACTCTCAAAAGTCTAAAGCAAAAAGACAACTAGGCGAGGTTCCCCGCAGGAACATCCTCGTAAAGCAAAGTCGGGTCCTCGATAATATCACCATAATATGAGTCACAGAGTAACTCCTCCTCAGTAAGGACACCTACAACGTTATCCTGTCAGGACGGAAGCAAGTACTGATTCTAGCAAACTAAATATACGAAGCATGAACAGGAATGTAATAAACTGGAATCATGGCATATCATGGGTTATATTGTTTTTTTTAGAAATAACAACATGTAGTTTAAAAGTTTAAAACCGTAGCATGTACGTGAATCGGTCAATAGGTGTATAGGATGTACAGCGGCACATATCAAGTTTTTCTGGTGTGCACATACGTGCACGAACGGCATCGGTATATATCCATACACAAACGCGGGATCAGAACATACGGCAAGGTCACATATAGAATGTTACCGAGCACGGTAAATACATACGGAGAAGGGGGTCATGTTCACGTACAATACTAACAGTTTCCCCTTAACCCGTTATTTAAACATGTGAGAGATATGGGATACTGTCTAAACATGGTAGAGACTAAAGTAATACAACATGTAAAGTTCTAACTTGCTACCCCAAGGATCAGCATTTAACATGGTTGGTAAATCACAGTTTATTGTTATAGCAGTATGTAAAGTTTGTAGAAAGTACTTGCCTCTAGCAAAGCAAGCAAGCTGCGATAAAAGTGCTATAGATGTCTGGTAACTCGTCACTGTAGAAATATATACATAAACTTAATTTTTACACTAAGCTAAAACACTAAGACACTAATTTGTGAAACACGACTTGTGATTGGGCACCTAGCCAAAGTGATGACTTTAGCATAGGAGACCAGTGTGGGGTGACACACTACTTTAACTAACTTTCTAGGATCTTTACACTAGTGAGGGGTGAGGTTCAATACGGCTAAAATTCAAAATAGCACAAAACTTGCAAGTCGTAATTATTCAATAAATAAATCAAATGGACATTATGTTTCAATAATTTTTTGAGATAGACAAAAAGCTTATTTTTACATAAAATAAAGTACCAAAAAGATCCTTGTTAATTATAGAAATTTATTATAATTTTTTTGGAATTTATTAACCAGTACAAGTATTTTATAAAAATCAGTTTTCCTAAGTATACAGAAAATGAGTTTTGGTTTCATATGCCAAACTAGTGGCAAAACTGTAAATTAAATACTATAAAAATTATACTAAATTAGCTAAATTAACATAGTATCTAAATACTATTTTTTTAGAGTTTTAACAGTACTTTAAGTATTTTTAGAAATCCAAAAATAACATTGTACACTATTTGAAATTTAAATAATTAATTATCTGCAAATTTTGTCCATGTATATAATTTGAACCAAAGTTCAAATACAGGACCCAAGGCCATGAATCAAGTCCAATATGACTTGTACAGGTCTTGAATGTGTAAAAACACATTTGGGTCCAAAAATCCATGCTAGGCTTGGACACCAAATGGTTGCAGTAATTTAAATACACCCAAAAATACAAAGTGGTAAAAGTGCAAAATAAATATTAATATTTTAATAAGGTAAAATTATACATAATGAATATATACAAACATATGTTAAAAATACATATATATATATATATATATATATATATAAGAAAATACTTAATTATAAAGTATATATATATATACAAATAATGTATACATATATATAATAGTATATATATAATAATATATAAATACATGAAAAAATATACATATTTACATATATGTATATATTTACAAATATAAAAATTTACTAAATATAAAAATATATATACATATATAAAAATACTGCCTATATACAGTATATACATATATATATACAAATATATGTATATACATATATATATATATATATATATATATATATATATATATATATATATATATATATATATATATATATATATATATAACAGAAAAAAGAAAAAGGAAAAGAAAAAGAAAAAGAAATAAAACAGCAGCACAGGGGCTCGAACTCGGTCCACTGAGCGCGCGGGGGGGGGGGGGGGGGAGGGGGGGTTTGACTGGGTCGGGCTGGCCAGGGGGTCAGCCCGCTGGGTGTGTTAGGATTAGATTTAGGTTAGTTTTATTTAGGTTTTTAGAATTAATAATACAAAAAAATAATAATAATAATCCTGTGTCCTGATAGTTAGGGACACAGGAGTCCATGTGTCCGTGCTATGCACGACACGTACGAGCATCGATCCTCGTGTCCAAGCACTGGACTAGTGTCCCCGTGTCCTGGCGAACCACACGCGTGGATTCGAGACACGGACGACACGAAAAGACACTGTCACTTACGTGTCCGGCTAGTCGGGAGGGGGGATTCGAGTGTGCTGGCCGGCGGAGGAGGCGTCGGCGAGGCGGCGCTTGGGTGGCGCTGGGTGTGGCTCGTCGCGGTGCTTCGGTTGATGGTGGTCGTGGGCAGAGACGTTCGTCGGTGAGGCTGGACGGGGTTCGTCGGAGCTGCGGTTACGGCGACGGGAAAATGGGGAAGAACGGTGGTCATGGGGGTCGATGTAGAATAGGGTTAGGGTTTCGGGGGTCGGGGTAGTCTTATAGAAACGTAGGTCGATCGAATTAGGGTCAGAAATTAGGATTAGGGTTAGGGTTTGGGCGCGGATCGCCGGAGACGACGACACGCAGAGGCGGTGGTCGTGGGGGTTAGGTTTAGGTTTCAGCATAAAACCCCCCTAGAGTTTAGAAAATTACAAGAAGGTCCTTCCAGTGTCTATATGCAAAAATTAAATTGCATTCCGCATTTATAATAAATTATAAATTGTAAACTGCTATCGCAATAATTTAATAAATTACAAAACCATATTAAAATAGAATTAGGGTCAGAAATTAGGATTAGGGTTAGGGTTTGGGCACGGATCGCCGGAGACGACGACACGCAGAGGCGGTGGTCGTGGGGGTTAGGTTTAGGTTTCAGCATAAAACCCCCCTAGAGTTTAGGAAATTACAAGAAGGTCCTTCCAGTGTCTATATGCAAAAATTAAATTGCATTCCGCATTTATAACAAATTATAAATTGTAAACTGCTATCGCAATAGTTTAATAAATTATAAAACCATATTAAAACAATTCTAAAATTTACAAAATGATATTTAAACAATCTAATTAATTGCAAAAGTCAATTAAGACATTTTAGAAAATTGCAAATTGATATTCTAAGCTTTAAAAATCATTTAAAAATTGTAGAAAATTCCTAATAATTATAATGAATTATTTTATGGCTAAAAATGACATTAATAATTAATTAACACTAATTAAATAATTTTTGAAAAACAGGGGCTTATATATATATATAATATATATATATATATATATATATATATATATATATATATATATATATATATATATATATTTGTGTGTGTGTGTGTGTGTGTGTGTGTGTGTGTGTGTGTACTATATCATATATATTCTTGACAACCTATGATACCTACATTCACATGATATCCATACTACATATGCTCATAGGATACACAAAATGTCTATGTTGTATAGTCACTCTTCTACTTAAAATCAATACTGTACCAATTGGGTCTTCACTAAATTCTAGGATTGAAGTATGTTGTAGCTCTTCGCGTTAGCTTTTCGAAACTTCAAATGGATCGCATTTTCGTGTCCGGAAGCTCCTGAAATCGCAAAAAACACCGAAACGCGTTCGTCTTTCGTACAACTGACACTCAAATAATTTTACAGAAAGTTCTAGAACGATTTTGGCTTATTAAAATATATATATTTGGAAAGCTAACTTCGATACAGTTCTTTTTAAAAAAAGGGAGATTAATCGAAATTTTGAGCTAAAAGTTATGGCATTTCTAAGTTGCTCTGGCTACTAAAAATGTGGATAAAAATTATGACGAATTTGGGTTGTTTTGGACAAAAAAATACATGTAGGCCAAGATACTTGGATACCAACATAGCTATCCAAATAAAACTCATTCTAACCATCCTAACTAAGATCAATCCACTCTCTAACCATCCTAAAACTGAAATTAAACCATAAAATAGCCTATTTGTATAAACACAAACACATGAGGTGTCCTATATTGGAAACTCCACAAGTAGGACACCAAACCTATTCAAACTTCCTAAAGAGGACTCCAAAGAGCCTCAAATTAAAATCTAATGGTTATACATATGCATGGGGGTGGATCCTATGGATTCGAATCTAACTAAAATGCAAGGGAAATTAAAATAGAGAGATGGTTATACCTATTGGAAGTGGGATCCCAATGATACACTCAAAGGACATGGTTCCGACACGAAAGCTACTCTAAAATAGACACCCTTCCTTGCTCCCAATCCTTGCTAGCACCTCCTCCTTGGTTGAATGAGAAGAAATGATGGAAGATTGGAAGAAGAATAGAGGGATTTGGAGATCAAAATCAAGAGGGAAGCTCTCAAGTTTGGGGAAGAACAAATTTGGAAAAAAAAAGGGGCAAGTATGAAATAAAAGAGAGGGACACCTCTCCCCCTATAGGTGGCTGGCCATACATGTCCTAATGGGCCTATGTGAAATGTCCAAGATGCCTCTACAAGTCTCCTTTGGGTCAACTTAAGTCATGAAAAGGTTTGTGGTCAAAAAAGTCAAGTTTAAGTCTCTAATTTAACCATTCTAAGCAAGTGGAATTAGTCTAAACTTACTAACTTAACTAGTGGGATTTGTGGGCCATGACTAACTAATCTTGGGGGTCCCATCTAGAGTCTAAGCTACCCGGGTCACTAACACAAGTCAGAACGAAACGAAACTCAAACCCGACTAGACAAATCAATATTAAAATATAAAAATTTCCAAAATATTAAAATATAAGAAATAACCAAAATCATAATACATCAATTTAAATATTATTAAAATAATCTAAAATTTACCAATCAATTAAAATCCTAAATAATTCAAAAGTCACAAAATAACCAAAATATCCTTAGCCTAAAAAGTAGTAATTAACTAATCTAATCACATGGGTTAGGCCTCCATGGTCATGGTTAGTCTACAGGCTAAGCAGCTCTAAGGTTACACTAGCCAAGAACAAAATCACAAAACACTAATTTAATGATATTAAAATAATTAAAATTTACCAATAAATTAATAACATGATTTAAACCTATTATTAAATAATCAATTTTATAAAAGTTAAAAATTACCCTCATTTTAGAAAAGTGGTGCTTACAGTAAATGACGGAGAATGACCATTCCCCGTGTTAAAATGCAGGAGAATGGCCATTCTCCGTGGTAAACCCACGGAGAATGACCATTCCCCGTTTTAAAATACAGGAGAATAGTCATTCTCCGTGTTAAAATCATAAAGAATGGCCATTCTTCGTATTAAAATTACGGAGAATTATCATTCCCTATGTTAAAAACATGAAGAATTATCATTCTCCTTGTTAAATGGACGAAAAATTGCCATTCTCCGTGTTAAAATCACGGAGAATAGCCATTCCCAGTGTTAAAATATATGAGAATGGTCATTCTCCGTGTTAAAATCATGAAGAATGAATGACCATTCTCCGTTGTTAAAATCATGGAGAATGACCATTCCCCGTGTTAAAATACGGGAGAATGGTCATTCTCCGTGTTAAAATCACGGAGAATTGCCATTCTCCATGTTAAAATTACGAAGAATGGCCATTCTCCGTGTTAAAATCATGAAGAATTGACATTTTCCGTATTAAATTGACAGAGAATTGCCATTCTTCGTGTTAAAACCACGGAGAATGGCCATTTCCAGTGTTAAAATGCATGAGAATGGTCATTTTTTGTGTTAAAATTACATTCTTCATTGTTAAAACCACGTAGAATGACCATTCCCAGTGCTAAAATACATAAGAACGGTCAATCTCCGTGTTAAAATCACAGGGAATGGCCATTCTCCATGTTAAATGACGGAGAACAGTTGACAGAAACCTACTTTTTTGTTTTATTTTTTTTGTAGAATTTTTTTTGTCAGGAATAAGGATTCAAAAGTTTTTCGTTCTTCTTTCAAAACAATGCTAACTCTTATGGAGGATGTCAAAAAAGATGGCGGTCGTTTACCTGAGCCAGTTATTGAGTCTTTAAAGAATACCGGTTTCTATAATTTCGTCGAGGTATTCTACAAAAAACAAAGTTGAGAATCAAGAATTGGTCAAGGTTTCAGAAGGTCTTAAGAAATTAATAGGAATTTACTTGGAAGACAAAGATGGCGTCAGATACTTTGAATTGAGCACTACTGTTAAAATAGCACCAAATGTGGGCGATATGGCAGCCATCTTCGGTCTACCGCTGAAGGAAGAAAGTGAGAATGATGTTAATTACAGAAGATTGATCATAGAAAAACAACAGCAGGCCACACCATCGAAATTGTTGAGCCTGTGTGGAGATCACTTCAAGAGATTGCTGGCTAATTCTAAGGGCAAACACGGAGAAGTTACGAATACGGAAGTGAGACAGAAGTTCTTTGAATTGTTACAACGGTTTCGTGACGGAGATAAAGAAATTAAACTAGATGATTTGGCCAAGCTAATAATCTTTCACTTGTGCCAAACAATATTTTTCACAAAGTCTGACAGTTCAAATTTACCATACAGGTTCTTGGCCTTGGTAGACATAGTAGAAGTTATCAAAAGTATCTGCTGGCCAAGGTTAATCTTGGCATATATCATAGAGAGCATTAAAAGGACTACGAGTAAAGTTGTTAGGGGGATTACTCTGATGCATACTCCAAAATGGAAGGTTGTAAAATATATTTCCTCTATTTGTTTGTAGAACATAGTACCCATGTGGAAAGGAAGTTCGAACAAATTCGTGAATACCCGAGATTTTACACATGGGATGGGTACACAATCTTGGTCTTCCTAAAAAACGAATATTACGGTAAATTGAGATCGAAAAAGATATTCAAAAATTTGGTTATAGCTATTAGGAAAGAGGAAGGACACCTAGAAGAGAATGTATATATACAAGAAGAAGGTGCATACGAGGGAGAGGGACACCACCAAACATGCGGGGATGATGATGCTGAGAAAGAGAGACCCCAACAACTTGAAATGAACACCACAATGGAGGGTTCGGTACAGGAATTGGAGGAGTTGAAAAAAAGAAATCTTAGATTATTGCTGAGAATGAGAAACTCCATGAAAAGTTTAAAGAGCTAGAGGCACAAGGAGCCTAACAACATACAATTAATGTTGTGATGGAAGGCTCGGTACGGGAATTGGAGGAGTTGCAAAGAGAGAAATCTCAGATTATTGCTAAGAATGAGAAACTCCATAAAAAGCTTAAAGAGCTAGAGGCACAAGGAGCCCAACAAATTGAATTGGACTTCTTACGAGAAGAGATTATTGCTGAGAATGAGAAGCTTAGCGAAAAGGTTAAAGAGCTAGCGGCACAAGATAAAATTTTCTCTTTTTTCAAAGTTCTGATTTATAATTTTCCGTGTTAAAATCACGGAGAATGGCCATTCTTCGTTGTTAAAATCACAGAGAAAGGCCATTCCCCGTGTTAGAATGTATTCTCTATTTTCTGCTATACGTATTTTCAGTATACGTGTACGGAATCTTGACCCATATTTTTTACTTATCTTGTCTTGCTCGCTAATTTTGGTTTAATCTTGTTTAGATTCATCATGGCATGTCATGGTTGACTTGGTTCATTATTGGTTTGGGTTGGCTTGGTTTGTTTCCATGGTTCAACATGTAAACCCCTACCTACCACCATCCCCATTTAAAATGCCACCTACTTTTCTCTCTCCTCATTATTCCCCATAACTTCTTCTTCTTCTTCTTCTTCTTCTTCTTCTCCATTAAAACCTCTCCCCCTCCATAGGCAAGTGCACCTTGCTCTCACTTGAGAACCTATTTTGATGGTTTCAATGGCTTCTTAGCATGATTCTAAATCACTTTAGAACTTGGAGATTTTTATTTTGGAGCATGGATTTTTATAGATCTAGGAAATTGCCATTTTTGGATTTTTAAAGTTTTGATCTATTTAACTTCTTTATTTGCATATTTTTATGGTTCCATATCGTAGAGAATTTCATTCTACCCCATTTTGACCTAAGGAAGTCCGAATTTGGACTCCAGACGGAGATTTGGCGGAGTTTCGAAGTTTTCGGCCATGGTTCGTTCTTTCCGTATTAGTCGGGAAGACGAACAGTGCACTGCTTGGGCGCATGGACTTGTCATGTGCCCAAAGCAGTCTCCCCACTCTAGTGGACACATATTCTATCATGTGGGCATATAGTGTGCCACATGTAGGCGCATAGACTCGAGTTGGCGCATAAGCCTTCACGACTTGTCACCTTGTATCATTTACCCTTAGCCTTTAGCCACAAGGGGTTCAACCCATGCTTCGGCGCATAGGGCATACCCCTTTGGGCGCATAGAGTGTACCCCCTTCTAGTGGGCGCATACCTGTAGCCAGTATGGGTGCATGTCTTGTGTATGGCACATGGCCTTCACACGTAATGCACAAACACCTTTTTCCGTTCCTTGGCACTTGGCCATGCAAGTGCTTTGGTCATGTTGGCACTCATGCTTAGGCGCATAGCCTAGCCATATGGGCACATGGGGCTGCCTCCCTTGGGCGCATAAGCCCCTTTCACTTGGGCACATGGAAGCCCATGACCCTCATGCTTTGGCTTTTGCATATTTTGGCTTATTGCATCTTTTGAGACTTGTGATTTTATGTGATTTTCTTGCGATTGATCTTCATAATACAACACAACTCGTGCGTGCCACGGCTAGGCATGGCACGACTCGACACGGTACGACTTGTGCAAGTCGCAGTACGACTTGTGCAAGTCGCAGAATGACTTGTGCAAGTCGCAGTACAACTTGGCACGATTAGCACAATTTTGTTTGATCATGGCACGACTTTCTATGTTTTTGCTAATATAGAGACACAGTACGACTTGTGCATGTCGTGGCATGGCATAGCATGATTTGGCATATATGTGGCCTTCATGTAGGAGCATAAAATCCCGTGGGCGTATAGCCTTGGGGCACACAATGATTTGGCATTTTTCCTTTTTTGCCATAATATGTACTTTCCTCTATATGCTGCCACGTCCTTTGGCTTTATTATATTTTATGCTCTAAGCTATATTGTCTTCCTTACAACGGTGGCCCGTTAGGGTATACTCAGGATTATATCTCTTCCTTACTTACAAGTTAGCTTGTGCAATGATATGCTATATGATCATAACCATGATATGTGAACACGAAATGATGAATGATATGTAATGAACCATGATGGCGGCCCGTCGTGGCACGCTCCTAGCAAGTAACAAGTACAAGTAACACGACATGATAGTGACCCGTTGTGGTGTACCCCTAACAAGTAATCTTGACAAATAACTCATGAACGCTGTTGCGACGGCTAACTGGACATGCTAGTAGACTCTCATGACACCATGGGAGATTGTATTGAATGTGCTTGTATAAGCTACCAGTCTTATTTTGTATCATGTCTAGGACTTGTATCCCTGGTTACCACGGTCAGGGATACATACTGAATCTAACCAGGATAATGACTAGATTGATCAAGTAGTTTATATAGAGAGATATTTTGCCTATAAGCAATTTCGTTATCTGGGCGCCTTCCTGATGGACTTGTAGCCTGCCGACGACTAGGGCACATTTCCAGCTCACTGTTATGTGGGACACTTCATGAAACGATTACTATACACACTGTCATGTGTTGCACTCAAGTCACCTAACAAGTCAAGATAACTCTTAACATGAACCTTGCGTCTGGATAACCTGGATAGTCTGCAGGGCTTGTGGCCGTAGGGATATCTCATTGCATCTTGCTAGTAACTAGGCTTGTGATAACCCTAGTTAGTTAACTATCAAGCCGTACTATTGCTTGGCCGTGAATGTTGGATGGAGTCCCATCTTGTCTAGTCTTGCCTAGACCCAGTACATGGCTATCTCTGGACATGCTTGTGTATGCTTTACCTTATCAATAATTGGTTAGAGACTAAGTTCTGCTCACGTGAAGGGTTACAACCCCGTTCCTTGTTTGGTTTACAGGTTGTAACTTGGTTACCGGAATAGTCCTTTAGTTATCTTATCGTTTATCACCCTGTTATCTCTAATTCATGTCTTTTGTTATTTCATCTATAATTTTATGTGCTGACATGCTGGTTTTAGTTCTTAAGTGAAGCCACCTTTGTGGCACTTACTCTTTCTGGGGTCTGACCCAACTGGTTTTGTATGGCTAGATTTTGGAGTAGCACCCGAGGAACTTTCAGCCTTCCAGCCAGATGGTGACCACTAGGCACAACCCTGACAATGAGTGGGTTCTTATTTTGTTCTCCCACTCCCTTGTAAAAATATTCTTTTGAGGCGTTTAGCCGCCGAGCAAGTGTTAGCTCGTTTGCAACTTTATTTACTATCTGCCTACGGGCTGTAACATAATTGACAAATCCTAGGGTTGATCATGTATGACTTAAACTCTTGCTAGTCTTCACATTTTGTATGACTAGCTTCACGATCATCTGAATATGTGATGTATGGGATGCCTTACCTTGTATGTCTGATGATCTACCATCTTGTTATATTTACTTGCTTGCTTGAGATTGAGACATTAGGCTTGTTCTCGACCCTAAGAGACTAATGGCTTGTAGTAAACCCTCATGCATCTAGACAGTCGTGATCGTATTGTGAGGTAGGATTCACTTCAATGTACGTAGCTGGCTGTGTCTGTCCCCTGCTCTCCAGTATTCTGGTTCTGGGGTATGACACGGTTTAAGTGGTGGCCCATGCAGGTCTTGTAAATCAAGATGTGTGAGGGTTTTACCGGATAGATGTCTCAATCAGCAGTCACCCTTGATCTCTACTCGTGTCTTCTAATCTTTCTGAAATCTTGACCTGATCATATGTTTACATCATTGATCTATCATGGTCCTTTCTTATTGTTCTCCATGTCGTTTCTTCAGTGGCATTGTTCCTGGTCCTACCGATTAGCAAGGCGGAGCACCACCAGTGGACCAACATCAATCTGGAGATCAAGCCCAGTACTTAGGAGTAGCCTCCAAAGTCATTCCTACTGGGGGTCAAGAGCCACCAGTTCAGCCAGTCCAGCCTGCAGAGCCTGACGATGGAACCCTGGTGGGTCTCATCAGGGAATTACTTGCATCTCAAGATCGTCGGGGCGATGCCCTGCACCAGGCAGTACAGGATACCATGGGCCATGTTGGTTATTAAGGAAACAATGCGACTAGCAGTTTTAAGTGCCTTAACCCTCCCTTCTTCGACGGTAGTGAAGACGCTATTACAGCTGATGCGTGGCTCCAGGACATCGAGATTATCTTAGATGCAGCCAAGACTCCATAAAGAGAGAAGGTAGCTGTGGTGTGCCTACAGTTATTGGACCTAGCCCATACCTGGTGGGTGATGATAGCAGTTGGGTTGGCGATGCCTGTTCCATGGACGATATTCAGTGACAAGTTTCAGATCAAGTAATTCAATGTTGTATCTCGGTACGACCTACAGACGAGGTTTACCAATCTCAGGCAGATGAGCAGGACGGTCGATGGATATGCGACAGAGTTTTCAAGACTGAGTCGGTTTGCTCCCACCTTGGTGGCAACCGAGTTTGACCGAGCGCAGCGGTTCCAACAGGAACTCCACCTAAAGATCATTATAGCAGTAGAGCAGTTTGAGCATCAGACATTTGATGCCGTCTTGTGAGCAGCGAAGAGGCATGAGTATACTTCACAGAGGATTGTAGATAGAACTGGTGGGCGAAAGCGATCCCATGGTCAGATGACCCATTCCTCAGCCCCAGCCCCGACAGCTAGGGCATTGACCATTGGAGCTTCGAGGAGGGCAGCATCGGTTACGTCGGTTCAGCACTCGACTTCGACGTACCCTCAGTAGTAGAAGTAGAGGCAGTCTTCCACAATGGGCTGCACTCATTGTGGGAAGCCAGGACATGTAGTATCAGAATATCGTCGAGCACAAGGATTGTGCTTGGCTTGTGGGGCATCGGATCACATGATAGGGTCCTGCCCACAGAGAGCCGGTTCATCCTCATCAGCCCAGACTAGTCCTTCAGTGAGGGGACCAGCACCAGTACAACAGCAGCAGTACCAGCCTCCGAGGCCATTGCCGCCTCAGGCTCAAGCATTTCAGCAGCAGAGACCGTAGCAGTATGCCCAAGCTCAGATTCAGAATCCCTAGAGAGATTTCCAGCAGAGGGGACCAGCACCCAGAGGGCAAGGTCTAGCAATGGCTTTGACCGTAGAGGAAGAGTTGGCATCAGGTGAGGTTATGGCAGGTACCATTCTCGTTAACTCTTTTCTTACATCAGTATTATTTGATTCGGGTGCATCACATTCATTTATGTCTGCACGATTTGTAACACGAATAGGACTGGAGCCTGAGTCATTATCAGTAAGGCTCAAAATACTTACTGGTAACGGTCTTGTGGGAGTAGATAGAGTGTTTTCCTCGTGTCGAATCGTAGTTAGCGGTAGAGATTTTCTCGCTAGGTTGATAGAGTTCCCGATGGCCGATTATGATGTGGTCCTAGGAATGGATTGGTTAAGGGACCAGTATGCTATAATAGATTGCCATATCGGCAAGATTATTTTTAGTATTCCTGGTGAGCCAGAGTTTTCATTTTTTTGAGGTGGAGTAGAACCTCCCCCAGAATTATGGATGACAGTAGCAGCAGTAGTTCAGTTTCCTAGAGTTGTAGAAGAGTTTCCTGAAGTATTTCTCGAGGAACTTCCAGGCATGCCCCCAGAGAGAGAGATCGAGTTTACCATTGATTTGATTTCCGGATCAGTACCAGTGTCAGAGAGAGTCTATAGGATGGCGTCTTCAGAATTGGAGATCTTGTACAAGATGATTGAAGAACTTAGAACCAAGGAATTCATTCGTACTAGTGGATCACCTTGGGAGCCCCGATGCTTCTTGTGAAAAAAAGGATGGTACGTCAAGATTATGTGTCGATTATCATACTTTGAACTCTGTAACAATCAAGAACAGATACCCTCTACCAAGGATAGATGACTTAGTTGATCAGCTCAAGGGAGCGACTGTATTCTCGAAGATTGACTTACGGTCAGGGTACCATCAGATCAGAGTTAGAAAGAAGGACATCCCAAAGACAGCATTCAGATCGAGGTATGGACATTGGGAGTTCCTTGTTATGCCATTTGGAGCGACCAATGTGCCGGCCGTATTCATGGACCTCATGAATCGTATCTTCATGCCCTATTTGGACCAGTTCGTGATAGTGTTTGTAGACGACAACTTAGTATATAGCAAGAGTGAGACGGAGCATGAGCAACATCTTCATGTAGTTCTTTAGATTCTCAGGTAGCACTAGTTGTACGCAAAGTTCAGTAAGTGTGAGTTTTGGTTGGATCGTATCTCGTACTTAGGTCACATCATCACCAGAGATGGAGTGGAAGTGGACCCCCAGAAGATAGTGGCTATAGAGTCATGGCCAGTTCCCTATACCATCACAGAAGTTCGGAGTTTCCTTGGATTGGCTGGTTATTACCGACGGTTTGTGTCAGACTTCGCTCGGATTTCAGCGCCATTGACGTAGTTGACCCGCAAGGATGTGCAGTTTGCTTGGACAGCAGAGTGTCAGAGTTCATTTGTGAAGTTGAAGCAGAGATTGATGACGGCCCCCATTCTCACTCTTCTCGATGGGACTGGAGGATTTTAAGTTTATTGTGATACTTCAGGCAGAGGATTGGGATGCGTATTGATGCAACATGGTAAGGTAGTCACTTATACGTCATGTCAGCTTTGTGACCATGAGTGGAATTATCCTACCCATGACTTAGAGTTAGCAGCAGTAGTGTTTGCATTGAAGCTTTGGAGGCATTATTTATTTAGAGATCGGTTGGAGATTTTTACCGACCATAAAAGTCTTAAATATGTGTTTACCCAGAAGGATCTCAATATGTGTCAGAGGAGATAGCTAGAGCTGCTTATGGATTATGACATCAACTGCAGTATCATCCTGGGAAGGCCAACGTAGTAGCAGATGCATTGAGCAGGAGAGCCGGAGTCTATTTTCTAACAGCACAGCCAGAGTTGTTAGCAGATCTTCAGAAGATGGGTATTGAAGTTATTCTTCTTTCCAGTATGGCATTGATGGCCAATATGCAAGTTCAATCCAGTATAGTTGAGAGGATCAAGTTAGCTCAGTCAGCGAATTTTAAGCTTCAGCGACTTAGGGCAGAATGTGTAGCAGGGAGAAGACCAGAGCTATGTATTCATGAGGATGGTACACTCTGACATGGGAGGTGTCTTTGTGTACCCAGTGGAGATATCAAACATGAGGTCATGGCAGAATCTCACAGTTCTCAGTATTCGATTCACCCCGGCGGTACGAAGATGTATCGTGATATTCGACAGCATTTTTAGTAGAATAACATGAAGAAGGAGATAGCTCGGTTTGTCTCTCGTTGTTTGGTTTATCAGCAAGTTAAAGCCGAACATCAGAGACCAGCTGGACTTTTTCAACCTTTATCGATCCCAGAATGAAAATGGAAGCACATTACCATAGATTTTGTGACTAGATTACCTAGATCCTCAGCTGGAAGAGATGCTATCTGGGTTATAGTTGACAGACTCACGAAGGTGGCTCATTTTATCCCTTTCAGAATCGGTCAGTCGACGGATCAGCTTACAGAGATGTACCTTAGGCAGATAGTTAGATTGCATGGAGTACCAGTCAATATTGTGTCTGACATAGATTCGAGATTCACTTTGCACTTTTGGCGGAGTCTTCAAGAGAGTTTGGAGACTCGCCTCAAGTTCAGTTCATCCTACCACCCGCAACCAGATGGTCAGTCAAAATGCACAATCCAGACTCTTGAAGATATGCTGCGGTCATGTACACTCGACTTCGGTGATTCATGGGAAGATCACCTGCATCTCGTAGAGTTCTCCTACAACAACAGTTTTCAGGCCAGTATCCAGATGGCACACTTTGAAGCCTTGTACGGCAAGAAATACAGGTCTCCTTTAGCTTGGGATGATATCGGTAAGAGGCAAATTCTTAGACCAGAGATGGTAACACGGACTATTGAGGTAGTCAGGCAAGTTAGAGATCATCTTCGAGTTGTTCAAGATCGCCAGCATCATTGGGCCGATTCTCACCGGCGTCCACTTGAATTTTCTATCGACGACTATGTATTCCTTAGGATCTCGCCTACCCGTGGCATCATTCGTTTCTGCGTGCGGGGAAAGCTTAGTCCTAGCTATATAGGGCCTTTTGACATCCTGGAGCGAGTAGGTGATGTGTCCTATCGTCTCGCTCTTCCGTCGTCGCTACGTGAGGTACATGATGTCTTCCATGTATCCCAATTAAGATGGTATATCCTGGATCCGAGTCATGTCCTTGATCATTCGGAATTGGTTGTTGGTACCAATCTTTCGTATGAGGAGAGACCCGTATCCATATTGGACCGAAGAGAGAAGATACTCAAGAACAAGACTATCAAGTTAGTTCGTGTTGCTTGGGGTCATCACTCTTTGGGTGAGTCAACATGGGAGCGTTAGGATGATATCCGATCGCGATATCTCGACCTGTTTGACTCGTAAGGTATAATGTCTTCTTATGCCTTATGCCTTCAACTTCATTGCTTGTATGAATGATTGCTTGATTGATTGCTTAGTTATAACTTGCCTGTGATTAGTATAGCTTGTTCGATATCTCTAGCCTCTTGATTAAATTCCGAAGATAAAATTCTTTTAAGGTGGGTAGAGTTGTCACCTCCGTTTTCTGCTATACGTATTTCCAATGTACGTGTACGGAATCTTGACCCGTATTTTTACTTATCTTGTCTTGCTAGCTAATTTGGTTTAATCTTGTTTAGATTCATCATGGCATGTCATGGTTGACTTGGTTCATTATTGGTTTGGGTTGGCTTGGTTTGTTTCCATGGTTCAACATGTAAACCCTCACCTACCACCATTCCCATTTAAAACCCCACCTACTTTTCTTTCTCCTCATTATTCCTTATAACTTCTTCTTCTTCTCCATTAAAACCTCTCCCCCTCCATAGGCAAGTGCACCTTGCTCTCACTTGAGAACCTATTTTGATGGTTCCAATGGCTTCTTAGCATGATTCTAAACCACTTTAGAACTTGGAGATTTTTATTTTGGAGCATAGATTTTTGTAGATCTAGGAAATTGCTATTTTTGGATTTTTGAAGTTTTGATCTATTTAACTTCTTCATTTGCATGGTTTGATGGTTCCATGTCATAAAGAATTTTGTTCTACCCCATTTTGACCTAAGGAAGTCCGAATTTGGACTCCGGACGGAAATTTGGCGGAGTTTCGAAGTTTTCGACCATGGTTCGTTCTTCCCGGATTCGTCGGGAAGACGAACAGTGCACTGCTTGGGCGCATGGACTTGTCATGCGCCCAAAGTAGTCTCCCCACTCTAGGGGGCACATATGCCATCATGTGGGCATATAGTGTGCCACATATAGGCGCATAGACTCGTGTTGGCGCATAAGCCTTCACGACTTGTCACCTTGCATCATTCACCCTTAACCTTTGGCCACAATGGGTTCCACCCATGCTTGGGCGCATAGGGCATACCCCTTTGGGCGCATAGAGTGTGCCCTCTCCTATTGGACGTATACCTGTAGCCAGTATGGGTGTATGGCTTGTGTATGGCACATGGCCTTCACACGTAATGCACAAACACCTTTTTTTCGTTCCTTGGCACTTGGCCACGCAAGTGCTTTGGTCATGTTGGCACTCATGCTTAGGCGCATAGCCTGCCCATATGGGCGCATAGGGGCTGCCTCCCTTAGGCACATAAGCCTCCTTCACTTGGGCACATGGAAGCCCATGACCCTCATGCTTTGGCTTTTGTATGTTTTGGCTTATTGCATCTTTTGAGACTTGTGATTTTATGCGATTTTCTTGCGGTTGATCTTCACAACACAACACGACTCGTGTGTGCCACGGCTAGGCACGGCACGGCTCGACACGGTACGACTTGTGCAAGTCGCAGTACGACTTGGCACGATTAGCATGATTTTGTTTGATCATGGCACGACTTTCTATATTTTTGCTAATATAGAGACACGGTATGACTTATACAAGCCGTGGCATGGCTTAGCACGATTTGGCATATATGTGGCCTTCATGTAGGCACATAAAACCTCGTAGACGCATAGCCTTGGGGCACACAATGATTTGGCATTTTTTTCTTTTTGTCATAATATGTACTTTCCTCTATATGCTACCATGTCCTTTGGCTTTATTACATTTTATGCTCTAAGCTACGTTGTCTTCCTTACAATGGTGGCCCGTTAGGGTGCACTCTGGATTATGTCTCTTCCTTACCTACAAGTTAGCTTATGCAATAATATGCTATATGATCATAACCATGATATGTGAAGACGAAATGATGAATAACATGTAATGAACTATGATGGCAGCCCGTCGTGGCGCGCTCCTAACAAGTAACAAGTACAAGTAATACGACATGATGGTGACCCGTTGTGGTGTACCCCTGACAAGTAATCTTGACAGATAACTCATGAACGCTGTTGCGACGGCTAACTGGACATGCTAGTAGACTCTCATGACACCGTGGGTGATTGTATTGAATGTGCTTGTATAAGCTACCAGTCTTGTTTTGTATCATGTCTAGGACTTGTATCCCTGGTTACCATGGTCAAGGATACATACTGAATCTAACTAGGATAATGACTAGATTGATCAAGTAGTTCATATAGAGAGATATTTCGGCTACAAGCAATTCCGTTATCTGGGCGCCTTCCTGATGGACTTGTAGCCTGCCGACAAGTAGGGCATATTTCCAGCTCACTGTTATGTGGGTTACTTCATGAAATGATTACTATGCACACTATCATGTGTTGCACTCAAGTCACCTAACAAGTCAAGATAACTCTTAATATGAATCTTGCGTCTGGATAACCTGGATAGTCTGCAGGGCTTTTGGCCGTAGGGATATCTCATTGCATCTTTTTAGTAACTAGGCTTGTGATAACCCTAGTTAGTTAACTATCAAGCCGTACTATTGCTTGGCCATGAATGTTGGATGGAGTCCCATCTTGTCTAGTCTTGCCCAGACCTAATATATGGCTATCTTTGGACATGCTTGTGTATGCTTTACTTTATTGATAATTGGTTAGAGACTAAGTTCTGCTCAGGTGAAGGGTTACAACCCTGGTCCTTGTTTGGTTTACGGGTTGTAACTTGGTTACCCGAATAGTCCTTTAGTTATCTTATCGTTTATCACCCTGTTTTCTCTAATTCATGTTTTTTGTTATTTTATCTATAATTTTATGTGCTGACATGCTGGTCTTAGTTCTTAAGTGAAGCCTCCTTTGTGGCACTTGCTCGTTCTGGGGTCTGATCCAGCTGGTTTTGTATGGCCAGATTTCAGAGTAGCACCCGAGGATCTTCCAGCCTTCAAGCCAGATGGTGACCACTAGGCGCAACCCTGGCAACGAGTGGGTTCTTATTTTATTCTCCCACTCCCTTGTAAAAATATTCTTTTGAGGCGTTTAGCCGCCGAACAAGTGTTATCTTGTTTGCAACTTTATTTACTGTCTGCCTACGGGCTGTAACATGATTGACAAATCCTAGGGTTGATCATATATGACTTAAACTCTTGCTAGTCTTCATATTTTGTATGACTAGCTTTATGATCATCTGAATATGTCACGTATGGGACGCCTTACCTTGTATGTTTGATGATCTACCATCTTGTTATATTTACTTGCTTGCTTGAGATTGAGACACTAGGCTTGTTCTTGACCCTAAGAGACTAATGGCTTATAGTAAACCCTTATGCATCTAGACAACCGTGACCGTATTGCGAGGTGGGATTCACTTCAATATATGTAGCTGGCTGTGTCTGTCCCCCGCTCTCCAGTATTCTGGTTCTGGGGCGTGACATAGAATACAGGAGAATGGACACTCCCCGTGGTAAAACCACGGAGAATGGACATTCTCTGTGTTAGAATGCACAGAAAATGACTATTCTCTGTGTTAAAATCATAGAGAATAGACATTCTCCATGTTAAAATCACGGAGAATAGACATTCTCCGTGTTAAAATTACGGAGAATGGCCATTCTCCATGGTAAAATTATAGAGAATGGACATTCTCCGTGCTAGAATGTAGGAGAATGGCCATTCTCCATGTTAAAATCACGGAGGATAGACATTATTTGTGTTAAAATCACGGAGAATGGCCATTCTCCGTGTTAAGATCACGGAGAATGATCTTTTTTTCCCTTCTTTCTTTTAAAGTATATATTGATTGACATCATACCTTTCATTGTTTTTTTGTTTTATATTAGTGTAAATAACCGAGCAGCTCAACGAGACAAATAAAAGACTCATTAATGAGAAAAGCGAGCTTCATAAGCAAGTTGAATCGTTATAGAATGAAGCCATTAAGATACAAAAATCGCTGATCTCGAAGACATTATTGCAGCATTGCAGCATTGCAGCTTGATACTCAACCAGCTGATGAACAATAAGCTGCTGAACATGCTACTCCAAAAGAAGTCAAAACAAGAGAAAGGGGGAAAGAGGTTGAGATAACCATCACCGGTAGTAGCCGATGAAGATTTTAGTCCTATGGGAAAGAATACAGTAGCAGAGGCTAATAAAAAGCGAAAGACAACCGCCCCTCCAAAACCAAACCTCAAGCCAAAACTGGGGGACGAGTAAAAAATAAGCAGACGGATTCGAATGAATCTGCTGAACCCGGACAAGACGCTAAAACGGCTGAACTAGCAAGAAAGGGTGTTATACTAAGGGAATGCGATGACCTCATACATTGGGGGGATGCAAATGAAGAGCTGAAGAAGCTTTACAAGCACATCATATTCCCAAGAAAGATGAGTCCAACGTATGTATTCTGAACTCGACCAATCTCCGTCCAATTCATAACAAAGAATGGCCATTCTCTGTGACAGTTGGACGGAGAATGATCATTCTTCGTGTCAGTTGGACGGCGAATGACTCTTTTTTTCTTTTATCTTTTATCTTTTCCTTTCTAGTCTTTTTCACAATTATATCATGAGAATCTCTATTAAGTTAATCTAAACTAAATTTATGTGTAGTGATATTGTATACATGAATATCCCGAAAGAGAGAGAAAAGGGAGTTGCTGTCGTCATGTCAACAAAAGACATAAAGACATACTCATCTATGAAGACATAGGGGCTGGCATACTCAATATAATAATATCCCGAAAGAGAGAGAAAAGAGAGTTGTTCTCCACGATGCCCACAACAACTAGCACCCAACTGCCTCTTATATACGATGTTTTATATGAAGTGCTTGATGAATGCTCCCTTCGAAATCCTGAGAGTAAAAGACAATGTCGTTCACCAGAAGATTACAATGACGAGGTTGGGATGGGCTAAGAAGTTGCTTTCAAGTGAACATGTAACACCATAAGTACCAACCTAGCAATGATATTGTAAAACAAAAATATAAATGGGCTAAGAACTTCTTTCTATATCTTCTGTTGGCATCTTTTGTAACGTCTACTCTGTCTTTTATAATAAAATTATTTTTGAATTACATTTACACTGTTTTATATATATCATTTTTGAATGGCCATTCCCCGTGTAAATCTCACGGAGAATGACCATTCCCCGTATTAAAATACAGGAGAATGACCATTGAATGAGCATTCCCCGTGTTAGAATACAGAAGAATAGCCATTCTCCGTGTTAAAATCACGGAGAATGCCCATTCTCCGTGTTAGAATGCAGAAGAATGGCCATTGTCCGTATTAGAATGCAAGAGATAACAATTCTCTGTGTTAATATAACGGAGAATTGCCATTCTTCTTGTTAAATTGACAGAGAATTGCCATTCTTCGTGTTAAAATGAAGGAGAATGTTTGAACTGGCTGCGGTCCTGAGAGGAATGGCTAACTGCCTGCGGCTCTGAGAATGTTCTCTATGTGGGAGCCTTTAATGACTGTCTTTGAACAAGTCTTAATTGCCACCATCTTTCTCGGAGGAAGTTGAGGAGTTTTTGACATGGCATTCACTTGTAATGAACCTATTAAATGAGATTTATTATGCTGACTATTAGGTTCATCTGTATTTATTGGCCAATAAATGCGTTGTGCATGACGCTGGGCCATTCATAGCCTATAAAAAGGGGCTTCTTGAGGAGCAAAGTCCATCATCTTCATATCATTCCCATTATGTACGATCCTGACTTAGCTTTAAAAGAAAATTGGCCTAGCATCAGTTGGCTGTTGGCTGTGGATCTTTTCGTTCAAAAGAGTTATGTTCTTGTAGAAGAACACGTAGTAGTGAGTCTCGAGATGTATTGGAGCTCCTTGCTCGAACCTGAACAATATCTTGGGAGTCCTTGTGTTGTTGAAAAGTTAGGGGTCATACTATGCCCTTCCCAGTAAGGGTCTAGCAGCCCATTATGCTAGAAGAGCCACAGGTTGTGCTCTGTCCTGCTCATTCGGGCATTCGGGGTTGCACATACAAAAAATGAGGAATACGCTTCGATGGAGATCAATCTTCTAGTATGTGCACCAAGAAGAATAAGGGCTGCGCTTGTGAAGATAAACCCTCTAGTAGACTTCTTTAGGCCTTGCTGAATATGGAATAAATCCTTTGTAGAAGAATAGTATGAGTCTTTTATGCATGTGTAGCCTCAATAAATCTGTAATAGATCTTTTGTAGACATAATATAAAAGAACTTCTTTCTATATCTTCTGTTTGTCTTTTATTCTTCTGTGTCTGCGTCTTTTGTAACGTCTGCGCTGTTTTTATAATAAAATCACAGAGAATGGCCATTCTCTGTGCTAGAATACAGGAGAATGGCCATTCTCCTTGTAAAACTCACGGAGAATGATCATTCGTCGTTGTTAAAGTGCCGGAGAATGGTCATTCTTCGTGTTAAAAAATACGGGGAATGGCCATTCTCCATGTTAGAATGACGGAGAATGGCCTTTATGCAGTCAAAAAAATATGAAACAGTAGATATACAGACTTCAAAATAGCACCATTGATATCAAAAATGTAAGAAATGTATTCAAAAAACAATTATATACAAGAAAGAATATATGTATATGTATTAACGAGGGGGCGCTGCTCCCTCGACCCCCTTAGCAGCACGTGGAGGGAGAGGGCAAGTGGTGCGATTGTGATTACCTAATTCAAAGCAATTCTAGCACCTCATCTTCCTCTTCTCTTTTTTCTTGTTCTCATATTTGCTCTTATAACGGTCTGCCTTTGGACGGTCGAGGCACCGTTTCGGAATAGGGGGTAGAACCAAATCATTGGGATTATTTTCAAACCATTTTTCACAATCTGGAACTGGACGAACTGCACATGAATATAGCTTCTTGTAGAAATATGATGTCCAATACTGCTCCACAAAATCTTAAACGGATTTCTTCGAACCAAATTTGATGTATTAGATTGCATAGCTACATGGAAATCCATATACCTTCCATCTACGACAACTACAATGCCAATCAAGAAGATTCACCAGGTGGGAGGAAGTATCTACATCCGGGGAAGAATGCATTTGACCAATGTTCAGGTTTTTGTTTATCCATCTAAGTCACAACATGACCACAATTCAGATCATAAATATTCTTAACTGCTTGTTTATACCCACCTCTATACAAAAAAAAATAAGAAACAAGGAAGTCAAGACACAAGTAGATAAAAAAATAGGGACTATTCTTCGTGTTAAAATCACAAAAAATAGACATTCTCTGTCCAAAAATAACGGAGAATGGTTATTCACCGTGCTACGCATAACAGAGAACAAACATTCCCTATGAGAATTACACGGAGAATAGTCATTCTTCGTGTTAAAATAACGGGGAATGCACAGAAAAGATGTATATATCTATCTGATTTACACACCTGGTGTTAGAGCATATACTGCTTGCCTCCAAGCTTCAAGTACAAGCAGATACACTCTTTCATTTCCTTTCTCCTTCAGCAGTATGTTATTCTTCATATGATAATAGCAATAGCTATGGTAAGCTATAGGAAACACTTTAGGAACTTCAAAAACTAAACCGGTGCCTTGATCTGAAAGAAAGATTTTTAAGAAACCATTCTCAATTGTCGCCATCTTCGTCCGAGACTATACCATAGGCAAGAGGGTAAAACTGTTGGTTACTATTCTTTGTTGTAGCAGACATCAAACAGTCTCTAAACCTTCCTATAAGAAAAGTCGCATCCAAATATAGCATCGGGCGACAGTATTGAAAGCCTTCGACGTAAGCCCCATATGAAAGAAGAAGCCGCTGAAACCTCATTGTCGTATCATTTTTCTGAAAGTCGATAACGGAACCAGTATTGGTTTCCTTTACCTTGTCGATATACCAACGTAAGTCGCTGTAAGCTCTAACATAATCTCCGTACATTTCTTGGTGCACCAGCCTAATGTCGTGGTATGCCTGCCCGTAGGTAAGAGATAAACCATAGTCAACCTTGAATTCGTCGACAATTGATTTTGTCGACTTTTTAGGATCCATCCGAATAATGTCACTAACCAAACTTTTTACAAACTTTGCTGGACAACTAGATGACCATTATCCATATAGCCAGCTCCATAATTGTGTTCTTCCACATACCTCTTCACCTCAAAATTTTGATTATCTTCCGAAATAGATATAGCATGGAAGCTCCACAAACAAGCACGAGTCTTGTAATTCTTGCAGCAAATAGTGTACCTCCCCGGCTCAGATTTTAAAATATGGAATGGATGAAGAGATTCAAAACATACCTTTATAACAACATGCCTAACTTCTTCAACACCATTTAGAAATATCTGACCAACGCTGGTAATTGATCCAGGCCACATATCTGATTTCTTCTTCTTTACTGTCTCAAGCGAGCCCTCATAAAATTCTACTACTCGTTTATCCTTTACAGTAGGAGAACATTTACTCAAAGATCTAGAAGAAGAAGACAAAGGTACCATGGAAATGTTTTGACAAGCAAAAGATGTCGATGAAGAACATGGAGGATATACTTGCTCCATAAATAGATCAAAGCTCACGTCATGGGTACCGTGGAAACCATCAACCAATGGCCGAAGCCAAAAATCACTGTCAACGTACATTTCAATCCCATCAGAATGCAAAAACTTGAAATGAACGGAAAGTGGATCCAAAGAAGTCCATTGATCGCACACTTGATGCTTTAAAAATTCTACGGTACTTTCATAAGTGACAGGGCTGGAAAGTAGGTCTTCCTTGAAATAAATATTAACTAAACAGCTTGAATCCATCCCCCTGATAACATAAAAACAGAAGAGATCACAAATCAGAACAACATATTTTTTGATCATTCGTCGTTCAAATATAACGGAGAATGACCACTCTCCGTCTACAACTCACGGAGAATGATCATTCTCCGTCCTACTATAACGGAGAATGACTATTCCCCGTCATGTGTGAAACGGAGAACGATAGTTCTCCGTAAAAGTAAATAGAGAATGATCTTTCTCTGTGACAAGTGAACGGAGAATGACCATTCTCCATCATATTAGCACGACGAATATCATTCACCGTCATATTCGCACAAAAGAACCAGATTAAAGATCTCTCTAATCGTTTCTCAATTAAAAATCATCATAACAAATTCAAATTCAACAAAAATTTTAAGATCTACGAAGATGATGAATGAATTTCTACATATCTGAACTCTCACCTTGTTTTAAGATCTACAGAAAGAGAAGATGAAGATATTCTCTCCACAATTGACCTAATCGCCGGAAAACTTCAAATCTTTCCACAAAGATGATGATGATGATGATGAGCGATAATCGGAGTTCGACTAAAGAAAAGCACAGTGAACTATGAACAATCTTTGCGATCTCTGCTGAAGATGAGAGCAATGAAATTCAGATCTCTCGTGAAGAAGAAGAAGACGAAAATCGCAATCCAAATATGAGTTTGTGAATTCAAATATATATATATATATATATATATATATATATATATATATATATATGACCAAATTTGCGTGAAAGGGTAGTTATGATATTATCAAAATGGCAATTTTGTAAATACAGAGCATCAAAAGGGAATCTTATGATATTATCAAAATGGCAATTTTGTAAATACAGAGCATCAAAAGGGAATCTTAGAATATTTAACGTGAAAATACATAATTTTGGGTATTTCATAAAACCCACCATGCGGATGGGTTTTTCATAAAAACTAACCCCGAAAGTGAGTATCTCAGCAATTTACAGTTATTTTGGAACCCTAGATAATTCTATCTAATTTACTTGAGGGTTCTGATTGTTCGATCAAAATTTTTATGACCTATCACTTTAGATTCCTTCTTATACATATTGTTTAAGTTTTAATATAAATCAAATCATTGTTTTGTTCAGATTGTTGGATAGTGATTGGTTTTGACGACTTTTCAACGAACAATTGAATTCGGTTTCATACTATGCTTTCTATATGGATTCAGTTTCAAACTATTCCATCTGTCACTACTATGGATTCAATTTTCAAACTATGCACTCTCTATATATAAATTATAAGTAGTTAAAAGATTCCTTAAAGTAATGGGTGTGAGTTGGTAGCAAAACGCTACAGCCGCTCGATTTGGCTAGAGTCGAAGAAGAGGCATTCTGTAATAATCCATGTTGTTTGCACATGGTTTGGTAAGGAGTGTTGCATTGTGTTGCAATTTCTTCGATTTTAAAGGTTTTAGATGGAAGTTTGTTACTTTGGCGATTCTGATACAATATTTAGGAAGGAGAGCTATGAGGAATGTTATATATACTGAAGTTTAGCAAGACTACTATGTATCAGAATCTTTTGATATTATATACAATATTATAAAGGTTTTGGATTTTATTTTGTTAATTCATTGTATGTGGACATTAATATTCCATCGTTTGGAAGTTGAGGATACTGGAAATTGTAATGCAATTTTTTGTTGTCTATATGCCATATGATTTAGCAATCAGTAAGGACCATCAAGTGCCAATAAAATTATGAATTAAGTATTACAAATTATGCGGTCATTTAAATAATTATGCTTAATGTACAACATGTTGACCATCAATTACTTGTTTTGGAATTACAATTAGTCTCTATTATACAAGTAATCTTTTGATTGATGGATTCAATTATTAAATAATTAGTCTCCAAATTGGTCTAAAGTTTGCTTATTCTTCTTTTAAAAGATTTTCTTTATATATTTGGATACTTAAAGAGGAAAGAGGTGCTGATAATGCTCAGTTTAGACCAAATATGTTCAGTTTGGATATATATTTTGGAGTTATTATTTCAGTTAACGTCTATGATTTTTTCTTTGGATGCATATCCTCAGTAGATTATTACATAAATTTTGTTATATTGATAATAACCAAACTTTTCAAATTAAAATTCATGCTTATGCTTTCGATTACTTTATTTGAGTAATAATCTTAAAAATATGCATATACATAAGGTTTTGGACATGATTCGGCTTTATAAAATTTAGTCAACATTCAAATTTTTGGTGCCTTTTATGACTAGCAATAATTGTCTAATATTCTAAATAGACTCATTTAAACAAGATATCGCCAAAGTGACCTCTCTTGCGTAGATAGTCTATGAGGAATGTTGGATGTTTGTGTGTGTAAATTCATGCGAGTATTAGCCGGCCCAAAGAAAGGTTAATATTTAGCCGAATTGCACACATACCTGTAACGATAAATGTGTGACAATTATAAGGTTTACATGTGAATAATGTAATGCTCCAGTCCCAAAATACTTAGGACTAGGTACATAGACATGTCAGCTGCATACATACAAAAAATACTCCAATATATGAAAATCTCGTATGTATCCATAAGCTGTAAAATACAGTAAACCAAGACAACTAAATCTCATCCACTAAATAAGAGAATAATAATATGAATCAACTGTGAAATTTGTCATTTATACATCTAGTTGGGCGGAGACAAATCCAATAGCAACTAATTGAAATAAAAGAAAATATACAAGGAAATGATCGATAAAATGACAAGACGAACCAAGAGCAATCATCATCGAAGGAATGGAGAAGATCACGGCCATGGCTAGAACACCTGCGAAAAGTCACAAAGCACACACCTGGAGAGATAACCAGGTCCTCAGAGGGACGTAACAAGATACATAAAGAACATGCCACATAACTGAATATATATAATATGTCATCAATCACAAGTAAAGTAAAATAGTCCCAATTGTAACAAGATCCAAATATCTCATCATCGAAACAGTGGACTACCCCTACAACCAAACAAGGACAAGGGATAGTACACTATACCGTGATGCGACATTGTCCCAAGCTACTAATGAAACATGGGTGATATGACATTGACGAGGGTTACCTGACCATTCTAATGTGTTTATGCAGTTAAGAACAAACCTTTAACGCATGGGCACTTTGGCTGCAGGAAAATCAGGTATGGTTCCACAGGGTACCAGGGACCTCAAAGCATAACATTCATCGAATGTCAGAGGCCAACAGGAAATTAGGAATCGGAATCCAGGACCGTATCTCCAGCGGAGATAACCGATAATAATAGGAAAGTGCATACGTAGCCCATACTTTAAGGGACTGTTTTTCCCACCCAATACCTAGTAGAGTCACATCCATGACTCCTATACCTCTACTAACTGCCAAGTCTCCTAACATGCCTCTATTAGCAGTTAGCCCTAACGCATGCGCACAGGTGATCAGCCATCACGCAAGTACCTCTACATGCTACTCATCTCACACATACCTTATGGTACAACTGTGTCAAGGCTTATGATATATTCTAAAAATGGTAGTCCCTTAACTCTAGGTCTATATGCAATCTAAGGATAATAAGTAAAGTAAAGCTAATATCATTGAGCCGGTAGTAAGGCAGGAACTGTAATAATGGTACATCTACAAAACTGAAAATAACAAACAATGATATGCAAATAACAAAAATATAGACTAAATATAAGCAGTAAATATGGCAAGGTATCTTGCCTGAAAGTGGTGCGAGATGTAGCAAAATCTAACAGTCAGAGTCGTCAGCACGAAGGTCAAAATCCACAAAGAGCTCTGGATGCTGAAACAAACATTACGAACGTGTTTGGTACAAAAGATATACCTAGAAAATGCCTGTCCAAAAGTCAAATTCTGGAACAAGGGCAAAATAGTAATTTTGGATCAAAACGATGTCCGCCGTTGGAACCGTTTTGCACCGAAAAGTATGCCAGTACCTACGATCTCTAAAGTCTTCAAACTATATGTCTACGAATCCAGTTTGAGGAGATAAACCCAACCGTATGTCTAAAGTTGGATTCCGGCGGGCCGTGTACAATTTTGCCTATTGGATCGGGTCGTGGGCCAGCCAAATAGGCGTTCCAGTCGACCTTCTCATAATCGGACCAAACTTGGCACACAGGACCAAAAATTTTATACGGTTCTGTTGGCACAAGTTTCGTCTTGATACGATGAACATACACGAAGTTATGACCAACTTTGCAAAAGGTCGATACGAGGGTATCTCGACGGATACGTACTGATTTCGTCGCGCACACGTAACGAAATCGAGTTCTGTTTGTTCCCATACGTCGGCAACATCCATATACGCCTTTCGATGCATATAGTGCACGATCAGGTCACCTGGTTTGTTGGGACACACGTCGTATCGGGAATTATTTCTAAAAATTTCTGTTTTTGATAACTGTTTTTGTCGAACTTTGAAATCAGAAATCCTTACCTAAACTGAATGAAAAATTAAACTAAAAGAGAGGGTTTGTAGTACTACATGTGGTCTATAATGCCATTCAGAATGTTTTCAAAAGTTATTACAAGATTGTTCAAAATTCATCCCCAAACATGGGGGTTCTAACTATTTTCAACAGTCAAAAAACATTTTTTTTCAAGATTTTTGGGTCAAATTTTTTACCTGATGGGTTGATGCCTCCCGGTACTGGAAGGTGGATCGTCTAGTGGGTCAGGTAGGTTCTATGCGACAACTTGCAGAATCATAAAACAATGTCCATGCTCGAAGTTAGGGGTCGGGGAAATGGTGTATCTCGTGGTTACTCAAAACAGAGTAATCCTCTGGTTGCTGTTGGCCTGGCAAGCGTGGCGGCGCTCCGACGAACCCTGCGGTGGGGCAGGCCGTCGGAGCGGTACGCAGGTGCGTGAGGAAGACCCTGGCGTCTTTAGGGTGGCGGCACTTGAACAATTTGAGGAGATTTTTCCTTTGTTATCACGAGCACGATAACTATATGCGAAACTTTAAAATTCGATTCTAATCGAATTTTGTTTCGATTTAAATCTAATTTGATTAAATCCAGTGGAGATTTAATTTAGGATTGGTGTTATCTAAGGAGGATATGGAAATGATTCTAATGGTCGAGATTGATGGAATTTAAATCAAAGATTTTTGAACTCTTTGAATTCAAAGAATCCTCTGTACAGAGGCTTCGTGCGGTTCTCAAGAAAAAAAGAAGATGAACTGTAACTTCGGTTACTGTTCATACTTGGGTTTTTTTTCTTTTTTTATATAAACCATTTATATATACATATATACATATATATATATATATATATATATATATATATATATATATATATATATATATATATATATATATATATATATATTCCTTCATGACTTTCGCTCTGACCCCCCCTTTCCCCCATTTCTTATCGTCCATGGACCGCCTCCAGTCGGATGTAGCCGGTCCTCGGCTCTGTCCCCTCCTCGGATGTCGTCTGCTCGCCCCCAGCCCACGTCGCAGCTTCCTTTCGCCGGCCTCGACGCTGTATTTTTCCTCGCGGCTTCTAAGCACCACCGCCGGGGGGCTCCGTGTCACCTCCGGCGTGCCCACCGCCGCCCTCTCATCGCCGGGGTCCCGATTCCTTCCTCGATCCGGGTCGATTCAGCTGTGGACCCTCCCCCCTTCCTTTTTGGTGCTCCCCCTCATCCCCCTCCGGTCGCATGGACCACCGCCCAGCTCCAGTTAGTCGGTCGAGGTCCGTCCTCGACGGCAGCTCAGGCTCCCAGCCTTGGCACGGCTCTTTTCGGGACCGAGCCTCCTCCCCAGCCCCTCGCGGCCGTGGTGCAGGGAGCCCCCTCTCCCCTCCTCCCCTCGGATTTTTGAATTTTAAAATTAGTAATCCCGTCCCCCGGCTTGGTCAAATTGGGTCCATGCACCCCATCAGCGGGCTATGCGCCTCGATCTCAGCCTTTGGCATGCGCCCGTTGCCCAGGCCATGCGCCCCTGGAGCCTCCGCCATGCGCCCTCTTCGAGGGGTATGCGCCTCTCCAGCTCGCTTTCCCTCCTAGTTGTGCAGGGGGGTCAGCCCATGCGCATGCTCTTGCTCGCCTGGAGCCCTCTCTCCCTGTGGTGTTCCAGTCTCTGCGCCCTTGTGCCGTTCCTCTGGGGGCCCTTACACCCGGCCAGAGAGTGGTTTCAGGCGGCACTCCGGACCAGCCTGCGCCGGGCTTCCCTCCTTATGCGCCTTGCTTCCCTCCTTCTGTGCCTCCCTCTGTGAGCTCGGCCCCGCATATGCCCTCCCGCTCCTTTCCCTCGCTCGGGCTCCGCCCTCCCTCCCCCCTGGCACCCTTCCGGTCTCAGGAGCTCCATGCGCCCGATTTTTCTGCCCCCGCGCCCGCTCAGACTCTCTGGCCGTCGTCGGGTCTAGCGGGCGGCGTTCTTGCGCCTAATCCATCTCCTCCTGCTTCCTCAGCCGCGGAGGCTGCTCTCTTCTCTGGGTCCTCCCCTGCGGCGCTGGGGTTTCCTGTTGCCGGTCCTAGCCCCAGCTGCCCCCTCCGCTCCTTCTTCCCCTGTCTCCGATAGCGTGCTGCCCTCGGCTCGGACTACGGCCCCTGGCTCTCCTCCTCCTGCCGGCCCCTCATTTTCAACGACATCGGCCTCTCCACCCCCTTCCGGGGTTCTTCCCGCGGTCTCGTTCGCCGATATCGTGAGGCCCGATCGCGCAGCCCAGACAGTGCCTATCCTCCCCGACGTCCCACTCTCGGAGATCCTTTATGATCCCCCTGAAGAGGGCAGGCCGATCTCCATCCCTTTCTCTGAAGCCGACCTGTCCAGCCTTCACCAGCGTTTCACCTTCACCTTTGTGCTTCTGTTCTCTCCAGGGTGTCCCAAACTCGCCAGAGTACAAGAATGCATAGCCAAATGGCACCTCCAGGCGGCATACAGAGTCGCCCTACTGGACCCTAAAAACATTCTACTTCTCCTTTCATCGGAAGAAGACCAGAGGAAAGCCCTGACTCATAGCACAAGCAAGGTGGATTCCAAAACCATGACAGTCGTCAGATGGTTTCAGGCCCTCAACACCACAGAAGACTCTCCAATTGTGGCAGCCTGGGTTACCCTCCCCAACCCTCCTCTGATCTGCTTCATCCCTGTGTCTCTCAAAAGAATAGTAAACTCGTTTGGCACATTCGTAGCCATGGCAGAAGAGACCCGGAACATCACCAGAGCTAACTACGCGAAAGTCTGCGTGGAACATGACATCTCCAAAGAACTTCCCAAATCCATCAATATTGAGCTAGGTAGAAAAATCCACATCCAACCTCTCATCTATGACAACAACGTCCTCTTCTGCAATCACTGCCACATTAGAGGACACCTCACTAAGTTCTGTTACAAAGCCCATCCGGAATTGAGACAAAAGAAATATCTGGCCACCAAGGAACTCCCCAAGCAAAAGAACCCAGAAAAATCACACACCAACCAACCACCCCAAAACCCCCACCTCAGATTCGAAGAAAGTCCAGCCTCGCCCCGGACAACCATCACCACCCCCACCTGTTCAAGGCCATCCAACCGCCATCGGACCGAACCCTATAACCACCACCAACAGATTCGATGTGCTTGTCTCGGAATCCATGGCCGAAGACGAAGCCCCAGAGAACCAATCCATCACCATCATAACACATCCGTCCGCCAAACCAACGCCAACTCAGCTGAGCACACCTTCCTCCCATCTCAGCGAGGCCAGTCACAGAATAATCTCCAAGATCAAGGGCACCCAGTTCAGAGAAGGACATATCGATAGCTGCCCATCCAGAGATTGATTCCCTCATCCCAAAATACCGACCAGACAACGCTAGAGCTGAACTGTTCCCTTTTGACCAAGAGACAGCATAAAGAATGTGCCAAGCCATGTAAGCAGGCTTCCTGGACCCCGACAACCCCATAAGTGCTCTGGTAGAATCGGACGGATCGATTGGATCTGAGGACGCCAGCATTGACGCTCAGACAATAGACTCTGAAACTAGTCCTCTGGTCCCACCCGGGACAGCCCCCACCACCCTCGGAGCTACCAACAACATCCCCAAAAACTCCCACAAACATAAAAAATAAAACAAACAAGGACAACATTCGACTAGGACCACGCGATCTGCCTCGAAGCTCCAAAACCTCGACCCCCTCCCACTCCAATATGCTTAACATCCTTTCATGGAACGTGAGAGGCATCACCAATAAACCGACGCTGAACAGAATCCTCAGCATCAAAAAATCTCATAAAATTGACATTTTAGTGATCATTGAACCCAAACTACCGCAGAAGAGAATCAAAGGTATCCGACTCCATCTGGGTTTCCAGGACGCTGTGGCTGGTAGTCACGACATCTGGATTTTCTTCGGCTCCCGGACCAAGTTTGGCATATTACAAGACTCGAGACAAGCCCTCTCGTGCTGGATAGAGCACCCGGACCTCCCATCCCGATCCCTCCTCTCTGCAGTCCACGACAGCTGTAACATCTTAGAACGTAGACATCTTTGGGACTATCTCTCTACCGCCCTTCTTCCCCCCACCAATCTTCTGTGGTTGTGCATTGGAGATTTCAACACAATCTCTTCCAGCTCCGAGAAGCTTGGGGGATGCTCGTCTCCACTTCCAGCCATAGAAGACTTTAATAACTTTATTTTCAATGCCCAACTCACTCCCCTCTCCTTCTTCGGCAATGCTTTTTCCTGGTGCAACATGCAAGAGGGAGCCCGTCGTCAGTACTCCCGTCTGGACCGAGCTCTGATCAACGGCCCCTTGTCAGATATGAGTCTCATATCCAACCTATCTCACCTCAACACCACCAAATCGGACCACTCCCCTCTGCTCATCGAGATCAGCAGGAATTCCCAGTGCATCAAAAAACCCTTCCGATTTCTGAACTTCTGGAGACACCACCCCCAATTCCAAGGCTTTGTAACTAATGCCTGGAATTCGACTGACGACCCAGATCCCCTGATACGAGTTGCGATCAAACTTCGAGCCACCAGTTCGGCTCTATCCTCATGGAGCAATGTCGCCTTCGGGAACATCTTCTAGGCCATTAGAACCGCGGAGGATGACGTGACCAGAGCCGAAGCCAGATTCGTCACGGATAGGTCTCCGGAGGCTAGGATGTTACTCAATCTTTCCAGAGCTATTCTCAAATCTCGCCTGAAAGTAGAGACAAAATTCTGGAAGCAAAAAGCTAGATTAGCCTGGGATCTTGAGGGAGACCACAATACAGGCTTCTTCCATGCCTGTATTAAGGGGGGCAGACACCAACTCAACATCCATCGCATCACCGATGAGAACGGCACCTTACGTCAGGACCAGAAGAGTATCCAGGAGGCCACGATGCAATTCTACTCCACGCTCTTCGCCAAAGAGACCATCGTCAAGGACGACGAGCTTCTCTCAGAGATCCCCTACATCATTACTGATAGCGAGAATGAACAGCTGCTCATCCCCCTGTCCGCTGAAGAAGTCAAATTGGCTGTCTGGGCCCTGGACGATCACAGCGCTCCCGGTCCGGACGGGTTCTCCGGAGTCTTCTTCAGATCATGCTGGGACATCATCGCCCATGATTTGCTTCAAGCCGCCATCACTTTCTTCCAAGAAGCCAGATATTCGAAATCTATTTCCAAGGCCAACCTCATCCTCATCCCCAAAAAAGATACCCGGAGACCTTCAGCGACTTTCAACCCATTAGCCTATGCAACTTCATCAACAAGATCATCTCGAAGATCATCGCCAACCAGATGACCGAGCTTCTCCCTAAGATCATTTTCGAAGAACAGAGTGGCTTCGTCAAGGGTCGAAACATCACCGACAACATCCTTCTTGCCCAAAAAATGGTCACCTATATGAAATTCCCGGCTAGGGAGGGCAATGTTGACATCAAGCTTGACATGGAGAAAGCTTACGATCGGCTGGACTGGCAATTCATGATATGGGTGTTTAGAGCTTTCGGCTTCTCCGAACACTAGATTAACATCATCTTCAGATCCATCAGCAACTCCTGGTTCTTTACCATGATTAACGGTCAAGCTGAGGGTTTCTTTCCCTCCACTCATGGTGTACGCCAGGGAGATCCTCTGTCAGCCACCATCTTCATCATTGTCACCGAAGCTCTTAGCAGAAACCTTAACAGCATGATCAACAACCCTAGTTCCACCATTTCCATACCACTACCGGCTGCCCCATCATCTCGTACCTCACCTTCGCAGACGACGTTCTCATTTTCTTCTCAGGCGATATCGGATCTGTCCAGGTGGTTCTCCACACCCTGGATTGATACGCCAAATGTTCAGGCCAGTGCGTCGACAAATACAAAAGTGTTTTCTAGACCCATCACAAAGCGGACATGAATCACTCTGCCAGACTTGCCAACCTGACTTCTTTCAACATCGCATACCCTCCGTTCTTCTACCTAGGATGCCCACTAGTCTATGGCAGATCCAACTCGAGCATTTTTGAACCTCTCATGTCCTCCATCAGGAATAAGATCGTGGGATGGCACAACGCCACCCTCTTCCCAGGCGGGAAGATGGTTCTCATCCGGCACGTGCTATCCTCCATCCCTGTTTATATTCTGCCGGTCTACGGCCCCCCAAGAAGGTCCTCTCTAAGATCGAAGCTCTCCTCACTAGCTTCTTTTGGGGCCACTGCCATGGCAAGGACAAGCATCACTGGGCCAGTTGGTCCACGATGGCCAAAGCCACCGACAAGGGCGGCCTGGGATTCAGCAGATTGGAGCACCTAGTGGCAGCTAGCTCTATGAAGTTATGGTAGAAGCTGCACACGAACCTCTTCCCCTGGTCCAGGTTTATGAAGGCCAGATACTTCATATTCGGCCACCCTTCCTTACCCTCAACGAACTGTTGATCGTCGGCCACCTGGAGGCGCTTCTCTCGCAGTCGCGATATCGCTGAACCCCTTATCCGCATGTAACTGGGCAACGGTCAATCCTCGGTGAACCACGAATGCTGGCTGGGGGACTCACTTCTCGTGGTCCACAACCAGCCTAGCGGAAAGATCAGAGACCTATGGGACACCAATGACGGTTGGATTTGGAACAAAGTCAGAGACTGGTTAGGTCTTGGGGCGACAGAGAGTCTAGCTGCCGTCAACTTAAGGATCTCCGATGACCCGGATTCCCTTCGGTGGACCCTCAACCCCAGCGGGCAGTTCTCGCTGGCCTCCGTCAGGATTCTCACTAGAGGGATCGGTCTACCGTACCCTATTATCGCCCCCTACTGACAAACTTGTATTCCGTATAAATGGTCAATTTTGTTATGGAGAGCCCATAAACGTAAGCTCCCCACTGACGACTCCATCACCATCTTCGGCTACAGCCTTGCATCGAGATGCCACTGCTGCATCTATCCCCAGACGGAATCGGTCGAGCATGTCTTCCTATCCGGTGACCTGGCCAAGCACTTCTGGACCAGCATTAACACCAAGCTTCGGCAGAGTTACCACCCTGGAGGCTTCAACGATCTGCTCCCCACCTGGGGAGCTACCCACGACCGTCAAATCATCGCAGCCGCCGATATTTGGGTTTTGTGGAAGAATAGAAACAAGTATAGGTACGAGGGCCGTTCATTCCTCCCCCACCAGATCGTGCACGAAGCCCTTCGCCAGATCCATAAAGTATGGAGGCACTGCCCACACTCCGAGGACAGCCTTTGGTCCGCATTAGAATAGGACCCACCTCCCCGGCCACCGGTCGGTTTTTGGTTTTCTTGCTGTGGCGCGTGGCGCTCTTACTTGTATAGGCTTCAACATTTTACGCCTGATACTTCAATAAATATATATATTAATATATATATATATATATATATATATATATATATATATATATATATATATATATTTTTTTTTTTTTTTTTATATATAAATATATTTATTTTTTTAATTTTTTTTAATTTTTTTAATTTTTTTTAATTTTTAATTATATATATATATATTTATATATATATATATATAAATATAAATATAAATATAAATATATATATATATATAGATGTATATATATATATATATATATATATATATATATATATATATATATATATATATATATATATATATAAATATAACTAATACACTCAAAATTTCAAATAATTTCATAAAAATTCCTAAATTCCAACTCTCAAAATATACAAATTTTATATATGAATATTATATTCCTTACATTTATAAAAATTAGGGTTTATTCTTAAAGAAAATTTTGTGTGTTTATAATATATATTTTCATCAATATAAATCATGTAGATTTACCTTATATATATTAAATACAAAACTTTTAATAACCATTATTCATTAAGTTTTATTTTAAAATGCTATAAATAATTAGGAAAATACCACTCAAATATTTTCATTAAAATTTTAAAATAGGGGTTTACATCCTACCCAACTTATAAAAATTTTGTCCTCGAAATTAAAATAAATCTTAATATCAAGGATACGAGATTTTACCCCAGGGAGGCAGGCACGTCAAATCATAACTCTGTTTGCACTTCATTTTCCACATTCTATAATGTAGGTATTCGTGGTTCAAGGTCCTACCCAGCTTATAGAATTTGGCCACCGTAAAACCCGTCGTTACCAGAATTGTGGAATGGACAATCTTCCTTGGGAGAGGCACGCAAATATTGGTCACTGACTTCTTTAGGAGAATTACAACTGTCTAACATTGGTCATATAGGGTCATATTTAATAATTTAATAGGCATCTCTTGTTCGACTATAACTAGAACGTGTTGGTCTCAGGGATTCCGCTCCTCGACTACCTGAATAATTGAGAGGTGAGGTTGGAGAACGTAGGGACCATTTTCATGGCTAAGAGATGGGGACCTATAACCAGTGCAAAACTTTGCTATATGATAGGAATTGGTAAGTGTTTTGGACCTATAAGTCATAACGACTGGCAGGGGTGGTTTGGTCTTTGGTGTTGTGTAGAAAGCGTGTGCTTGCCGGGGTGGAGAGCATATATCATAGATGTGACGTGTCTTGCATGGACCATGGGTATTAGTTTATTTGAGAGGACGTGTCGTTATTGCATGGTTAAATTTCAAATGGAACTAAAATAGGCCTCTATGGTTTGTTCTAAGGAAAAATAAGTCATACATGTGGTGTAATTGAAATGAAGCTCAAAAAGTATGTTTGTGTGGGACACGTAGGTCATGTGTGTAGATTGATTAGTCTATTTCATGATTATGGAGTTTGTTGGAAGGAAGACTAGTGTTGTGTTTCAAATAACAAAGCAACAATCATGGGTATTAATTTGTACCGTTAGAAGTTGCATTATGAACCATCAATTTACTAGTTCAATTGGAACCAATCTATCACAATCATTTGCTAATACTTAGAAAGACTGGCCTATACACTTCGGGAATTTTGTTCTTGAATTTGAAACCAAGGTACGATTATATGATTGAACAGAATATAAAGAATCAAGGTTACGATCCTTTATCGTAATTTATCAAAACACGAGCAAGGGGTATAAAATGTAATATGAATATCGTACCATAAATTCCAAAAAGATAGGATAACGGTTATGGATAGCATCCAAGTTTGGCATCTCATTCTAAAGGGTAGAGGATACTAAGTTCAAGGTTCTACTCACTACATAAATTGGTTAAACATAGAAAGCATGGTAACATAACTCTAAGAAGATCACATTTCACGAAGATGTATAAAAATATGAGATACTTCGGATTGTAGTCATAGACCTTATTACTTACTTAAACTTGCTCCTATATTGACCATGTCTTATCAAGACAGTGGGAGAGGTCTTGGTCAATCATAACCGAAAATAAGTGGGTACAATAGGATTCCATTCGTCTCAATCCTAGGCTACAAGAGATATGGTTACAACATTTATGGGAGGATAATTAGTGGACCAAGAGATAAGGGCTACATAATAGGTATAAGGATCTATTTCATCCAGTTTGGTTTTATAGTCTAAATATGGCTATATGCAAGGATGAGTTTAACTGGGTCTTAATAGATTCCCAAATTGGCCATTGATCTTTGGTTGAATGAATCATAGGTTCTAATCTATATTGACTGGACGAGATGCTATGAAATCTATCTGAGCCATTACTAGTGGGTTAGGGTAATCTTGAATAGGTTCTAACTCAAGAGGTCATGCTATTTACCAGTCAGGTTGGTTAGCTAGGTTGCTTAAGGCCAACAATGCGCCTTCTGTGACTTTTGCGTTTAAGTGGCACAAGAAGACTCAATTGAGTGGCATACTAGTGGCATGTGCATAGTGGGCCTCGAGTAGATCACAACCATATATTGTGTCAAAAGATTTGAGTCAAGGTTGGATCTCTAATTGCAGTCGAAAAGTACAATGGTATTATGGTAGGGGTTATAGCTAACCATTTTGACTCGAAAGTCGCATCATAACAATAGAGTACAAGGGAACATGTTTTAGTGGGACATGATATACCTAAATGAATTTGGGGTCGTCTATGTCTTCTATGTGAAGTTTGTTGGAAGGTAACAGGTGGTCTTGTGCTCCGAATATAAATGTCACAGTCGGGGACCCCAAGTGATCTAAATAGAAAGTGGGAGTTCGTGGGGTACTTATTATCATCCTAATGAAAATCAACTTATCCCGATCAACTGGTATTCTTATTATATCCTAAAATTTAGAAGACTTACATTATACTTTCTTTAGAAGCTAGGATATGGTTTAGGATTAATGAGGTTAGAAAATTTTAAAGTCCTGATATTGTACCTCAACTTTTGATAATAAAGAATAAGTCACGTCATAACGTGATACGGTAGATGTGAGTCAAGTTCAAGGATCATTCCTCAATTTCTAATAAATGAAAAATGAGTGCGTACAATGACACCTGTGTCGATAAAATAGAATGATCCACTCGTCCATAGTATACGAGAGTTATCGATGGGGGTAACAAAATGACCTTGTCAACTAGGTCATAAATTTCTATTTGTGTTAAGTCGGTCAGTCTATAGTCATAAGATTTCTAATGGTGTTGCACGTAGTGATCATGCATTGTTGTTGGTAGCTAGTGAATCAATATGATGGAGCATCATGCTACAGATATTGGCCAAGTTGGTGAAGGTGTTGTTCTAATGCTAAGTCACGTCTTTAATAATGAAATTTTATACCTATAAGGTCACCTGCTAAATCTTAAATCTTGGAATGGTGTCTATCATAGTTATCATAAATGCTTGTCCTAGTTTTTGTCTATTCCTCTCTTGTTCTAACTTTGGGCTTGGTCGAGTAAGGGTTGGGTTAAGGTATAAGGGTTGCTGGTTAAAGCAGGATTCAAGAAAATAATCAGAGACTCACAATAATTGGTTCCTTGAGAATAGATAGGCTCCTAGGTTGGGGCTTTGACCAAGGGTAAGTTCCTAATCATTCTCAAGTTCAATTGACTTGAAGATCATGGTAGTAGTTTCAGGGTCGAGGGGAGGATAAGTAACTCAAGCCAAGGTTGTAGTCTTATGGCTGGCCGATGGTAGCTACACTTGGGTATACAACTATCATGGCCATGGAGGATACTCTATATCTATCTATCAAATACGAGCATTTGTCTTTCCAAATCAGTGAAAGATAAAAGCAATGAAGAGTTCAAGAAATATGTCATCGAATACAATTACATGATACGAAGGCACTTGTATAATTTAAGAGGAATTGTCCATGCAGTCACAGATGAGATCCTAGGTACCTTGATATCTCAACCTATATGGGATAATTAAATGAAGAGTGAACCAAATGTATCAAGGTTGATCAGACCATAATATATTGATTCTGATTAGACAATATGTTAGCGGGCATCCCCAGTATACATATGTCCTGAACAAGCTCGAAAAAAATATAAGCTTGCAAAACTAGGCAATAAATGGCAACATTATTTATGATATTGCAAAGTATAAGTACGAAAGATAATGATAAAGGCAGTAATAAATAGTTCAAGTTTCACATGGATCTAAGTTTTGTCCGGTATTCCTGCTTATACAGTCGTCTTACTGTCTCTTGTATCAGGCCTTGGTTGACCAATAAGGTATGGGCTACAAAATCTCTATATTCTAGGTAATCATATCTTCCTGTACTAGCATATATTCAGTATCAACCAGTTATACTTCCTTAATGGGCTAGAAGAATATGGGGTGATAGGCTGTGAGGCTTACTACCCAAATTATAAAAGTCAACTAATAGAGAGCTTAAAAATATAACATGTATAACTAGTATGAGTTATCTTCCTAACCTCCTTATTAAGCATGGAGGAAGATAAGATTTACAGTGAAAGGAATCAAGCATAAGGGAGTCAAGGTAATCGGATGAGAGTTCGAATTTAATTCAAGAAAGGAGGTCAACTATGTGGATGAGATTCTAGACTCTAATCCTATCTGCAGGCTCACATCGGTACAGTAACATAACCGAAGTGATGAACTTGACCTGCATGGGCCACCACAAAAACATGTAACGCCCCAGTCCCAAAATACTTAGGACTAGGTACGTAGACATGCCAGCTGCATACATACGAAGAATACTCCAATATATGGAAACCTCGTATATATCCATTGTTTGCCATTAAAATATTTTGATGCAATTTCAATACAAATAGAACAGTGTTAAAATATAGGACTTAGATGTAGTCCTAGGAGTACACTTTTGTTTATCTGGATCCTTTGTGCCGATGGAACGAGTGGTAATGCGTTGACTCCGTTGACGATCTGACGACGGTTCTCGGTTCTTTGAAGGTCTGAGTTGCTCTGGATGCTGGAGCTTACGGATAGGAAGAAGACGTTGAGTGTCTCTTCCGATCTCTGGAAGTAAACTCTGATACTTTGGTTGACTGTGTGTCTTGATATCTGACAGTCTCTATGTATCTCTGTGTGTGTGTGTGAGGGAATAATCCTTCTATTTATAAGCAGCGGGTTGGCTGCTCATATGTGCATATGTAGGATGCACATGTTTGTGGGGATGCCACGTGGTAATTGCTGATGGAGGCACATGGGTGGTGCACTCGGATTGAGGAGTTGACTTGACCTCTGTCTTTAGGGATCAGAGAAAAGTCTGAGGTGCATGGCTTTTGAGGCCCATGTAGAGATTTGGGCGCATAGCTGCGGAGGCACATGCAAAATGGTAGGGCGGCCACGTGGCTTGTAACCGTCGGAGGAAAATAAATGATGATGCTGACGTCAGCGATGCTTCGTCTTCTGAAAAAGTTGCTAAGTATTCAGTCTTCGGGGGACATGCTGCCAACTCTGTCACTTAAGCATTAATTGCTTAATGGGTGACGAGCCAAAATGGGCGTATGGGTCCATGTTGATTAGGACGCATGGATCTGTACTTTGTTGGGCGCATTCTTACGGGGCGCTTTGGAACGGACGCGTCTACACGATGTGCGGTATCTAGCCGGCGCATCTGTTTGCATGACATGCCTTTATTGGTCCGACTGTTCCGTTCTTCGAGTGCTTTAAATAGCCATTTTTGACTTGGCCGAATTCGAAGCGTCAGGTTCATCACCATAAATGCAAATTTATTGCACGGGATTCGGAGAGCCCGCCACTTGGCGCATGGGTTTGATTTGCCCGGCCTATAAATAGTGATAAGGAGAGAGTTTGCCTCTCATTCGCTCATGTCCTCCCAAAATAAACTTGTTTGCTTGAGCACATTTTGTTGACGAGAGGCTTCCGAGGGTGAAGATGCGACGACTTGTCTTTGTTCATGCACTTGAAGGTGACTGTTACATCCAAAAGTCGGAGTCGAGGGCTTCTGAGGTAGGTGGAAGGTGCCTGTTGCATCCGAAGATTGGGATGCTCGAGCCTCGTCTCTGTTATGCTGGAAGAGCCGCAGATCAGAATTGCGGTGCCCCGATCATCTTTCTTGGGCTTTGGAGGCTCTTTCTTCTGTCAGAGTGGGTGTTGTCCATTCTGGTTGTGTTAAAAGCCTCCTTTTGCCGGGGAGGAGAGCTCTTCCTCCGGCTAGGGTAGGGTTGATCGCCCACCCTTGTTCTACTCAATAAATGCTTCATTAGTCGAAGCATTTGATCGCGTCGAAGTAAGGTGCATATACTGAGACTTTATGATGTACATGACGCTGAAGGGATGTACATAACTGAGCTGCTGAAGGGATGCGCCTGACTGAGACGCTGAAGAGATGCGCCTGACTGAGATGTTGAAGAGATGCGCCTGAGTGAGACGCTGAAGAGATGCGCCTGACTGAGACGCTGAAGAGATGCGCCTGACTGAGAGCGCATGGCGGTTGCTGCGCCAAGCTGTAGACTTAGGGTCTTGTCTTTGTAGAAATTTTTCTTTATAATTAGACATGTAATAGACTTTTATATGAAATTAAAATCTTCTTTTAATGTCTATGCTTTTGCAGTTTGCTTGTGCCAAGTACTTCATTTGAGCTCCCTGGCGTATGTAATGTTAGGCGCATAGGATTTTCGTTCATGAAATTCCATGCTTCTACAAGACCCCCTTCAATGTTTTCAAAACTTTTTTGTCAAGTTTTGAAATACTTTGAATAAGAAGCATGGTGGTGTCTTCTCTGGGGCGCATGACTGTCTGGGGCGCATAACTGTTCCGAGGCACATGACTGTCTGGGGCGTATAACTGCTCTGGGGTGCATGCTCCTCCCAGTTTTTTAAATGCCCAAATGATAACGCTTCGAGATAAATGAAAAAGATTTAATGATGATCTTTTGGACTATCCACAGTTATCACTTCACAGAACCCTAAACAGCGGTTGACGTCACCCAAGCCTATAAATAGGCGTCTGATAGAGAGAGAGGGAGTTCTTTCACTCTTTGCTGTCTTCTTCTTTAGAGTTTTTTTTCTACCAAAAACCCTAATCTCCTTTTCTCGAAATGGCTCCCAAAACTCCTCGCAGTGGTGCTGGCCGAGGGCGATACAAAGGAAAAGAGCCCATGGAGTTCGATGAGGAGGATTTTTCCGTCGTTGCTGCGGCTCCTGTCGACGTCCGGCCAGTGGTGACGGGTGAGTGCTTCTTGACATTTTTAGACGAGTTCGGTGCACACACAGATGAGTTGCACCCTGTTGCTGTGCCCTAACTCTTTGTTGCCGACGCACATGGACTTTTGTCCTGATTATGCGTCGAGGCTGTCCCGCTGACGTATATGGACCTCTGTCCTAATTATACGCCGAGGCTTTACTGTTGACGTGCATGGACTTCTGTCCTGATTATGCGCCGAGGCTATCCTGCTGATGCGCATGGACTTCTGTCCTGATTATGCGTCGAGGCTTTACTGCTGACGCACATGGACTTCTGTCCTGATTATGCGCCGAGGCTATCCTACTGACGCGTATGGACTTCTGTCTTGATTATGCGTCGAGGCTTTACTGTTGACGTACATGGACTTCTGTCCTGATTATGCGCCGAGGCTATCCCGCTGACACGCATGGACTTCTGTCTTGGTTATGCGCCGAGGCCTCAATGCATATGGGCCTTTTTGGGCCCTGATGAGGCGCAGAAGCTTTGAACGTTCCCCAAATATTTTGTCCTTCTCTTAAGCCTTTTTCTCTTCTTGTTGCCTGACTTTTGTTTTGTGTTAGTGTCAATGACAATCCTTTTGCTAAACGAACTCCTTTTGGATGCTTTCCTTTGCCAAATGGGGATTGACTTCAATTTTGAGATTGTTAATCCAGCGAGGGCTGCCATCATGCAGGACCAGCCTCCCGAGAGGATGTTGCAAATCCGGGATCAGTCGCCCATTTTTCTCTAGAACATGATGGAGAGTGGCAAACTAAAATCAGCTGAATTTAAGAACGTGACTTTTTTGAAGCCTACCTTTCTGTTCGGTGACCGGTTGACCTCTACTGAGGCAAAGATATTGAAGATTAAAGAGGATTGGTTCTTCTCGGCGAAGGGTGTAACCCTGTACATGCGGCAGTCTGAGCGTCAATTGTCGCTGACGGCTTTCTGCCGTTTGGCTTCCAAAAGGAGGACGCCATGGGAGCTTACTCCTTCTCAACTAGGGGCAGTAGGAGGTACCCTTCGTATTGATGTTACTTCGAATCAGAGGGATACCTTAGCCGTCTCGTGAGCCGGGGCCTCGTTCAGTTGCCGAACTTTGCGCCCTGGGAGCCTCTACAGTGTCGTTCCTCCTGATACCTTTGCCTTTTGGGCTTCAACTTTTGCAAGTCGGATGCAGACATCGCAGATGACGTATCCGAAATGAGGTTTTTGAGTTGAAGGGTGGTGCCATCACGTGTTGAAGTAGGATGAGTTGACCCTCTGGGTTCTGTCAATGTTTAAAACTGAGCTCAAAGCGATTGGGCTGACTGCCACTCTTCGTGCCACGCAGGGGGCATCGATATCAACGAGCCCATGTTCCTTACGCTCCTGGAGATGTTCAACTCCCAGACTGGCACCTTCTTTCCTCTAGTGGGGGAGCTGGGGTTGGCTCTGCACGAGATGTATGTGGTTTCCAAACTTCCCTGGGGTTCGGAACCGTACGAGGAATATTTCTCGACGAATGAAGAGATCAAAGTCCTAGAAGAAAAGGACAAGGAGTTGATGGCTATTTTCAAGGAGGTGGTGAGCCACCATTATCTGTTACAACGAAAGGATAGGGGCTGGTCGCAGCCCCATGTGACTACTTGGAGGGACTACATCTTTAAGTAGGACTCGATGGACCCTTGTAAAATTCGATTTGTGACTCTGCAGGGAATGCCTCATGCGAAGGTGACCTCCGAAGTGGGCTGTCTAGACGAGAAGGTTCTTCGTTCAAACGAGAGTGGCACCGATGTATACAGTTGCTTCTGGTATTGCGTACATCGGATGTCTTCCAGGGCCGTGTTAGCTGCATACTTAATAATATGGCTCCGAGACTATGTGTTCTCGGGCGGCTCTGGATCTGTAGAAAGAGTGAGCAAAAATCTCATCTTGCCAGCGGTAAAGCTGGTTTTTGGTCACCCTCTGGCCCCCCTTCCCGCAATGGTGTGTAACCTATTACGGGGTTTGAGGACTTTTGCTGACGATGTGATCCATGGAAGGGGTAGGAACGACAACTTTCTCCGGGCTGAGCTACCATTCCATTATCTGATGGGATGGCTGATTCTGCATCATCCGAACGTGATGAGCCCCGGCCCTGAAGACGATCACGTTGTAGGTGATGTCTTTATCCGCCGTTTCTATAAAAGGAAGTGGCTACATACTGTCATTCCTGTTTGTAGAAGGGTCTTGTCTTATCTTCAGGGGTGGGAGATCACCAAGATCAACCCCATCTTCATAGACTTCGAAGCTGACGAAGAGTTGGAAGACTCTGGCGAGGATGCGATCGCTCTGCCGATATGGGGGTTTTGCTGGTTACAGAGCATTCGGCCTTGTCCATCTGGTCTACCGCAACAAGAACAAGTACTATCTAGAGCCATATCTGCCGAACTGATTGCACGTCAGTTTGGCTATACCCAGCTGATGTTAAAGAACCCCAGTAACAGTCTTAGGTTTATTGGAAGTTTACTGGATGGAGCTCGGGGTTGGCAATATTACAATGCCGGATGCACTGGAGTCCGTTTTACCACGCCAGTTCATAATCCTCGGCCATAGATCTTGTATTCGGTGTCACGCTGTATTGTGCCATGAACGCTGCGTCCTCTGAGTATGACAGGGAAACTAGTTTCATCATTGGCACACAGCTAGAGGAGACAACCAACATGTTGGCGGTGGCTCGATCATATCGCCCACCAGAGGTGGCGGGTTATAGGTCAGCTGATGTAGCCTCAACGGGGGTAATCAGGAAGAGACCCTAGCTAGAAAGAGGCAGGCTGATACGGAGGTCGGTTCGTCTATGCCGAAGAGACCAAAGAAAGCTACGACTCCGAAGGCAGGAGCACCGGCGATGGCACCTGTCATAGCAACAGGATCGGCTCCCGTGGAGGTAAAGATGTCCCATATAGTCTGGTTTTACTCTTTGATTTTTGTGACTCATGTCTCCTTTTTGTAGGCGGTGTCGAAGAAGAAGTCCCGGGCTTCGAAACCAGGTTTGGTTAAATCGAAGGCGGTAGCGAGCTCTTCTGATGAGCGTGTTCCTCCGATTACCGCATCTCTCAGGGAGGAGAGTGTTGATGATGCCGTTTGTGTGGTAGCTAGGGAGGAGAGACTCGTCTGCCAAGCCCGACCCCAGAGGAAGTGCCCGACCAGGAGATGGGTGCTGATCCCGCTAGCTCGTCAAAGGAGGAAGGTCCTGCGTTGGTTACTGATCGTGCCCTGGAGGTGGAGAAGCAACTCCAGATGTTGGTGGTCCCTCCGAGATGGGAAAGGGCAAGGACATGCTGGTGCAGGAACCCTCTATTGCCTCTTCGACTTGGAGGACGATATCGACACCCCACTTAGCTCCTTCTGCCCTCTTGGCACCTAGGGATAGTAGCAGAGTTCAAGTCTCTGATGAGGGAGGATCCGCGGAAGTTGAGATTCCGGCCTCGCAGATTGAGGTCGGCGGGTCTTCTGCAGGTCCGCCGTTTAGAGCAGCTCCTCCAACTCCTGCTATGATGCCGTAATTGCTGGCAGATGCGGATGAGTACGTGAAGTTTATCATTGAGGCAGTGTACAAGATACTGCAGAGGGGCGTATCGGTAGTGATGAATGCCAATAGGAGTTTTGCGATGGCAAAAACTATGGCGCTCCCTCACATTGGTCTGATACGTTCCCACTAGGGCCATGATTATATGACTAAGATTCTGGAGGCATCGATGGTCGAGCTCGACCAGCTGCTTTTCGAGTTTCAGAGTATCCAGCGAAATGATCTCTCCGCCCTGATAGAAGCAGAAAAAGAGAAGTTGATCGCTGAAACTGAGTCATCTTATCAGGCCACCGTGGCTGTCTGGAAGCGCGAGGTGGCCGAAGCTGAGGCTGCGGTGGAGAGGCTATCTCAATCCGTACAGGAGAAGGTAGAGTTGCGAGCTGCGTTGGACGCTAGTATAGCGGAGGTTAATGCCAAGATTCGCCTCCTTGAAGACCAGTGGGCCTAACTTTTGTTAGATGCTGAGCGAGTCCAGGCTGAACATGTAGCATCTAAGGAGGAGGAAACAACTTTCACCCGCCAAGCTCTTTCCTTAGCCCAGCAGCGACAACAGCTGGACGAAAAGTATGATGATGACACTTCCCCTGAGGCCATTGAAATGATGCATCAAAAAGCCGAACGCCGAGTTCTGGCGATTGCAGAGACTCGGGCGAAATACTTGAAGCGTCGGATCGAAGAGCTTTCAGCCAATCCCGGTGATGCTTAGGGATTGTAGTCCCTCCTTTTTTTGTTATTTTGTGTAATTTGCAACTCCTGCTGGGAATGTAATCCTTTACTTTTAAATAAAGAATAAGGATTTTTATGATGCGTTCATTCTCGTTGTCATGAACTTGATGATTTGTGTGGACCTTTATCTTTTGTGCACCTTGGTTTTAGGTACAGATAATAAGTTTGAGAGAACCAACATATTTGATCAGAGGTAATATGGATGTGGTAAATATGGGGTTCAAATGTCAGAATCTTCCTACTCAGAGGTGTTATAGACGTGGTAGGAGTGACTCTGGGGAGATACGCGAAACTATTCAGAGGTAATATGGACATGGAAGTTCTGCGATCAATGTACGGCAACGCGGGAGTTGTCTGTACGGGATGTTTACTCAGAGGTAATGTGGACGTGGTAAACATTATACGCAGCATAATCCTTCATGGTGTCAGATTATGCTTTGCATGGCGTAAAAGGGCAACTCAGAGGTAATGTGGACGCGGTTGTTCTTCTACTGAGCATAGAACGCCACGGAACAGCTGGGTTTCGGAAGCGTAAGATTTTGTGAAAGGGAGGTGTACGTGAGCCCTGATGATTGGGTCCGCAGACTCCCTTGTTGGGTGGAGATAGAAGTACATGTCTGAAGGATGTCAAGAGTAGTACTTCTTTAGGAACTCGCCGTTGATAGGCATCATGAACAAGTCCCCATTGGGTTTGGCGAGACGGTAAGCACCGTTTGAGTATACCGTCTCTATGATGAAAGGTCTTTCCCACTTGGGCTCGAACTTTCCTGGTGTCTTGTGAGTCAACACCATCGGCCTCCTGACTGCCAGAACCAGGTCGCCTACTTGAAAAGTCCTCTGCTTGACATTATTGTTGAAAGCCTGTGATATACGGGCTTGATAGAGTTCGATGCGCTGTTGAGCTAGGAGACGTTTTTCGTCAAGTGCTTCCAATTCTTGCAGGCGGTGACGTTGATTGTCTTCTTCTGTGAGTTGATTTATGATCGCTACACGGAGTGAGGGTATCTGGATCTCGAGAGGCAGTACCACTTCGCTCCCGTAGACCAAAGAGAATGGTGTGTTGCCCGTCGGGGTCCGTACCGTTGTGCGGTAGGCCCAAAGGTATTCGTCAAAATTTTTGTCCTAGTCGCATTTATTGGATGACATGACCTTTTTGAGTAGCTTGACGATAGTCTTGTTAAACGCCTCGGCCAATCCGTTTGCTGCCGGATTGTAGGCGGTTGATGCTACATTCTGAATGCGATTCTTGTCACAGAATCTGCTGAAAACATGGCTGATAAATTGTGGACCGTTATCGTGGATAATCCTATGGGGTACCCCGAAACGGTAGATGATATGTTGCTTGATGAAGCTGATCACCCTAGAGCTATTCACTTCCGTCAGCGGAACTGCTTCTGCCCATTTGGAGAAGTAGTCGGTGATGGCTAGGATGAAGCGGTGTCCCCTCGATGAAGGAGGGGTGATAGGTCCAACAATGTCCATGCCCCAAGCTTCGAAGTGCCAAGAGGCGACCATAGGATGTAGTGGTTCTGATGGTGTATAGATGAAGTCGGCATGAAGCTGACAAGCATGGCACTTCTTAGCATAGTCGACAGCATCGGCTGCCATGGTCGGCCAGTAGTAACCCATGCGTCGTAGCCGATCCTGCAACTTAGGCCCAGGTTGATGAGCCCCGCAAGTTCCGTCATGAGCTTCTCGAAGGGCTTCGGCTGCTTCTTCGTTGGACAGGCATCGAAGGAGAAGTCCATCGTAGGAGCGTCGGTATAGCATTTTAGTAGCTGTATCGTAATAGAATCGAAGGGAACGCCTCCTGACTGAGACGGCTTCTTTCGGGTCTTCTGGGAGAATTCGGTAGATAGCGAAGTCGATGAACGAGAACCTCCAGTCTCGGACATTAATACCAGCACTTGTTGACATGGCATTGGCCATTTGTAAGCATAGGTTGTTTTTAGGACAGACCAAGTCTCGACCAACTACCATGACGTAGTGTTGAGTCCCGAGGGGTGCTGCCAATGAGGCTGTGAGGCCAGCCAGAGCGTCAGCCTTCAGGTTTTGTAACCGAGGTACGTGTTCTATGAAGAACTTGGTGAATGTTGAAATAATATTTAGTGCAACTTCATAGTAAGAAACCAGATCTTCATGGCGAACTTCGTATTGCCCTTTGATCTGGTTAACGACGAGTTTTGAGTCGCCGTAGGCTTCCAGATGATCCACCCCAGCTATTGTGCCAGCTGGAGTCCCATGATGAGAGCGTTGTACTCGGCAACATTGTTGGAGCACAGCTTCGAAAGGGAGTAAGCACGCTGGATAACCAGCTGATCGGGGGAGGTCAAGACTATCCCCACTCCGGCGATGATTTGGCCTTTGGGACCTGTTCTTGAAGCGCCATCGAAAAACATCCGCCAGACGGAGCTTTCTTCGATGACGTTTGATTCTTGGACCTCATCCGGGATGTCTTCATAGAGTCTGGAGGACTCTGGGATGGGATGCGTAGCTAAAAAGTCGGCCAGAGCTTGACCCTTGACGGCTTTTTGTGGAATGAACACCATATTATATGGCGTCAACAGGATTGCCCATGTAGCTAGCCGGGAGTTCAATGATCCTGGCTTCGTCATGAGAACCCTCAGTGGATTGACTCGGAAGATGACATGAATTGTCTGGCCTGAGACATAATGGCGAGTCTTCTGGATGGCAAATACCAAAGCTAGACACTCATTTTCTACGGGGTTGTACCGGTTTTCGGCCCCGATCAGTGTCCTATTGAGGTAGTAGATAGCTTGCTCGTAGCCTGCATCGCTGTTCTGATCCAGCAGAGCACCGAGGGAATGATTCATGGCACGGACGTTGAGGAGAAAAGGTTTGCCTGCGACGGGTGCCACCAGGACTGGCGAGCTCGTCAAGTAAGCCTTGATATCATCGAAAGATTTCTGGCATTCCTCTATCCAGACGTAAGAGACTCCCTTCTTCATGAGCTGGGTGAAGGGTTGACATTTTTCGAAAAGGTTTGCTATAAACCTTCGGATATATGCAAGACATCCTTGCAGGCCTCGAAGTTCTCAGAGATTCTTCGGAGGGTCCACGTCAAGGATGGCCTTGGTCTTCTCGGGATCGACATGAATGCCTTTCGCCGTGATAATGAAGCCCAAGGACTTTTTGCTAGAAACCCCAAGGAAGGATTTAGCGGGGTTCATCTTGAGTTGGTGCGCTCGCAAGAGATCGAAGACTGTCTTTAGGTCTTGTAGGTGATCACCTTTGAGACGACTCTTGACAGCGATATTATCAACATAGCATTCGACTATTTTGCGAAGATGTTGACAGAAGATGGTACTCATAGCTCGTTGGTATGTATCACCAGCGTTCTTCAAGCCGAAGGGCATCACAGTGTAGCATAAAACCCCTTTCAGCGTCCTGAATGACGTGTATTTTGCGTCAATGAGAAACATCTTGATCTGGTTGTAGCCCGAATACCCGTCCATGAAACCACATGTGTTCGAAGCTACATGTATTGTCGATCATCACATCGGTGATCGGAAGCAGGAATTCTCAGGCAAGCAGCATTGAGATCTCTGAAGTCGATGCAGACCCATATCTTTCTATTTTTTTGGTGACAGGGACGACGTTGGCCACCCAATCCGGGAGTTGTACTTCACGGATAAACCTGCTGGTCAGAAGTTTGTCTACTTTTTGATCGATAGCGTTCATGATGTCAGGGCGAAAACGTCACTGTTGTTGCTTTATAGGCTTGGCATCAGGTAAGATGTTAAGCCTATGCATCGCGATCTGAGGATCAAGTCCCGACATATCTTCATAGCTCCAGGCGAAGATGTCGATATAATCTTTAGCCAGTTGGATTAAAGATTCTCGGTCTGAAAGAAGATCCATCCCCAAGGTCGATCTGCTCGACTTCGTCTTCGGTAGGGGGTTCACGTAATTCAAAACGAGACTCCCACCGCACTCCTAGGCGTTGAGCCCAAGGTTCTTCATCGAAGAATTCTAGCATTTGGTTTCCGCCTTCATCTTCTTGAGATTGTGCAGATGCCATGTTGACTGATAGCACCCTCTTAAAGACTGAGTCGATACTGGTATCAAAATCCTAAGTTGATGCTTCGGACGAATGAGAATGTTCTACTTCTTCCACCTTCGAACTCTCTGGGGTTGCCGGTGGCGTTACATAGCCTTATCCCCCGTCGAGTTCGATGATAGTAATCCTGCGACTTTCTTTTAGGTATTGGAAGCCGGAGAGGAAGACGCTGGTCTTTGCCGTAGTTCAGGCCTTTGTTGTTTTTCAGATCGTAACCCATATTTTAGATGAGGTACTTTGCCTTATCCGTAAACCGATAGACTTGTATTCTGCCCGTATCTGGTTCTTGCTCGAGTGGCAGGAGGTCTTGATGATGCTCGACTTTGCCGAAGATGATGGATTCTTCGTCTCGATTCCACGGTGGGACTAGAAAACAGACCCCTTGGGACAGGACTAATCGATTTACATGATTGACGGTCGTTATTTGTGTTTGCAATGACCGTAGAGCATTATCTAATGTATACATGGCATTCCAATGTGGAAGACTAGAATAATTAAAAGACACTCTATTATTGATGAAACACGAGATTTTATCCCATGGGGTTACATTGTCCAGAGAGGGTGCATCTACATCAGCAGATATATACTCCCCTAGCTCTTCATTTGTGAGTACTGGAGTTGGTTCGGGAGAGTCCACCGCAGCTTTGACCTTGGGGTCCGAGAGGGCTATGTGAGCCTTCTCTGGCAGCTTGGATGATTGCGGAGGCTTGCCTTTGAGATGCACCTTAAAGGGTGCCTCGACTGCGCCTTCAATGACAGGTGCCTTCCCCTGTAGTTTTGCCGTAAGGGGAGCCGATGTTTGAGGTGGCTTTCTCTTGAGCCGTATCTTCAAGGGAGCTTCATTAGGTGTTCTACCTAGAGAAGTTGGTGCTTTTCCAGGTAGCTTGATGGTCATGGGAGGCAGCATCTGAGGCGGTTTCCCTTTGAGTTGAATTTTCAAAGGAGTATCGGGAATCATCTCTGGCTCGATGTCCGGCTCTGTTGCCGTTTCTGCTTTATCGTCAGCATCATTGGCTTTCCCTTCGTCGGACGACTTGTACAGGGTCGAATCAGTGAAGTAGGCTTCGACCCCCTTGAAAGGGTCAATATCTGCGAACTTTGTCCGGATGATGTCGTTGGTGGACACATACTTCATACATTGGTAGAGTGTAGATGGCACCACCATGTACTCATGCAGCTACGGACGACCCAATAGGAGGTTGTAGTTGACGTCAGCGTCCATGACATAGCAAGTCACCTCAGTTCGGAGGTTACCGATATGACACTTCAGTCGTATTTTGCCCAGCGGCTCGCTTTTGCTAGCATTGAAGCCGCTGATTGTAGTGTTGGAAGGCGCCAGATGGTACATTAGGATCCCCAGTATTGAGAGTAGCATCTTCGGGATGATGCTGAGGGAAGACCCTGGATCGATCTGAATCCGCTTCACCTTGACGGAACCGACATACCCTGTATAATACAGTGGCCTATTGTGTCGGTTGTGCTTGAGCAGCATGTCTTGTTAGGTGAAAGTTATGTTGGGGTTAACTTTATCTGCACAATGGCAATACGCACATATGGTCGGGGTATCCTCAGGCTGCTTGACCTGATTGATGAAGGATTCAGCATCCTTTAGGGCTTCACAGAGAGCTTCACGAGTGTCCTTGGAAAGACGAAGAAGCTCAAACAGGGATAGGCGGGCAGGAGTACTGGCAAGTTTTGCCAGTATGTCAAAGTTGGGGGGCTTGGCTAGCCCCGAAGCATTCTCCTTTCGTAAAGGCTTGTCGAAACGGGCCTCTATATGCTTCTGTTTATTGGCCGCTGGAGGCTTGAATGGACCTCCTTCTTCGGCAGCAGGAGCAGTACAAGGAGGCACCGCCTCGACAACAGCTTCGTCAGGTTGGGCGTTCTGATATGAGCGCGTCTGTACATGAATTGCATCTTCCACAGAGGAAGAGACCATACGGCAAGACTCGATCTTCCTGCCCTTGATTTTGGAGGCAGAGCGTACCTCCTGTTGAGTAACCTCGGCGACGAGATCGGGGTGAACCCATAAGATCTCTCTCCGAGATGTGGTGAGTGGGATGAGTCCACTCACGTTGTCACGAGTAGGTGGTAGATTGACCACCTCCATTGTCGCCTTTGGGATGGGGATGACGCCATCTTTGTGCTGTGGTTGGCGGTAAGGTGCCAAATTGGAGCGACACCAGGTTGGCCGAGACCATTTTCTCCTTGTAGTCGACGGAGATGACATCCGCATTGATCATGCGCTGGATGTAGTTTTTAAGGACGTAGTAGTCCTTAGTTGGATGTCCGACAAACCGATGGTAGTGACAGTACCTCGTATTGTCCATTTTTCTATCCTCGTCGGGACGCTTCGGGTCCGGCAACTTGATCTTGTCACCCTGCTTCAATATCTCGAAGAGTTGCAGGATGTCTTCATCATTGAAAGAATAAACCTCCTTTGGCCTTGGTGCAAGTGAAGGTTTCTGAGTGGGTGCTGATGCACCTTTGGAGGCATTCACAGTCAACGCCTGCTTCCCCTTCGTCTCTCGTCCAGGGTTGTTGGTTGCAGGCCATTTTCCCTTATCCTCAAAGACAGGGAAACTGACTCCAAGAAGACGAGCATTGGATGCCTTCTTTTCTGCTGCTTCGGCATCGATGATCAAGGAACTCCAGTCGGAAGGAGGAGTAGAGTTGAGCCAGAGTTTGATCGCAGGCAGCATATTCATGCTGCAGAAGAAGAGGAGTGCATGTTCTGGCATACTCGGGGGCAGTCTAAAGCAGGCTTGTCAGAACCGTTCGATGAATGCTCGAACTGTTTCCTTCTCCTTCTGACATATCTCTATAAGAGACGCCATTGTCAGGTCCTTCCCTCCGTCGTAGAAACGATCGAGGAAGAGACGTGTCAAGTCATCGAAGGAAGATATGGAGTTGTCGGAGAGACTGCAGTACCAGTCGTAAGCCACTCCTTTCAGTGCCCCGACAAATATGCTGGTGAGTAATGCGTCTTCCTTTGGGAGATGTCCCATTTGAGACTGGAAGTACGTCAGATAGCGGCACAGAGAGTCCTTTCTGTCGTATGACGTTAATGTTTGTGGTTTATATTTGAGGAGATAAACCACTTTGTTCCATTCGAGGGGATATGGTTGGGGGATCCCCATCTTTTGGCACTCCTCCTGTTTATTCTTCGACTCGAAGCGCTCTCGTAAGTCCCTGATCATCTCCATCATGTCTTCTGTGGAGCTGGGAGTCGGAGATGGTGGTACAGCCTAGAGTTGAGCATTTGACGGCTCCGACGTCCGAGGTGCCTCGCGGCGATCTGTATCCAAGGATACCCGTTGAAGGGGTACACTTGATTCTCCATTGGCCCCTGGGTCAGGACCGGTAGATGGTGTCCTGGACAAAGCTGACCGTATCTTAAATACTTCTTGAGTCAGTGTTTGTATGGAGGCAGAGAGGGTTTTGAGTCCTCCCTCCAAGGTATCCATGTACTGGACGAGATCTGCTGGCGGCGTATCTGACTCCGCATCACCAGCTCCCGTCATTTACACCGTCATGACACGGCTGGAAGTGGATGGATCGATTGAGGCTTTGCTTTCGGCCTCACTCTCTTGTAGAAGAGGAACTTCCCCCTGGGCTTCGTCTTGGCTACCCCCAGCTATGTTCTGGAGATCACCTTTGTCTTTAGGAGAAGTATCAGCAAGGGTCTGACTACCCCCAGCTTTGTCTTGGAGGACTTCTTCGTCTTCGGGACGCAGATCCTCAGGGGCTTGACTATCCCCAGCTACATCTGGGAGGCTGACTTCGTCTCCAGGATGAAGATCCAAAGGGGCTTGACTTCCTCCAGCTTCTTTTAAGATTTTTTTCTTCCCCGAGTGCCCTTAAACACTCCTGAGGACGGGACAATTGTCTTGGTCTTCCTCGGCTGGTTCTTGGATAAGGATAAAGCCGAGGAGCTGCCAGTTGCCTTCCGAATTGATGGAAAGTTAGAGACTACGTTGCAAGAAGCAACCTGTAGTTCTGGATCCATTTCAGCAGACACCTTCTTCCCGAGGTAATATTGGAGAGGTGTTGATGATTGCAGTCGCTGGAACACCGACTGCCTTGGTGGGATCGCTGTCTTGCAACAGCAGTTGATGGTGACTAGAGCACAGGTGTGCCCTATGAAAGGCGCATTGTGCTTGTCAGTTGACTCTCCTGATCGGCGTTTGTGAGTGATCACGTTACGCAGATCGTTGGAGGAGAGTGCCACCTTCGTACCCGCATCAGGCGCATGGCAAGGCCAAGCGCCGGGGTGGTCAAGTGAATGCTGGCCCCCTGATCCAATGCAAAACATGCGCTCAGATCAGTAGTGGGGGCACAATATTTAAAGTGACTTGAACGAACCTCAGACGCACAACCAATGGAGGCGCGGGAGTTCAAGACCACAGGGTTTGCCTTGCTCGACTTGGTTGCGAACGTAGCAGATGCGCCCAAGTGAGACAAGGACTTTGAAGGTCGGCTCGTTTCTGGCGCAGAAGCACCCAAGTTGACCTTATACAGCTTACCATTAGCAGCACGCATGATCATGAGCGCATGCTTCTGGTTTGCCGCTGGCATAGCACGTTTGAGGCGCATGGTCCGTGCCGCCTTGGACTTCTTTGTACCAGCCCGCTGGGGTACATAGTACTCAGAGTCCAAATTCTCCTCGCTATGATAGCGAATGAGTCTGTCAAAGACAGAGACCTTCTGTGGTGCATCAGAGTTACTGCGCAGGCAATTAGCTGCACCCCTACTCTGTCGGTGCATCTTCTTTGTCTGAGAGGAAGATGGTGGGGGAATGTGGTCGGCCCCATATTTCCCTGAGAGATGTGCTATGGAGGAGGGCACATCTTGGCTACTGAGGACGTCAGAAGGAAGGGTAGGTTGCATCGCCGCATCCCCTTCGGTGGTGGTGCCAGAGGCGTCGACCTTGCGCACCCAGACTTGGCGAGTCTTCTTCGGCTTTAGCAGCCGCTTCGAAGGACTCGTGCTGCCTTCAGAGATGAACTCTTCATACGCCTGTTGATTGAGGCGTACGACTAGCGTCTTGTGGGAGGAGTCCACATTTACGTCGTCGGATTGCGACACAGCTTTCTCGGTGGAGGAGAAAGAGTTCCCCAGCAGAGTCGCGAGCTTGTTTGCCATTAAAATCTTTTGATGCAATTTTAATACAAACGTAATAGTGTTACAATATAGGACTTAGATGTAGTCCTAGGAGTACACTTTTGTTTATCTGGGTTTTTTGTGCCGATGGAGCGAGTGGTAATGCGTTGACTCCGTTGACGATCTGACGACGGTTCTCGGTTCTCTGAAGGTCTGAGTTGCTCTGGGTGCTGGAGCTTACGGAGAGAAAGAAGACGTTGAGTGTCTCTTCCGATCTCTGGGAGTAAACTCTGATGCTTTGGTTGACTGTGTGTCTTGATCTCTGACAGTCTCTGTGTATCTTTGTGTGTGTGAGAGAGAATGATCCTTCTAATTATAAGCAGCGGGTTGGCTGCTCATATGCGCATATATAGGATGCGCTTGTTTGTGGGGATGCCACGTGGTAATTTCTGATAAAGGCGCATGGGCGGCACGCTCGGATTGAGGAGTTGAACTCTTGTTGCATTTGTAGGCTACGGCAGAGCTGACGCATAGCAATGGAGAAGATCTTTCGGTTGCTGAAATCTTGGGTGATTAGCACCCCTTCATCGGCTGAACTGAGTCAAAAGACACGTGGCGCGTATCCGTTGCTCAAAGATCTCGGATTTGGTGGAGAGTAATCTGACAGGATGTGCCTAGGATTGGGCGCATGAGTAGACTTTGGCCTGTAACCTTTAGGAGTCACGAACCAGTCTGGGCGTATGGCTTTTGAGGTGCATGAGGGGCTTCAGTAGTGAATTGACCTTTGTCTTTAGGGATCAGAGAAAAGTCTGAGACGCATGCAGAGATTTGGGTGCATGGCTGCGGAGGCGCATACGAAATGGTGGAGCGGCCACGTGGCTTGTAGCCGCCGAAGGAAAGTAAATAATGATGCTGACGTCAGCGATGCTTCGTCTTCTGAAAAAGCTGTTAAGTGTTCAGTCCTCGGGGGACGTGCTGCCAACCCTGTCACTTGAGCATTAATTGCTTGATGGGTGACAAGAAAAAATGGGCGCATGGGTCCATGTTGATTAGGACGCATAGATCTGTGCTTTGTTGGGCGCATCCTTACGGGGCGCTTTGGAAAGGGCGCGTCTGCACGATGCGTGGTGTCTGGTCGGCGCATCCGTTTACATGATGTGCCTTTATTGGTTCGACTGTTGCGTTCTTCGAGTGCTTTAAATAGCCGTTTTTGACTTGGCCAAATTCGAAGCGTCAGGTTCATCATCATAAATGCAAATTCAATGCACGAGATTCGGAGAGCCCGCCACTTGGCGCATGGGTTTGATTTGCCCGGCCTATAAATAGTGGCAAGGAGAGAGTTTGCCTCTCGTTCTCTCACGTCCTCCCGAAATAAACATGTTTGCTCAAGCACATTCTGTTGACGAGATGCTCCCGAGGGTGAAGATGCGACGATTTGTCTTCGTTCATGCACTTGAAGGTGACTGTTATATCCGAAAGTCGGAGTCGAGGGCTTCTGAGGCAGGCAGAAGGTGCCTGTTGCATCCGAAGATCGGGATGCTCGAGCCTCATCTCTGTTATGCTGGAAGAGCCGCAGATCGGAATTACGGTGCCCCGATCATCTTCCTTGGGCTTTGGAGGCTCTTTCTTCTGTCAGAATGGGTGTTGCCCATTCTGGTTGTGTTGAAAGCCTCCTTTAGCCGCGGAGGAGAGCTCTTCCTCCTGCTAGGGTGGGGTTGATCGCCCACCCTTATTCTGCTCAATAAATGCTTCATTAGTCGAAGCATTTGATCGAATCGAAGTAAGGCACATATGCTGAGACTTCATGATGCGCATGACGCTGAAGGGATGCATATAACTGAGCAGCTGAAGGGATACGCCTGACTGAGATGCTAAAGAGATGCGTTTGACTGAGACATTGAAGAGATGCGCCTGACTGAGACGCTGAAGGGATGCGCCTGACTGAGACGCTGAAGAGATGCGCCTGACTGAGAGCGCATAGCGGTTGCTGCGCCTAGCTGTAGACTTAGGGTCTTTTCTTTGTAGAAATTCTTTTTTGTAATTTAGACATATAATAGACTTTTATATGAAATAAAAATCTTCTTTTAATGTCTATACTTTTGCAGTTTGCTTGTTCAAAGTACTTTATTTGAGTTCCCTGGCGCATGTAATGTTAGGCGCATAGGATTTCCGTTCCTGAAATTCCATGCTTATACATCCATAAGCTTTAAAATACAGTAAACCAAGACAACTGAATCTCATCCACCAAATAAGAAAATAATAATATGAATCAACTATGAAATTTGTCATTTATATATGTAGTTGGGCTGAGACAAATCCACTACCAACTAATTGAAATGAAAGAAAATATACAAAAAAATGATCGATAAAATGGAAAGACGAACCAAGAGCAATCATCTTCGAAGGAATGGAGAAGATCACCACCATGGCTTGAACACCTATGAAAAGTTACAAAGCACACACCTGGAGAGATAACCAGGTCCTCAGAGGGACGTAACAAGATACATAAAGAACATGCCACATAACTGAATATATATAATATGTCATCAATCACAAGTAAAGTAAAATAGTCCCAATTATGGACAAAAAAAAGAAGAAAAAATGCTGTCTTTTCTTTATTGGCACAAGGCACCACAAATCGAGTACGCCTGAGAGATCCTGCGCTGAGGATTCCCGTGTACAAAAAAAGAATTCTAGGGAAAAGGACGATGGAGATCGAGCGACAGTTGCTCCTTTACTCCGTTGAAACTCCTATTACAAAAGTAGGAGAAAACCTAAGAAAATTGCTAACTCTCGGCTCACTGGCAAGAAGTGCAGCAATTTGTCTCTTGAAAATGCTCTCCGTTCTGTGTTTCGAAGAGGGATGAGACCCCTTTTTATAGTAGTTCTTGAGCTGGAATGATGTTATGCGCCCATATAAGAAAACACACTGGTTTTATGTGGGCGCATGGTCCTGCTTTAGGCGCATAGGATGTAGGCGTATGCAGGCCGTGTGGTCGTGGGTTGATCGTGTGGCCGCATGCTTCAGTGTACGACTGCTCGTGGAGACTAACGTGGCCGTACGCTTCGGTACACTTTTTGATCGTGGCTTTGACCAAGTCAGGGGCTATTTTGGCTTGGGCGCATAGCCTAAAACAGGACTATGCGCCCCCTTTTGGAGGAGCTTGTCTTGGGCGCATGGGTATATGACCTCATTGGAGCTTGGGCGCATATGACCTTGTTGGAAGCTTTGGGCGCATAAGGCTCATTGGTGATTTGGGTGCATAAGGCTCCTTGGTGAGTTGGGCGCATATGGCTCCTTGGTGAGTTGGGCGCATATGTCCAGTATGCTAAAATTTTCATGCTTCTACAAGACCCCTTCAAAGTTTTCGATACTTGAACGAGCTCGAAATACTTTGAAAGAAGCATGGACCGTCTTCTCATGATGCAGTGGACGCATACCACGGCTCTCTCTTTAGGCACATAGAGTTTGGCCAGCCTGTCAGAGAGATGGCTGTTTGAGATCTTCCTCGAAAATCTGAACTGACAGATTCATCGGGGTAGAATTTGAAGAGGTCCATCCTTCGTACGTTGTCCATGTCAGCAAATGGCAGTCGCATAGTGTACAAGAGGCTGGATCTTCACGTGGGCGCATAAGCCATGGTGGTGCATAGTGCGCAATGGGCACATAGGAATAGTGAGCGCATAGGAAATGGCCCGTGCCTATAAATAGGTTTTGAAAGAGAGAGAAAGTTTATTATTCTCATTTCTCTTAGAACTTTCAAAAGACTCTTCATCTCCTTTCTTTACGAACCATGTCTCCCAAGGTCGCCAAAAGATCTGCGAAGGGCAAGGGGCTGCACCGAGTGGCTCTCCTTCTGTGGCAGCGTCCTCACCAGTCCAGGACCCGATTCTGGGTGAGGGCACGCATCAAAAAATAAAGTCTCGAGCGTTAATTTGCGACGCTCAGACTTTTATTCTGCCTAGACGCATGCGCCTAAGGCAACAAGCTTCTGTAAGCATTCTTATGCACCTACATAAGTCATGCACCAATACTGTGGTGTGCTATGCGCCCACATGCTGATGCATGTTTATGCGCCCATATACTGCTGAACATTATGCGCCCACATGTTTGTTTTGAGCACATAACCCTTTGGGCGCATAAGGTTCCTTCAACACTTAGTTTTTCTTGCGGATTCTGAGTCTGACTTTCTCTTCTGTCCTTGTAGTAAACATGTTTGTCCTGGAACTTGAGGGAATCCCTTTCGGCTCTACTTATCAAGTCCTTGGTACCAGTCTCATAACAAATATGATCAGCAAGGTTCAAGCCACGATCCGTCAAAACCAGCCTACGGAACGGACACTCGCCATACTTGAACAGGATAAGACCTTCTTGATGCAGATGATTAACGATGATAAGTTCTTGCTTGGAGGGGCACGTCGTTTTAAGAAGCCGTACTTCCTGTTTGGTGATAGTGTGGGGTTCGAAGATGGCGAGACAATACGCTTGAGAAACCCAATGGTGATCCGTTCGAACAATTAGAGGATATGGCTACCGTCGATGGAGCATCTGTATCCTTTGTCTGCTTTTATTGTCTTAGCCGTGCGGCGACAGATGAAGTGGAAGCTAACTCCTGAGCTCCCCGAGGTCATCTTCAGAAGAATACAGTTTGACTCAGGCGATCAGAAGAATGACACTTTCAAGTATGTCCGGGGCTCTGTATCTTACTCTACGAGGGGACTGTAACCTGGTGCCGTAACGAACGACATTTTGACTAATCTCCATCCTTATGCCGCTGACACGCTTTGCAACTTGATGATGTCGGGGGACGTGTCGTATCCTGCAGGGAAGATGCGGATGGAAGGCTGGAGGTATCCATCCTCGTTCTGGAGTAATCTCACTGGCTTGGTGGTTTCTACGTATGAAGCCATCCTGAAGACTGTTGGCCTTTATTATGCTATTAGGGCCACTCAATATGGTGTAAGGGTCAACTGGCCAATGTTTATCTCTTTGGCGGAGTTATATAACCTTCACACCTATACTTTCTTTACTCCGGGTGGGGAGATGGAATTGGCTCTCCATGAGATACATGAAGTGTCGAAGCTTCCCTGGTGTACGGAGCCATATGAAGAGTACGTGCCTTGTGATGAAGAGCTCCGAGATTTGGAGAATGAAAACTCTGAGATGATTGATGTGTACAAGGAATTACTCTGCCACCTCCTTATCTGTCATAGGATTAATAAGAAAGGGAGGACCGAGGGGGCCAATCCTCATACGGGAGCTTGGATGGGCTACGTCTTTGTTCAAGGAGAAGGGGAGGATCCAGCCTCCTTTTCGATTTTAAAACCTATGACCAAGTCCAATATAGAAATCCGGATGACAGATTATGATACGGCAGATACTGAGGACAGTGATGATCCTGAGTCCCTGATCGGCCACTATTTAGGTCAAGCTAAATATCCGTTGTCGGAGAAAGCTGTGTTGGCCGCTTTCTTAATGATCTGGCTTCGTGACTGCATAGTCCTTGGAGGTTCAGGGTCCATTGAGAGAATAAGCCAGGGTATGATACTTCAAGCTGTGAAGCTGGCATTCAGATATCGTCTTGCATTGCTTCCCGCGATGGTCTGTGCCACTGGACGAGGTCTGCGGGACTTTGTTAGGAATGCGGTGACTCCTGACGGCAGGGCCAACTTTGCTCGGACCGAACTTTCGTATCATTTCCTGATGGGGTGGCTGCTACTGCATTGTTCTACCCTGATGAATGCTGGGCCGGTGGCGGACTCTTTGGCGGGAGACGCCTTTCTTCATAGATTTTGTGATACGGATTGGACCATCACCGGTGTACCCGCCTGCAGAAAGGCTTTAGGCTTCTTGTAGAACTATGAGTTCTTCAGAGTTTCTCCTCCATCCGGCAACGGTAATACGGAAGATATCTTAGTAGACGAGGGAGTTTATGCCACTAGTTTGACTGCTGGGGCATTTCACTGGCTTCAGTCTATTAGACCAATGCATCAGGTGCTCCAAAACAGGAACCATGCGTATCTGGAGCCATACCTGCCGAGTCGTTTTGCACGATAGTTTGGCTACAGCCAGCTCCTTCTGGAAAATGCTAGCCCGTATTTGGAGTCAATAGGCAGCTTAATTGATAGGGCATGTACTTGGATGTATTATAATGCCGGGTGCACGGGGGCAATCGTCACTCTGCCCTTGGATAAGCCTGAGACCCATATGTGCTATGCTGCCGCCAAATTTTATGTTCAGATCAATACTCTCCATCCCTGGTATGATCGTGAATAGAGCTTGATATTGGGGACTCGGTTTGGCCCCCTTCCTGCAAAAAAGGCGCCAAAGGGTTTTAAGAAGGAGAGTGTTGTTCCCACCGTGAAGCCAACCGTAGTACTACATCCGAAAGTTATCCTTAGGGAGCCAGTAGTGTATCCAAAGGAACACGAAAGATGATGATTTTGTTCCTCTTGATCCTCCTCAGAAGAGGAAAGCTTCAACTGGATTGGCCCAGGAGCCAACTTTAAAATGGAAGAAGAAAATTGTCGCCCTTAGGAGAGCCAAGGAAGTGTGTACTGGCTCGCCTCCATTGAGGAGGTCTTCCCGACAGACTGGAAGAGATGGAACGACATCACGGGCCGTTATTGTTCGGGAGGTAGATCCCTTTCTAGACTTCATAGCCGTTCTGGTCGAGCCTTTAGAAGATTTCTCACCTTTGCGTTTGTCCTTTGTATATGACCCCAAAGTTGCAGCTGAGGCAGGTGCTTTCTTGTCTGAGGAGGTGGACGTGACGATAGTGTCCCCTGTTCGTCCTCGACCGATGGATGAGGACGGATCTTTTTCAGCTGTAAGACTTGAGCGACGGGAAGATCAGGGTGAAGGCCCAAACCATGACGGCGATCAAAAGATCAGTCCCTCCTACGAAATATCTTTGGGGGACATGTCTGCGATAGGAGCTGCGATAAAAGAGCTGGACGAGAATCAAGTCCAATCGGCTCATCCTCCTATGGGTACGTTACCTTTGCGCCTCTCTTCGGATAATATTTTTCGACTTCGATTTTGCGTACTCCTCGTGAGGCTGACCACGACTGTATGTTCCCTTGTAGACAAGGAAAAAGGACCACTCGCAAAGATAGCCCCAAGCATTGGGGAAGGGATAGAAGTTGTTCCCGGCTCCTCCAAATTGGTTGGGGCAAAGGGAGCTATTAATGAGCCGGTATCGGCTACAGAAGGAGAGGTAGAACAGCCTGCTGAGTGGGCTATAGCTGAATCTGCTCCTATTCCAGCTGGGATTGTGGAAGAAACTAGGCCCGATGCCGTTCAGGGCCTTGATATTGTTCTCCTTGAACAGTCTAGGCCTGTTCTTGGTTTCCCTGAAGCCAAGACTGATGGCGTAGCCCAGGCTGGTGCTGAGCAAGCTGAAGGTATAATATTACAACTCTTTCGTATATTCCCCCTTTTTTGTTACTAATATATATATTATTTTCTTGTCAGGCTTGGCTTCTTGTTAGGTATCCCTTCCTGGAGCGGAAGAAACTCTTCAAGCTTCCTTTCCGACGACCTCCATCGAAGATGACGAGATGGCCCAGAAAGTTGTCAAAGCTTTCTACTCTGTGCTGAAAGTAAAGCTTCCTGGAGTCATGAAGCGGAATGCTACCTTTGGCCCTATGAAAGCTGTTGTCGAATGCCAAGTGGCGGCCCTCGAGAGCATTGCCGGCTATGAAGAGCGGGCTAATACTCTGAGGAAAGTTCTGAATGACCTGGAGGGTCAGGTGATCCGATTCCGAGATGCCAAGCAACGGAGCCCGTCATCACTGTTCCGTGCAGAAGATAAGGCTTTGATCACGGCTCTTACGGAGGAGAAGGCTACTTTCCAGGCGAGGAAGGATGCCCTCGTTCGAGAGATCGACAAATTGGCTGACCAGTATGGTCAGTTCAATGCTGCAAGTGAAGCATGTGCTGCCTCAAAAAATAAACTGGCTACACAAATTATCGAAAAGTATAATCACATCGCGCAGATCTAGAGCGAGATCGCCTAACTGGAAGCCAACTTGAGGATAACAACGTTTGAGCAGGAGGATTACTTGTCTCAGGCTGCCATGACTGCTACCACTTCCATCTATTTAAAAGAACAGCTGACAAAATTGGAGGGAGAGCACATGAGTCTGATCCTTTTCGAGGATGAAGCTGCTCGTCAAGAAGAGGCACGCCGTCGAGCTACCGCGAAGTCTGAAGCCGAAATCATGACTTTAAGGGACAACATCAATCGCCTATGTATTCCTTAGATTTTTTTGTTTGTAACTATTTTTTTCCAGTCGTCGCGGCTCTTGTACCTTTTTTTCGTCTATTGACAGACGTTCAAGTAAAGAATAAAGAATCTTTTCAAAATGAATGTGGTTTGGTGAAATATCGAAACTAGAGGTAATATGGACGTAGCAAGGATATTTCTGGTGGGTATTCCGCTGAAGAATTTGATGTGGACATATTATCCGTTTTATGTTCAAGTTTTTTTATGTTGAATATAGATAATAAGTTGAATGAAGCTGCTAATAGAGGTAATATGGACGTAATAGCAGAGGATGTTCTATATCTGACCAGAGGTAATATGGACATGGAAAGATATATTACATTAGGTGGGAGTGGATAATTCAGAGGTAATATGGACGTGATTATCCTTGATGAATGCTTTACTCAGTGGTTATATGGAGATGGCAAAACATTTCTTTATCGTTCCATTAGGAAAATAATTATCAGAAAATAATTCAGAGGTAATAGGGACGAGACTTGTTTTCGTCAAACCGAGTTTTAACAGAGTCAAAAACGGGAATGATTCCACTAGGGAAATATTTTAGAGGACCTATTATCCAAGGCATATTCAAGCCTCTTGAAATACGGATAATAGTTAGATAATTTTTTTAATCACATAAACATCGCACTGTACATTACATGACTGAACATATGTGAATATTATAAAAAAAGGTTACATATAGTATTTCTTCAGTAACTTACCGTTGATAGGCATCATGAGCAAGTCATCGTCAGGCTCGGTTAGTCGGAACGCACCGTTAGAATACACTGATTCTATGATGAAAGGACCTTCCCATTTAGGCTGAAATTTTCTTTTTGTTTTGTGCGTCATGACGGTTGGTCTTCTCACTGCTAAGACTAGATCATCGACTTGGAAGATTCTTTCCTTCACCTTTTATTGAAGGCTTTGGAAAGACGTGCTTGGTATAGCTCAATGCGCTGCTGAGCTAACAAGCGTTTTTCATCTAGTGCTTCGAGCTCTTGGAGTCGCAGACGGTAGATTTCTTCAGTAGTCAACTCGCTGGCTAAGGCTACTCGAAGAGAAGGAATCTAGATTTCTAGGGGAAGAACTGCTTCGCTCTCATAAACTAGAGAGAATGACGTACTGCCTGTTAGAGTCCGGACCGTTGTACGATAGGCCTATAGACATTCGCCGAGCTTCCCATTCCAATCGCACTTGTTTGAAGACACAAACTTCTTGAGAAGTTTAATGATAGTTTTATTGAAGGCTTCTGCTAGCCCGTTAGCCGCTAGATTGTAGGCAGTAGAGGCTATGTTCTGGATTCGATTCCTATCACAGAACCGATAGAATGCATGGCTTGCAAATTGTGGACCATTATCATGGATGATCCTGCAAGGTAGGCTGAAGCGGTAGATAACGTGATGCTTGATGAAACTGATCACGTTCGACGCCTTCACTTCGATGAACGGTATAGCTTCCGTCCATTTAGGGAAGTAATCGGTTATGGCTAGGATGAACCGATGTCCTCTAGAAGATGGCGGGCTGATTGGTCCTATGACGTCCATGCCCCAGGCTTCAAAAGGCCAAAATGCTGCCATCGGGTGTAGAAACTCCGAAGGTTGATGAATAAAATCGATGTGGAACTGACAAGCTTTATACTTTTTGTAACGCCCTAGTCCTAAAATACGTAGGACTAGGAACGTAGACATGCCAGCTGTATTCATACGAAGTATACTCCAATATATGGAAGCCTCGTATAAATACATAAGCTGTAAAATGCAGTAGAACCATAACTAATCTCATCCACACAGAATAAATGAATAAAAGATCATATAATGGGAATAAATTTGTTTTGATACAATATGTTGGGCGGAGACAAATCCACTACCAACAAAATAAGAAAAAGTACATAAAAAATAAAATGAGTGGCGAGCGAAGCGAAGACAATCCAAGCGCAATCATCCTCGAAAAATAGCAATGAACACGGCTAGAGCTAAGCACCTGCGAAAGACAATAGCACACACCTGGCAAGACAACCAGGTCCTCAGAGGAACGTAACAAGACACATAATAGCATGCCATATAAACTGAATAAATATTGCTCAACTAAATAAGTCAATCGAATTTATAACATGGTCCAATACGCACCTACTGAACGAGCGTACCATCCCCCCAACCAAACAAGGATAGGAGATGGTAAACTAATTCACGGCGACGTATCTTTCCATTCTAAGAATCCGATATGGTATCCGGACCCCAACAAGGTTTAATACCTTCTCATCGAAATAGTAAGTCACACCTACAACCAAACAAGGACAAGATGTGACGAACTAATCCGCGACAAGTTATTGTTCCAAGCCATGGTCAGATACAAGTACCCAAACCAAAAGTACTCGTACCTAACGGATAGGGTAGCCTACCATTCTAAGTGAAATGTAGTTAAGAACAATCCTTCCTACGCATGGGCCCTGGCTGAATAGGATCGGCGTAGTCCCCCTTCGGGCACCAGAGGCCCCATCAGGAAGAGCATAACGTTTCGCAGAATCGTCAGTGGCCGTCAGTAATCTTGGGTCATCAACCCCGTATCTCCAGCGGAGAGTCCGGGTCACAGGGGAAGTGCATCGAAGCCCATACGCTAAGGAATTGTCCTCTCCGCCCAATGCCTACTGTGTTGTATCCACAACACAAACCACTATAACCGCTAAGTCAAACTAGCATGCAATCTCTATTAGCGGTTATTCCTATCGCACGGCTTGTACGTACTGGTGGCCAGCCAATCACGCACTTCCGTGTCCTATATGCGACACACAACTTCGTGTTACAACGTGTCAAGGCTAATGAATGCAACACACGAGGAGGTCCCTTAATTCTAGGTTTAATGTGTAAGAAAAATAATACATAGCAGGAAAAATGAATAGTAAGTTCTAACAGTTATGCCATGTATCACAGTTTATTTTGCATAAAGAAAATAATGAACATGCATGAAATATGAGCTAAAATAATTAAACAGCAAATGGCAAGGTGTCTTGCCTGGTAGTACGCCTAGTGTGCTGCGATAATCAAGATGGCATGAACTGCGACTTCAGTGCAACAACTACACAAGGTGACTTCTGATGGTGGCATGGACGGTTCTATTGGGTCCAGAAGGGTCAAATTAGTTAGGTTAGACATAAGGAAGGACAAAATTGGAAAGGAATAGGAATAATAGGCTTATTCATGGATGGGAGGATAAAAACGTAGATAAATAATATATATGGTTTTTAGAAGAATATTTATAATCTTTGAAAAATATATTTTTGTTATTTAAATAGCTTTTAGATAATCCTTGAATATATAGGAAAAATTATTTTACGGAAAACCAAGTTTTTGTCAAAATAAAGTTTGTTGGTAGAAGCTACAGTTACAGTACCATAAAATAATAATAAAATTATGCTTTGAAATCAAATAAGGTCAACCCTCAATAATATATTTTATTATGAAATAGTTTCAAAATTTTAATATCAATAATATAGGAATAAAATAATAATATTACTGACTAAAAATTTATGTACACCTATTATATTCTAGAATAGAAAATATCTACAAAATATAGCACTACTGCTATGTTACTGCATACAAAAATAATCATCATTAATAATAATAGTAATAATGATGATGGAGATTAAAAGAAGAAGAAAACCAAAAATAAACAAAACACACAAAAATCAAAAACAAAAACAAAAATAAAACTAAAAAGAAAAACTGCTGGCTCTTTCTTCTTCTATACTGCTTTAAAATATTTATAATAATAATAATAATAATAATGGATATAATAATAGTGACAGCTTTGCTGTCCTCTTAACCAAAAATAAATAAATAAAAACGTAAAAGAAAGAGGGAATGGAGAGAGAAAGGAAAAGAAGGGAATGGGAAAAAGAGGGGAGATCGGTGAGAGAGTGAGCGAGAGGGAGCCGGTCGGGGAAAGGTGTGGCCGAGGGACGGCGGTGAACGGGACGACAGGGGCGGCGGATGCGGGTGGCTCCGGGCGACGCGGAGGTGCTGAGGAGACTCGGGTCGCGGCGGATCTCGCCGGAGTGGCGAGGATGCCGATGTCGACGGCAGAAGTATGGGGAGCGGGCGAGAAAGGGCAACGAGAGCGGGCGACGGCGGTGCGGGTCGATCGCGGTGGAGGTCGTGGGGGTCGATCGACGGAGGGTCGGAGGCGTGGGGGCGCGGAGAAGGCTGCTCGGGGTCAGCGGCGCGCGCGGTTCGCAGCGCACGGCAAGTTTTACGAAGTCGGCGCGGGGGCTTCGGTGAGAGGTGACGGTGGCGCTGGTTTGGCGAAGGCAGCGCAGGCGCTCGTGACCGGAGGCGAGCGTCTCGGTGGATCCGACCGGCGGGGCCAGGTGAGTAGCTGTGTGTGGTGTTTTTCTTTCTTTTTGCTAGGTTTCGGCGAGGGCGGCCGGTCGGCATTGTTTGGTGTTGGGGTTTTCTGGTGGTTGCGGTGAATTGGGTGTCGTTTGGCCGAGGTGGCTGTGGGCGTGCTGTGGCGACAGTGCTGGGTTTGGGGACGAGGTGGCACCGGGCACAGTGGCGCTGGGGATGGTGGTCCGGGTGGTCGACTGAGGTGCTGGTGTGGTGATGGTGATTGTGGTGACGACGACAAAGATGGTGGTAAGGAGGAACGGGGTTGGTTGGAGAAGACGGCTGGGAGTGGCCGTGATTCGGCTGGTTTGTGTCGGGTCTGGGTGGTTTTGGACGATCCGGCCATTGGCCGTGGTGGCAGTGGTGATGGGTTAGGCGCTGGTGGTGGCAGGATGGTTTGGGTGGTGGCAGGTTCGGGTGGAGGCTGGTGGTCGGTGTTTCGACAAAGGGAGAAGGGTTTCGGTGGTTGCCGTGGAGTCGGCGGGGTAATAGGTCGACGAAGGAGGGACGGCGGTGACAGTGGTAAAGGTGTTGTCCTGTGGCCAGGAGGAGTGGTAGAGGGAAGGTTGAGGTCGGGGCACCGGACTAGGATTAGAGCTTAGGATTATTTGGAAAAATGGTGTCGGGTTGTGTCCGACACGGAGATGGAAAAAAATGTATATGTAAAAATATCATGGAATAAGAATGGGAAGCGGACACGGACACGAGGCACTGCACTTGTGGATGGTGGAATTTTGTGGAAGAATAAAAAGTTGGAGGAGTACCTGCCTATTTATATAGGATGTGGGAATTCCCAATTAGATAATGATTAGGATTGTTTAAACCCAAATTAGATAAATCATCTATTTAAATTAAATCAATCAATCAAATCCAATCCAATCCAAATCTAATTAAATCTAATTAAATCAAATTAAATTTTTAGTTTAAAATCAATAGGATAAATCAAATTCCAAATATGGATACTAATTAAATCTATTTAAATGTATCCATGGGATCAAATCAAAATTTAAATTGTCACAAATATTTCAAAAATATGTTGTCCAAAAATACTATAATAATTAATTTCGAAAATACATTATTATTTAAATTAAACAAATAAATAATTACGAAAATATATGTTTGTACAAATAGATATACTTTTCTAATTTACCATTTTATAGGAAAATTATTTTATAATTATCACTGCATAAATGAAAGGCTTTTCATAGTTAAAACCATAAACTTGAAATGATAACTAGAAATAATTATTACCTATATTATTTTGAAACTATAAAATAATAAATAAAGTATTTTTCTAAAATATGGACGCTCGCACATATTCGCACTCGTCGAGCAAAAATAAAATTTCGTGCGCGACGTAAAATATGACCATGCGACGTACAATACAAAATTTTAAATCCGTATAAATATTAATAAAAAATAATTAGTAGAAATTTAGGGGTTTTACATCCTACCCAACTTAAATGAATTTCGTCCTCGAAATTAAGAATTCGTAGGGGTGGTGAGAGGACACAAGGGGGATAAGGCACAACGGTAGATAGAAGGGTTTAAGAAGTTGATATGGTCGTAGTCTCGGTATTAAGAGATGATTGTAATCACTCTTAAATTCAAGTTACTTAGAAAGTCAAAATGGTAGAATTAGGGTCGAGGGAAAGGTCGAGTAGTTCAAGACAAAGATGTGGCAACATCGAGTGATAATGGTCATTAGGTGATAGGATAGATAGAGGAAATTCTAGTATAACACCTTCGTCCTTCTAAAATAGGTGAAGGCGAAGACAATAGAGGGTTCAAAGGAGACGTTATCGAATACGAATACGTGATTCAAGGACGACAAAATTTTTTAAATGGAGTTGCCAAGGCGGTCGCGGATGGGACTCTAGAGGACAAGTTTAGCTATATCCCCATCTACGTAGAACGATAAATAAAAGCGAACCAAAGTGCACTCGGTTGATCAGACCATCATACACCGGTTCTGATTAGACCATATGTTAGTGGACATGCCCACATAACATATGTCTTGAAACAAGCTTGATAAAAGAATAAGCTTGCAAAAACTAAGCTACATTAGCATCATTAGTCAAATGGTAAATACATAGGCACGAGAGATTAAGATTAAAAGAAGGCAGAATGATTCTAAGTCATACAGTCGTCCTATAGTCTTCTTGTCCAAGTCGTTGGTCGGCTAGACGGGTTAGGTCCTCTAGATTCTAGGATCTAAATAAGCTTGCTAATATAGGTCACTAGGTCAAAGGGGTTGCTAGTTCATAAGGTATTCTACCCAACTTAAAGAATTAAACTGATGGTGTTTTGGGATGACTAACTAGTAGGGTCAATCTCTAGCAAGCACGAAGGGAAGATAAGAATAGGGATGGAAGGAAGCAAGCAAGATGCAATTGATGAGTCAAATATGGAATCGAGGAAAAAGGTCAAGCATATGGATGAGAGCCTAGACTTCTAATCCTATTCGCAGGCTTGCTTGGTACGGTAAAGTAACCAAATAATTTATCTTGACCTACATGGGCCACCACAAAAACATGTAACGCTCCAGTCCCAAAATACGTAGGACTAGGAACGTAGACATGCCAGCTGTATTCATACGAAGTATACTCCAATATATGGAAGCCTCGTATAAATACATAAGCTGTAAAATGCAGTAGAACCATAACTAATCTCATCCACACAGAATAAATGAATAAAAGATCATATAATGGGAATAAATTTGTTTTGATACAATATGTTGGGCGGAGACAAATCCACTACCAACAAAATAAGAAAAAGTACATAAAAAATGAAATGAGTGGCGAGCGAAGCGAAGACAATCCAAGCGCAATCATCCTCGAGAAATAGCAATGAACACGGCTAGAGCTAAGCACCTGTGAAAGACAATAGCATACACCTGGCAAGACAACCAAGTCCTCAGAGGGACGTAACAAGACACATAATAGCATGCCATATAAACTGAATAAATATTGCTCAACTAAATAAGTCAATCGAATTTATAACATGGTCCAATACGCACCTACTGAACGAGCGTACCATCCCCCCAACCAAACAAGGACAGGAGATGGTAAACTAATTCACAGCGACGTATCTTTCCATGCTAAGAATCCGATATGGTATCCGGAACCCAATAAGGTTTAATACCTTCTCATCAAAGTAGTAAGTCACACCTACAACCAAACAAGGACAAGATGTGACGAACTAATCCGCGACAAGTTATTGTTCCAAGCCACGGTCAGATACAAGTACCCAAACCAAAAGTACTCGTACCTAACGGATAGGGTAGCCTACCATTCTAAGTGAAATGTAGTTAAGAACAATCCTTCCTACGCATGGGCCCTGGCTGAATAGGATTGGCGTAGTCCCCCTTTGGGCACCAGAGGCCCCATCAGAAAGAGCATAACGTTTCGCAGAATCGTCAGTGGCCGTCAGTAATCTTGGGTCATCAACCCCGTATCTCCAGCGGAGAGTCCGGGTCACAGGGGAAGTGCATCGAAGCCCATACGCTAAGGAATTGTCCTCTCTGCCCAATGTCTACTGTGTTGTATCCACAACACAAACTACTATAACCGCTAAGTCAAACTAGCATGCAATCTCTATTAGCGGTTATTCCTATCGCACGGCTTGTACGTACTGGTGGCCAGCCAATCACGCACTTCTGTGTCCTACATGCGACACACAACTTCGTGTTACAACGTGTCAAGGCCAATGAATGCAACACACGAGGAGGTCCCTTAATTCTAGGTTTAATGTGTAAGAAAAATAATACATAGCAGGAAAAATGAACAGTAAGTTCTAACAGTTATGCCATGTATCACAGTTTATTTTGCATAAAGAAAATAATGAACATGCATGAAATATGAGCTAAAATAATTAAACAACAAATGGCAAGGTGTCTTGCCTGGTAGTACGCCTGGTGTGCTGCGATAATCAAGATGGCATGAACTGCGACTTCAGTACAACAACTACACAAGGTGACTTCTGATGGTGGCATAGACGGTTCCATTGGGTCCAGAAGGGTCAAATTAGTTAGGTTCGACATAAGGAAGGACAAAATTGGCGAAGGAATAGGAATAATAGGCTTATTCATGGATGGGAGGATAAAAACGTAGATAAATAATATATATGGTTTTTAGAAGAATATTTATAATCTTTGAAAAATATATTTTTGTTATTTAAATAGCTTTTAGATAATCCTTGAATATATAGGAAAAATTATTTTAAGGAAAACCAAGTTTTTGTCAAAATAAAGTTTGTTGGTTGAAGCTACAGTTACAGTACCATAAAATAATAATAAAATTATGCTTTGAAATCAAATAAGGTCAACCCTTAATAATATATTTTATTATGAAATAGTTTCAAAATTTTAATATCAATAATATAGGAATAAAATAATAATATTACTGACTAAAAATTTATGTACACCTATTATATTCTAGAATAGAAAATATCTACAAAATATCGCACTACTGCTATGTTACTGCATACAAAAATAATCATCATTAATAATAATAGTAATAATGATGATGGAGATTAAAAGAAGAAGAAAACCAAAAATAAACAAAACACACAAAAATCAAAAACAAAAACAAAAATAAAACTAAAAAGAAAAACTGCTGGCTCTTTCTTCTTCTATACTGATTTAAAATATTTATAATAATAATAATAAAAATAATAATGGATATAATAATAGTGACAGCTCTGCTGTCCTCTTAACCAAAAAAAAAATAAATAAAAACGTAAAAGAAAGAGGGAATGGAGAGAGAAAGGAAAAGAAGGGAATGGGAAAAAGAGGGGAGATCGGTGAGAGAGTGAGCGAGAGGGAGCCGGTCGGGGAAAGGTGTGGCCGAGGGACGACGGTGAACGGGGCGACAGGGGCGGCGGATGCGGGTGGCTCCGGGCGACGCGGAGGTGCTGAGGAGACTCGGGTCGCGGTAGATCTGCGTGCGGCGGATCTCGCCGGAGTGGCGAGGATGCCGATGTCGACGGCGGAAGTATGGGGAGCGGGCGAGAAAGGGCAACGAGAGCGGGCGACGGCGGTGCGGGTCGATCGCGGTGGAGGTCGTGGGGGTCGATCGGCGGAGGGTCGGAGGCGTGGGGGCGCGGAGAAGGCTGCTCGGGGTCAGCGGCACGCGCGATTCGCAGCGCACGGCAAGTTTTACGAAGTCGGCGCGGGGGCTTCGGTGAGAGATGATGGTGGCGCTGGTTTGGCGAAGGCGGCGCAGGCGCTCGTGATCGGAGGCGAGCGTCTCGGCGGATCCGGCCGGCGGGGCCAGGTGAGTAGCTGTGTGTGGTGTTTTTCTTTCTTTTTGCTTGGTTACGACGAGGGCGGCCGGTCGACGTTGTTTGGTGTTGGGGTTTTTTGGTGGTGGCGGTGAATTCGGTGTCGTTTGGCCGAGGTGGCTGTGGGCGTGCCGTGGCGGCAGTGCTGGGTTTGGGGACGAGGTGGCACCGGGCGCAGTGGCGCTGGTGATGGTGGTCCGGGTGGTCGACTGAGACGCTGGTGTGGTGATGGTGATTGTGGTGACGACAACGAAGATGGTGGTAAGGAAGAACGGGGTTGGTTGGAGAAGACGGCTGGGAGTGGCCGTGATTTGGCTGGTTTGTGTCGGGTCTGGGTGATTTTGGGCGATCCGGCCATTGGCCGTGGTGGCAGTGGTGATGGATTAGGCGCTGGGGGTGGCAGAGTGGTTTGGGTGGTGGCAGGTTTGGGTGGAGGCTGGTGGTCGGTGTTGTCGACAAGGGGAGAAGGGTTTCGGTGGTTGCCGTGGAGTCGGCGGGGTGATGGGTCGACGAAGGAGGGACGGCGGTGACAGTGGTGAAGGTGTTGTCCTATGGCCAGGAGGAGAGGTAGAGGGAAGGATGAGGTCGGGGCACCGGGCTAGGATTAGAGCTTAAGATTATTTGGGAAAATGGTGTCGGGTTGTGTCCGACACGGAGATGGAGAAAAATGTATATGTAAAAATATCATGGGATAAGAATGGGAAGCGGACACGGACACGAACACGGATACGAGGTACTGTACTTGTGGATGGTAGAATTTTGTGGAAGAATAAAAAGTTGGAGGAGTACCTGCCTATTTATATAGGATGTGGGAATTCCCAATTAGATAATGATTAGGATTGTTTAAACCCAAATTAGATAAATCATCTATTTAAATTAAATCAATCAATCAAATCCAATCCAATCCAAATCCAACTAAATCTAATTAAATCAAATTAAATTTTTAGTTTAAAATCAATAGGATAAATCAAATTCCAAATATGGATACTAATTAAATCTATTTAAATGCATCCATGGGATCAAATCAAAATTTAAATTGTCACAAATATTTCAAAAATATGTTGTCCAAAAATACTATAATAATTAATTTTGAAAATACATTATTATTTAAAATAAACAAATAAATAATTACGAAAATATATATTTGTACAAATAGATATACTTTTCTAATTTACCATTTTATAGGAAAATTATTTTATAATTATCACTGCATAAATAAAAGGCTTTTCATAGTTAAAACCATAAACTTGAAATGATAACTAGAAATAATTATTACCTATATTATTTTGAAACTATAAAATAATAAATAAAGTATTTTTCTAAAATATGTACGCTCGCACATATTCGCACTCGTCGAGCAAAAATAAAATTTTGTGCGCGACGTAAAATACGACCATACGACGTACAATACAAAATTTTAAATCCGTATAAATATTAATAAAAAATAATTAGTTGAAATTTAGGGGTTTTACACTTTTTGCATATTCAACAGCATCTACTATCATCATGGGCCAATAATAATCCATTCGTTTGAGGCGATCTTGTAATTTGGGGCCTGGTTGATGTGCACCACAAACTCCGTCGTGAGCCTCCCGGAGTGCATGTTTGGCTTCTGTGTCTGATAAACATCGTAACAGTAGCCCGTCGTAAGAGCGTCGGTACAACATCTTGGTAGTTGTATCGTAGTAAAATATGAGGGGTCGCCTTTGGATAAACACTGCTTTCTTCGGGTCCTCGGGGAGGATTCCATAGACGACATAGTCTATGAAAGGAAATCTCCAGTGTTTAACATCGATGTTTGTTTCTGTTATGTTCCTGTGATGAATATGCAAGGCATTTTTCACACAGAATAGTTCTCGACCAGACACTGTGATCGACTGCTGAGTATTGGTAGGGACGGTCAAGGAAGCCGCGAGACCGGCTAGAGCATCTGCTTCTATATTCTGTAGTCGCGGCACATGCTCGATGAAGAATCCAGCAAAAGTAGATGCCAACTCGATTATTGCTCTGTGATAGGGGATGAGATCTTCGTGACGAACTTCATAATCCCCTCGGACTTGACTAACTATTAGCTTGGAATCGCCGTAAGCTTCTAGATAGTCAACTCCTAGCTGTTTTGCCAGTTGCAGGTCGATCAATAGGGCATTATATTTGGCCACGTTGTTGGTGCATGGTTCTACGAGAGAATATGTACGATGTATAACCAGATGATCAGGTGACACGAGCACGACACCTACTTCGACCACAATATTTCTTTTAGGTCCTGTTCTTGATGCACCGTCAAAGAACATTCGCCAAATGGGAATTTCTTCAGTTGCGGTGTTAGACTCCACTACTTCATCGGGGATTTCGTCGTAGAGTTTGAAAGATTCTGGCACCGGATGAGCTGCTAGGAAATCAGCTAACGCTTAGCCTTTTACTGCATTCTGAGGAACTAACAACATATCATATTGAGTCAACAACATTGCCCATGTAGCTAAATGGGAATTGAGAGAACCCAATTTAGTCATGAGTATTCTGAGAGGGTTGACTTTAGATATAATATGGATAGTCTGCCCAGACACATAGTGGCATGTCTTCTGGATGGCAAATACCAGTACAAGGCATTCCTTCTCCACAGGTATATATCTGTGCTCGACACCCACCATTGTGCGGCTGAGATAGTAGATTGTCTGTTCATGGACGCTTTCATTCTTCTGAGCTAATAGGGCACCAAGAGAATGGTCTATAGCACGGACATATAGTAAGAAGGGATTTCCCATTATTGGAGTTACCAAAACTGGGGGGCTCGTGAGATACTTCTTGATGTCGTCAAATGAGCGTTGACATTGTTCAGTCTAGACGAAAGATACGCCTTTCTTCATGAGCTGAGTGAATGGTTGACACCGTCCAGAAAGGTTTGAAATAAATCGTCTGATGTAGGCTAGCCTTCCTTGTAGTCCGCGTAGCTCTTTGAGATTTCTTGGAGGATGCTTATTGAGGATAGCCTTCACTTTATCCGGGTCAAGATGTATACCCTTTGAAGTGATGACAAAACCAAGGAACTTGCCACTGGAGACTCCCAAAAAGGATTTGGTTGGATTCATCTTTGTTGGTGTGCACGCATTAGTTCGAACACCGTTCTCAAGTCTTGGAGGTGGTTGCCCTCGAGATGACTTTTAATTACGATTTTGTCTACGTAGCACTCCACAGTTTTGCGTAAATGATTGCAAAAAATATGTTCATGGCTCACTGGTATTTCGCCCCTGCATTCTTTAATCCGAAGGGCATCACCGTATAGCAGTATACCCCCAACGGTGTTCGAAAAGATGTGTGCTTCTCGTTGTCGGAGAATATCTTGATCTGGTTGTAGCCTGAGAACCCATCCATGAAGGACATTCGCTCGAAGCCGCAAGTATTGTCGATCATTACGTTGGTGATCGGCAGAGCAAACTCGTCTTTCGGGCATGTAGAGTTCAAATCACGATAATCAATACAGACTGGAACATTATCGTTCTTTTTCATGACTGGAATAATGTTGGCAACCCACTCAGGGTGTTATTATTCGTGAATGAATCCACTGGCAATGAGCTTCTTGACTTCATTCTCGATGGCCTCCATGACATCTGGTCGGAATCGTCTTTGCTGCTGCTTGACTGGCTTAGCTTTAGATGAAATATTTAGGCGATGCATGGCGACTTTAGGGTCCAGGCCAGGCATGTCTTCATAGCTCCATGCAAATACGTCGATGTATTCTCTTATAAGCTGTATAAGAGAATGTCGTTCATCGCTAAATAGACTTTTGCTGATGACGATTGGTTTAAAAGATGATTCATCTCCTAAATTGACTTGGATGACTTCGTCTTCGGTAGGTGGTTCATGTTATTCGAAGCACAGCTCCCACCTAGTATCCATCTTTTGAGCCCATTGTTCAAGCTCGATCGATTGGACATCGTCCGCAATTTGGTCAACTGAAACCATGTTGACGGACATAGTTGCTTTGAACATGTCGTCAATGCTGGAGTCTGAGTCCCAAAGATAGGAATCAGAAGAATAAGAACAATGATCTGCTTCATCATCTGATGTTTCGGGAGTTGTTGGAGGAGTGACATAACCCAAACCAACAGCGTTTCATTGATAGTAGTTCTCGGGTTTGTCGGAAGGAGCAAAGTGTCGTATTGGCAACCATCGTCCCCGACCGTAATTTAGCCCCTGGTCACTTTTGGTGTCATATCCGATGTTCTGGATGATATTCTTGGTCTACCAGCTATATCGGAAAAGTTGTATTTTTCCAGAGTCATAGTCAGCTTTCGTGTTGTACTTGGGAGAAGTAGAGTCCGGAACGAACTTTCTTTCGCCAATTATTCGACAGAAGATGATTAGTTCTTCACCCTTCTTTCTGGCTGGAACGATGAAGTAGTAGATATCTTCTGGGTAAACTTTTCCCGCAGGTGAGGCCTCGTGACCGGCATGCAGAGGTGTGATCTTATGCCGTGCTCTAGAGCGTATATCGTATCTATGTAGTGGTTTACAGATTAATAGACATCAAAGTAATTCAAAGATAAACCTTTACTAAGAAAATATGAAGTTCTTCTTCAGGGATAACATCATCCGCTGAAGATACATTATTATGAGTATTGATATACTCATTAAGAGGATCATCATCTGGAAGAGGAGCCAAAGTATTGGCCAAGTTCACCATGTAGGGTAATTCTTTAGGATTGGGAGGACGGACTTCAGCAGGTTCCTCCCGAGGTATCTTACGGAGAGTGATGGTTAATGGTTTGACCTTATCAGGGTTCTTCTTTTTCAACCAGATTGTGAGAGGCTTCGGAGTACTTTTTGGAGTAGTACGTCCTTTGACTCGGATAATCAGGGGACCATCATTAGAGGATGAACTTGCTTCAGCTTCATTGTCAGCTTCGTTGCTATCATCCTTGGGGGGCTGAGATTGGTAAAGTATAGAATCTCCATAGTAGGCTTCGATGCCCTTAAAAGGATCTACATCGGCAAACTCCATCTTTACAACGCCGTCGCTGTTAACGTACTTGAAGCATTGGTGAAGTATGGAATAAACGATCATGTTCTTGTGTATCCATGGACATCCCAACAAGATATTGTAGGATACATTGGCATCGATCACATAGCAAGAAACCTCCCTTCGGAGATCACCGATCTGGCACTTGAGATGGATCTTGCCTAGCGGGTGGCTTCTTCCAGCATTGAAAGCCATGATAGTTGTATAGGTTGCAGATAGCTTCTGCAGAGGGATTCCTAGAATTTAAAGCAAACTTCTAGGGATGATGCTGAGGAAGGAACCTGGATCGATGTGCATCCGATCCACCTTCATCGCCCCGATATACCCTGTGTAGTATAGGGGTCTATCATGACGATTATTTTTGAGTAGCATGTCCTACTGTGAAAATATGATGTTGGGCACCACTTCTATAGTACTGTGGTAGTGGGGACAGGAGACAGGGTCTTCAGCGGGGCTTTGACTTCAGCGAGATAAGAGTCTACATGTAGTAATGCCTCACTTAAGGCCTTCCGCGTTTCTTTGGAGAGTCACAATAGATGGAATAGAGACAACCTGGCAGGTGTATTGGCCAGCTGTGCCAGTATGTCAAAGTTGTAGGGCCGATCCATGCCTTCGGGAGCTGGCGCCTTCAGAGACTTGTCAAACCGTGTCTCCTTCTGCTTGGCTTTGTCGGTAGTTGAAGGCTTAGCCGGGCCGACTTCCGAGCTTGTAGAGGCAGCAGGAGCTTGAGATGGTACTGCTTCTTCTTGTGCAGGATCGTATATCCGAAGATAAGCCTTCCCTGATAGCGTCTCGGCAGATAGAACTTCGTAAATGAGAGAAGACACCATATGGCATGACATGTATTTCTTACCCTTTTTTGCTTTGGGAGATACCACCCCCTGTGTCATTTCTTGCACAAGGTCCGGATGGACCCACATGATCTCACCAAGTTCAGTTGTGAGTGGCACCAAGGTTGAGTTGCAAGCTGGCGGTCGGTTGACGACTTCCATTATTGCCTTGGGGATCAGGATCATGCCGTCTGGGACTTCTGTAGGAGGAAAGTCGCCAAACTGAAAAGAGATCATGTTAGAAGATACGATTTTGTCTTCAGCTTCGAGGTTGATCACTTGGCTGTCGATAAGCTGTTGTATCTTCTTTTTTAGGACGATGCAGTCCTTGGTGGAATATGCACGTACTGATGATAGAGACAGTACTTGGGATCGTAGAGTTGGTTCGCCTCTGTAGGACGTCGTGGTGGCGACAATGTCATTTTATTACCTTTCTTTAATGTGTGAAAAATGGTAATGATATCGTCTTCGTCAAAGGAGAAGGTCTCTTTAGGCTTGTCGGAGGTGCCCTAAGAATTGGAAGCTCCCTTAGAAGTGGAGACCTTCAGGACTTCTTTTCCTTTACCCCCATGGACAGGGATAGTTTGAGGATGCTTGCCCTTGTCTTCAGATTTGGGTGTTTTCAACCCCAGTAGTTCCAGATTAGGAACGTTATTTTCAGCAACATCAGCGGCCCTAATGAAAGGAGACCATGTATCATACTTATGTATACCCAGACAAAACTTCACTGTAGGAAGGAAGTTATATCGACAAGTATCCATAAGATCTGAGTCTGGTATGCCGAAGGACATCTTCAAAGCTAGTCGCTTGAAGCGTTCGATGAAAGCAATGACAGACTCAGTCCTCCTTTGCTTGGTCTCGATGAGGGTGGACATGCTAACATGCATGCCACTCTCATAAAACCTATTGAGGAACAACCTCTCCAAGTCTTTAAAAAAATTGATACAACAGTCAGGCAGACTACAGAACCATTCAAAAGCTACCCCCTGCAAGGTGCTATTAAACAGCTTTAACAAGAACGGATCGTCCCTGGGTAAGTGTAGAGTCTGCGTGTTGAAATATGTCATGTGTTGACGAGGAAAAGTCAACCCCTCAAATGAATATAGCGTCAGCGGCTTGTAGTTAGGAGGGCAAGTAGCATTCTCCCATTCAGAAGGAAAAGGTTGAGATATCCCCATCTTTTGAAGCTTGTCTTTGTGTGAGATGGTGTCGAGAAGGGCAACCAGAGAATCAATTGTATCCTGTTGATTGAGCAGGTGTTGGGAAACGACTGCTGAACGGTTGTCAGGCGTCGTTGGCGAAGGACCACCCCCAGCATTTACAAGATTTAGAGGAGGCACAACGGAATGATACTCCTTTTATAGTGAAGGAGGGTTGTTGCTATGAGCCGGACTAGCATGAACCAAGATATTTTGTTGAGGTAGAGGAACAGCCCCAACAACTTGGACCGCCATGATACTGGTAAGCATATCAGTGATCTTGGCAAATATTGTTTCAAGACCCTCTAGCCGTTTGCTGGTTTGATCACTGGCTTCTTCAGGTCTTTCTCCGTCTGCTATGTATCTAGAACATGCGAGGATGAACAGAGAAAATAGTACAACTGGTGATGATACTGTCTGCCTCTGAGTTGAAAAGTCCCTCATCTTCAGGTAGGGAAGGTAGATAGTCGCCATTAGACTCGAAGAGATCGTCGTCCTTTGAAAGGCTACCCCCAGTGTGAAGGTCATCCGCTTCGGACTCTGAAGGAATACTACCCCCAGCTGGGGAGTCCTCGTCATTTATACGGAATCTCTCCTTTGATCGTGTACCCATATAGACTCCTTCAAATGTGACAGCCTGCTGGCCATCTATTGGTAGACTTCTTCTCCTTCTTCTCGCAGAACTGAGAGAGAAAGTTGGGTTCATGGTCCACCGTCTTTAATTGGGGCTTCCATAAGAGGGACCCCATGAAGCCATGTTGGATGAAACACACAGCGGCTTTTCATCGTCAGAGAAATGTAGCCGTCGAAACACATACTGTCTCTGAGGTACTATCGTTGCTTTGGAGCAGCAACAATTGATGACAATACTGGTGCACGAATGTGCACCATGAATTGTTATGTCCTCCCTCGCTTTACGCTTATGATTTATTATGTCGCGTAAGTCAACAGAAGGGAGTTTTGCCTTAAAACCCATGTTACATGCATCGTCGAGCTTTGCATATAGGTTTATAAGGAGAGTTGGCACATCCAGACTTAGTTCACGTGTAGGGACAACCCCCACACCTAAGTTCTGTGATGTTCTTGAAGACAGCCCCGTGCTATACGTATTGGGACCTGTCTTTTTGCTGTGGGCGCATAGGCCCTGGAGACTGCCTTTGGGCGCATGCTTCTTGACAACATGTCTGAGCTTCCTCGATATGGGCGCATAGTATGGATCAGTTGAGCCTGGGCGCATAGCCTTGGGCGCATGACCCTGGATACCCAATCTGTCGAAGACGGAAGCCATTTGATTAGAGTTATGCGCCCACACACCCCCTTGGACGCATAGCTTTGTGCGCATGCTTGGTGGAACAACGCTGTTTTCTTTCATCTTTGCCCCTTCGTTTATGAGCCTCGCTGGGTTTGCCCAGAGTGTCGCACACTCCGATTCTTGGCATCGTAGTATTTTTCTTTGCCAAGTCTCGGGCGTTGAACACTCTGTTGTTGGTTGCACAAGAGAGAAGTCGCTAGGCTAGTAGAGCCCGGAACGGTATGAGCCTTCTTCATTTGGGGAGCTTCTGTGGCAGAGCCATGCGCCCATGTGACAGAGTCCTCCAGTTGCATATCTGCTATGACACTGGCAGGATATACACGGCGAGCCTTCGGAAGCCAAGTCTTGTAAGACTTGGTTGGCTTCGCTGATTTTGAGGGAGTAGAGCCGTCCGTCGAGAGCATCTCTTCGAACGCCTGTTGATCGAACTTCACGATCAGCATCTTCTGAGTGCTTCCTACTTTGTTGTTATCGGATTGCGTCACCACCTTCTCGTCAGAGAAAAAGATAGTCCGCAACAGAGTTGCCATTTTTGTGGACACACACAAAAAGAAGAAGAAACGCTGTCTTTTCTTTATTGGCGTATGGCACCACAAATCGAGTACGCCTAAGAGAACCTGCGCTGAGGATCCCCGAGTACAAAAAAAAGAATTCTGGGGAATGAGACGATGGAGATCGAGCGGCAGTTGCTCCTTTACTCTATTGACTCTCCGATTACAAAAGTGGAAGAAAATCTAAGAAAATTGCTAACTCTCGGCTCATTGGCAAGAAGTGCAGCAATTTGGCTCTTGAAAAGCTCTCCGTTCTGTGTTTTGAAGAGGGATGAGACCCCTTTTATAGTAGTTCTTCAGCTAGAATGATGTTATGCGCCCACATGAGGAAACACACTGGTTTTCATGTGGGTGCATGGTCCTGCTTTGGGCGCATTGGATGTAGGCGTATGCAGGCTGCGTAGTCATGGGTTGATCGTGGTGGTGACGTGGTCGCATGCTTCGGTGCACGACTGCTCGTGGAGACTGACATGGTCGTACGATTCGGTACACGTTTTGATCGTAGCTTTGATCGAGTCAGCGGCTGTTCTGGCTTGGGCGCATAGCCAGAAATAGGGCTATACGCCCCCTTCTAGAGGAGCTTATCTTGGGCGCATGGGCATATGACTTCATTGGAACTTGGGCACATATGACCTTGCTGGAAGCTTTGGGCGCATAAGGCTCTTTGGTGATTTGGGTGCATAAGGCTCCTTCGTAAGTTGGGTGCATATGGCTCCTTGGTGACTTGGGCGTATATGTCCAGTCTGCTGAAATTTTTATGCTTCTACACCAATTGTAACAAGATCCAATATCTCATCATCAAAACAGTGGACTACCCCTACAACCAAACAAGAAAAAGGGGTAGTACACTATACCGCGATGCAACATTGTCCCAAGCTACTAATAGAACGGGGGTGATATGACATTGACGAGGGTTACCTGACCATTCTAATATGTTTATGCAGTTAAGAACAAACCTTCAACGCATGGGCACTCTGGCTGCAGAAAAATCAGGTATAGTCCCACAGGGTACCAGGGACCTCAAAGCATAACATTCATCGAATGTCAGAGGCCAGCAGGAAATCAGATATCAGGATCCAGGACCATATCGCCAGCGGAGATAACCGACAATAATAGGAAAGTGCATACGTGGCCCATACGTTAAGGAACTGTTCTTCCCACCCAATGCCTAGTAGAGTCACATCCATGACTCCTATATCTCTACTAACTGCCAAGTCTCCTAACATGCCTCTATTAGCAGTTAGCCCTAACGCATGCACACAGGTGATCAGCCATCACGCAAGTACCTCTACATGCTACTCATCTCACACATACCACATGGTACAACTGTGTCAAGGTTTATGATATACTCTACAAATGGTAGTCCCTTAACTCTAGCTTCATATGCAATCAAAAGATAATAAGTAAAGTAAAGCTAATATCAAAGAGCAGGTAGTAAGACAGAAACTGTAATAATGGTACATCTACAAAACTAGAAATAACAAACAATGATATGTAAATAACAAAAATGCAGACTAAATATAATCAGTAAATATGACAAGGTATCTTGCCTGAGGGTGGTGCGAGATGTAGCATAATCTAACAGTCAGAGTCGTCAGCACGAAGGTCAAAATCCACAAATAGCTCCGGATGCTGAAACAAACATTACGAACGTGTTTGGTACAAAGATATGCCTAGAAAATACCTATCCAAAAGTCAAATTCTGGAACAGGGGCAAAATCGTAATTTTAGATTAAAACGATGTCCGCCATTAGAACCATTTTGTACCGAAAAGCGTGCTAGTACCTACTATCTCCAAAGTCATCAAAATATATGTCTTCAAATCCGGTTTGAGGAGACGAACCCAACCGTATGCCCAAAGTTGGATTCTGGCGGGCCGTGTACAATTTCTCCCGTTGGATCAGGTCACGGGCCCTCCAAATAGGCGTTCCAGTCGACCTTCTCATAATTGGACCAAACATGGCACACAGGATGTTGGCACAAGTTTCATCTTGATACGACGAACATACACGAAGTTATGGCCAAGTTTGCAAAAGGTCGATATAGGGGTATCTCGACGGATACGTACTGATTTCGTCGCGCACACTCAACGAAATCGAGTTCCGTCAGTTCCCACACGTCGACAACATTCATACGCATCTTTCGATGCATATAGTGCACGACCATGTCACACGGTTTGTCGGGACGCACGCCGTATCGGGAATTATTTCTAAATTTTTTGGTTTTTGATAACTATTTTTGTCAAACTTTCAAATCGGAAATCCTTACCCATACTGAATGAAAAATTAAACTAAAAGAGAGGGTTTATAGTACTACATGTGGTCTATAATTCCATTTAGAAAGTTTTCAAAAGTTATTACTAGATTGTTCAAAATTCATCCCCAAACATGGCGGTTCCAACTGTTTTCGACAGTCAGAAAACGGTTGTTTTTCGAGATTTTTGGGTCGAATTTTCGACCTGATGGGTTGATGCCTCCAGGTACTGGAAGGTGGATCGTCTAGTGGGTCAGGTAGGTTCTACGCGAAAACTTGCAAAATTGTAAAATAATGTTCATGCTCAAAGTTACGGGTCGGGGAAGTGGTGTACCTCGTGGTTACTCAAAACAGAGTAATCCTCTGTTTGTTGTCGGCCTGGCAAGCGTGGCGGCGCTCCGGTGAGCCCTGCAGTGGGGCAGGCAATCAGGGTGGTGCACACATGCATGAGGAAGACCCTGGCGTCTCTAGGGTGGTGGCACTTGAACAATTTGAGGAGATTTTTCCTCTTTTATCACGAGCACGATAACTATATGCAGAACTTTAAAATTTGATTTCTAATCAAATTTTGATTCGATTTAAATCTAATTTGATTCAATCCAGTGGAGATTTAATTTAGGATTGGTGTTATCTAAGGAGGATATGGAAAGGATTCAAATTGTCGAGATTGATGGAATTTAAATCAAAGATTTTTGAAATCTTTGAATTCGAAGAATCCTTTGTACAGAGGCTTCGTGCGGGTCTCCGAAAAAAAGGAAGATGAATAGTAACTTCGGTTACTGTTCATACTTGGTTTTTTTTCTTTTTTTCATATAAACCATTTATATATATATATATATATTTTTTTTTTTTAAACCATTTATATATATATATATATATATATATATATATATATATATATATATATATATATACTCTAATACACTCAAAATTTCAAATAATTTTATAAAAATTCCTAAATTCCAACTCTCAAAATATACAAATTTTATATATAAATATTATATTCCTTACATTTATAAAAACCAGGATTTATTCTTAAAGGAAATTTTGTGCTTTTATAATATATATATTTTCATCAATATAAATCATATAGATATTGTAGAGCCTAAAAATCAAGTTGTGCCAAATTTTTACTACTCAGCAATCAAGTTGCGCCCCAGCAATCAAGTTGCGCCACTGTTTTGAAGCTTAAAGGATCAAACTGCATCACTAATTAGGTTGCGCCTGACAAACAGACTGCGCCCAAATCATATTGCACCCAAGCCTACTGGCGTCTGACATTAATTGCCATCATTGCCTGACAGCAATGACAACTGACAACACGATAAACAAAAAAAATCTTTTTGAATCCCTTAAAGCGTGCTGCTCGAGACGACTTGATTGACAGCTATCCTGCACACCCTGTAAGTTGTGCCTAGGCGCAATCTGAATAAATTCTTCTCATACATTCAAAAGCTGCCACGTGCCTATGTACTGAGATGCGTCTAGGCGCAACCCAATCAGGCGCAGTTTGACTTGTTAACTAAAGCTCGTACAACCTGATAAAGTTGAGACAACTTACATTCTAAAGCAGGATAATATGGCGCACATGCCACTAATCTCTCAAAATGTGTCTACTACTCTGTACACAACAAGGCTCGTCTCAATCACATGATGCCATGCGTCTAAATACAGTTAGTACACGATTGTGTAACTGAATGAAAGTTGGCGCAACATAAGGTTGGTGCAACCCAAAGTGGCGAAGTTCAGCCTCGCGCACATCAGAATAACTGCTAAAATAGTTATTTCCAGAACTCTATAAATAGAGTTTCCAATCATTATCAAAGCATGGCAGAGATCAGAAATTCTTATAAAATTGCTGCTGCATTCTCCATAGGCTCTAGTCTTCAAGTTCACATAGTCCAAGGGATAAAGTGATCGTCTTCTGATCAGATTCCTAAAGTTGTACTTCCCCAGAATTCATTGTACTTTGTACGATTCTTTGTAAGTTTGTTAAAAACTTTTTGTTTTTGCAAATAAAATGGCGACTCTGCTGGGCACGACTTTCTCCTCCGACGAAAAGGTGACAACTCAATGTGATGCTACGTCAATCGGCAAGACACAGAAGACTCTGGTTGTTTAAGTCAACCAGACAGCCTATGAAGATATGATCAACAAGAAGAGCAACAAGCGCACTGTGGCTATCACCAAGAACAAAACTGTGTGGACTCCTAAGTCTTTTACAGTTGCTGTTGCCCAGGCACAACCTACCTCTGCTGCACAGGCACAATATGTCTCTGTGGCTCAGGCATAACCTACTTCTTTTGTCCACGTGCAATCTACTCCCTTTGCTGCCAAGACGCAGTCCACTCTTCCTGCTGTAAAGGCGCAGTCCAGACTTTATGCTGCCAAGGCGTAGCCCACTCTTCCTGCTGCCAAGGTGCAGTCTACTCCTCCTGCTGCTAAGGCGTAGTCCACTCATGCTGCTGCTAAGGCACAATCAATCCATCTTGTTGCCAAGGCGTAACCTATTGATAGGGCGCAACCAGTAGCCCATATGGCTATGGCACAACATAAGCACTCAGTTGTCTAGGCGCACTTTCCTCACCATGCTGCTCTGGCGCTGTAAGCCCCTGAATTTAGGGCTTATTTTTTTCAATTTTATAAATCAATTATTTTGAATAAATATTATTATTTGATTATTATTTAGTTTAATGCTCTTTACCGTGACTTGAAATTCTAGAGCATCAGAGATGCCAGTCTCTGGAAACTTCCTTCTTGAAGTTTGTAGTAGACGAGATTATCTTCACATTGATATTTTGTGTCCCACTCGAACTCATTCCCTTGGGCTCTTTTTGCTTTGCGCAAGTTCGGGTCAATATTAGACAATTTAATTATTAATTGAATTCCCACTATTTTTCTTGATCATCATATGCGCGTTACCATGACTTTTAATTTAGGAGCACCAGACTAGTCATTCTCTCGAAACTAACTTGTCATGCCTGATCTACTCGAGACTCTCTTCACCCCTGACCTTCGTGTCCCACTCAGACACTCCATTTTGTGCTTCATTTCCTTCGCACAACTTTCGGTTCAATTTAGGCCAATTAATTATCTACCGTAAAACCTGAATTAATTTCCAATTTAATTTCGGGACCCGACATCGACCCAACCTAGTCGACCCCAAATGTGGACATGGCCCACATTGAGCCTACTACCCACCTGACACTTGTGTCCCATTTATTTGATCTCCCACATGCTACTTATTTACCCATGATCATAAATACCTATTTTTCATTCAAATATTTCACCATGTCCGATTTTAACCGACCCGGCTCAACCAAACCCAGTCCAAGCTCCTTGTTACCCCTTCATTAATATCCATACACTAATTTTTTCCTACTCTAAAATATCCTCTTTATACAAATATCTCTATTTCTCTCTCTTATGTATATATATATACATATATACATATATATAAAATATATATGTAAATATCTCTCTTTCTCTTTCCTCTCCTACACACCTAAACCCCTCCCCTCTCCCATCAGGACAACCCCCTCCTGTGCTGTACACGAACACCCCTCCCCCATCTCTATTCTATTACTCTCTCTCTCCTCCCTTAATATTTACACACACATACTTCTCTCTCTCTCTCTTTCTCTCAACTCACACACACACCTAACCATCAACACCACCAACCCTCCCACAGGCCCTTGGCCGAGCTCCTGCCATGCTCGACCTCCTCCTTCTTCTCCTCCCTGGTGGAGCACCACCACCAGCAACCCAAGCCCCGAGCGCCTCCTCCCTCTCCATTTTTCTTTACTTCTTATTCTTCTTCTTTAAACCACTCCCACCACCACCACATCCATCCCACCACCGCGCCACCTCACCTCCGCCGCCGCCCTCGCCGTAGCACCGTCGTGCAGGACAGCACCGCCACCGCCGTGCGAAGCAGCAGCAGCTGCGGCGCTGCAGCAAGCAGCAAGCGCGACCTGCGCAGCACAGTCGCGCGCGCGTGCGTTGGCTGGTCGCGCGCCGCCCCAGCCACCGCCGCCGCATGGCCGACCGCCCCCACGCCAGCGAGCCCCCCCAGGCCGGGCGCACACCCCCGTACCCGCCCGTGGCGGCCAACATCCTCTGGGATGCGCCGTCTAGGCGATTTCAACGTTTTTCTCGGAGTTCCGTCGACGCGCGCGCGGAGAAATTCCAGAATTCGCGCTCCGTCGCAGCGACTTTGCGCACGTTTTCTGGAAGATCCGAATGTTGGATCGGCGAACTCCTTGCTCCGTCTCAATCTCGGAATATCCCTCTTTATCTCTGTCAAGTTTGAACCGTTAATTTCGTCGTTTGATACATCAAAACCGGCCACCAAGTTGACGTTTTAATTTGTACTATTTTTGGACAGTTTTGTGACGCCAACTTCGCGGGTTCGTATCTTTGCCATTTCAGCTCCGTTTTGCGCGCCACCAGTTCCGATGCATAGCTGGTATAACCCTCTTCCTGCCCCCTTTAGATTTCATTTCAGTTTGAGCTTGTTAGGTCGGTCGAATTCGACGCCAAAGTTGGCCGTTCGAATTCTTAGTGTAGCACTTGTTAAATTCTATTTTTGAACCCGGGACTCCGGATTCAATTTCTGACACCACCAGTAGACTCGTGGCATCGTTCTGGCATGTTTTCATAAAAAGTTTGTTAGATTTGGAGGACGTGGGCCCTGGCACGTATTTCGGTGGAGAGTGGGCCCCACAGTCCTGGTCAACGGGGCTTTTTGACGTCGGCTCATCGGAATCCAATTTCGGATATACCGTTGAGTTCGTATCGTCATTCTGGACTCATTGACATATAATTTGCTGAGTTTTGAGGACATTGGCTCCGACTCGCTTTTCCGTGCAAATCAGATTTCAATATCCCGGTCAACGGACCAATTTGAGATCGGGTCAACGGAATCCAATTCTGGATATACCGTTGGGTTCGTATCGTCATTCTGGATTCGTAGATATATAATTTGTTAGCTTTTGTGCACTTTTATTTCGGCACATTTTTCGGTGCAAAGTGTGTCCAACGGCGGACATCATTTTGACCCGAAATTAACGTTTTGCCCCTGTGTCCAAATTGGAATTTTGGACAGGCTATTCTAGCTGATTTGACCATTCTGGATACGTTGGTGATGTTAGTTTCATCATCTGACAACATCTGTAGATTTCTTTCCTTTTTGTGTCATCCTATTATTATAATATTTTCTCCTTTTGGGTTGTTTTAGAGACCCGTCAAATTCAGTAATTTATAAATCACTGAAATTCATAAGTTGATCTTGTAGATGTTTATAGAGACTAGCTTTGACCCATTTTGACCATGGTTGACTACTTTGACTGAACGTAGAAGTAGAGTCAACATTTGACCTAGGTTAGACTAGTTTTGACCTTTGTTGACCACAGTTGACTATTTTGACCAAAGGTCAACCAAAAGTCAACCGTAGCCTAAAATTGACCAAAACTTGACCGAAGTTGACCAGTTGACCCAAAGTCAACTGTTAGTCAACGTTAGTCAAGTTTGACCCAGAGTTGACCTAGGATTGACCAGAGTTGACCAGTTGACCAAAGTCAACTGTAAGTCAACCCTTGACTTAGATTGACCTAGTTTGACTTAGTATGACTTAATTTTACTTCCAAACCCTTATATTGATACAGTATTCCACCTATAGGTCCTCGAGGCACTGTTCTTGGACCAGTTGACATATTTCACCAGATCACAGGCGAGTACATTCTCTGATAATATTTCTGTTTTATGATATCGTTTATGTTTCTTGTATTTAGTGTAGATACCCTTGTTCTCTTGACACGTTGTTCACACGGATTGGTATTTCCCTGGATCCCGTCATGAGATATTATTCCTCGCTCTCCTTGGTATATCTTGTGCAAGTCTTTCTTGTTTTTTGTGCATTATATAGACACGATTCCTGCGAAGGCTAGCTACCCTCTCGGAGAATCGCGTGTCATGATGTGTCATGGTTGGATCCACTATTCTGGTCGGGGACGGGGAGTATTAGTATAGATGTGTGGTCAATACCCACCTTGTATATCTTGTGAACCTTGTGAATGCCAATCATACACCACACGTATGGTTGGCTAGATCATGACCTTGTGCAGACCCAAGCCGGCCACATGTTGTAGCTAGTACTCACACACTTAGATAGATATTTCTTGATTCTTGTACATGCCATGATCAGTTTTACTTGCCTTGTTCTAGCTCTAGATTTACAGCTTACCTTGCCATGATACTCACATGTACATTTCATGATTTCTTGTATATTCTCTTTATTTACTGCTACATGTTCAATATCGTCTAATTAGAACTGTTATTTGAGATTTGTGCTCGTTCCATCCTGACTGAATATGTTGACAAAATTTTAGGAGTAGTTGTGCCCTCAGTATTGGACTTCATGATGTTGCTAGCTGAGGTGGATCTCACTATTCTTCTCTGTGAGTTGCCTGGTAGTTATCCTTAGTTAGTCTGTTGTTCTTTCCTTATTTTCCTGTCTTATGATCCTTGTAGATTCTAGTTGTTCTAGTGATATTGTTATTAATTCTTGTCTTATCTTCCTTAGTTTTGTGATGTGACATGAGTACATTTCTAGTTATGGATTCTTAGAAGTTGTAGTTAGTATAGTATACTTAACAGCGTTCTACCACCGATACCGCGGCGTAGGCTGGGCGTGGCCCACGTATTCATACCCGTATATTTGGGTGCGGGTCGTGACACATTTTTAGAGGTGGCCCATGCAGGTCAGTCTTTGCAATTAATGCGAAGTCGCGGTAGTACTTGAGCTTATCTGTACTACTGCGAGCCTGTCCTAGGATTAAAATTGAGTCATAGAATATTTTAGGATTTTGGTACTCGGTCACATATTAGGAACTCTTGGTAGATTCCAGGGATGACCCCTGGGAATCTTATTTCGAACTTTTCGTAACTCTTCCCATTCATTCCTGTCCGTCCTGATTTCTGAAATATTTGTCCGTATCAAACTTTATTCTTTCTTGGAATGAGTTGTGGACCCCAGAGGGAAGGTATAAGTTGAATTTATATATCTTCTAGGTTGAGACGGGAATATGATTTGCCAGTCTCATATTAGGTTGAGATTGTTTTAGATTATATTCCAATAATTTCCTTTATTTTGACCTAGATCGTACCTTTGGGACTTCTCCTGAAAACTTTTCCTAAATCCTGTCTCAGAATCTATTTTTGCTAGTTCCCATTTACTTATCCTTGATTCGTCATGGAATTTTGAATCTTGATGTTCGTTCGTTGTTGACTTTAACTTTGTATCTAAGATCAATTTTTATGAATTGAGTTAAGATATTCTGATAAACATATTCGATGAGAACGATAAATGTCTACTTTATTTATGGAGTTTAGAATTTATCGCAATCATATTAGCTAGCCTGACAGGGACATGGAGCCTGATTTTGGATATACTATCCTAGTTATGGAATTTAGATTCTCTTGCAGCCATACCGGTTGGCGTGGTAAGGAATCTAGATGACATGATTATAGGGTGTATACCTTAGTTATGGACTCTATCGTTTATTGCAGCTATGCTTATTGGCGTGGCGTAAATTCTGGCAGCATGGTTTTGGATAGACGTGTATGGTTATCAGGTCGTATCTTAAATTGATTCACTTCTTTTTGACCAAATGATGAGGACAATTCATACCCTTATTTTTTGACTTATCATTCATTTCTTTTCTCATCGCATGATGATTTTCTCATCTTACCGTCATTTCCTTTGCCTAGTTGAGCTATGTCTTGATTACACAAATCAACTATCTCATATCTACATCTGTTATCTACACTTAAAAACTCTGAAAATTTTAAAATTTTCATATCTCAATTGTTTCTTAAATTTCGATACTGTTAAGATTTTGATTCCCTTCTGTCCATGACCAATCAATTTTGGTCGTCTTGTTTATCGTGCCAAGTGAACTTAGACTATTTCCAATTTTAATCACATTCGAACTTGGATCGTATTTTATGATTTTATTAATCATACTCCTTAACCCTTGATCGGGCCTATAAGACTCTATGCGACTTTCGGGTTGATTTCCATCAACCTAAGTCCTACAAATCACCCCGTACTTGAACTTCAATTATATCTTCGATTCTCTTAATCGTCTCTAAAATCGTGCCCTAATGACTTGACTTATTCCTGAAATCATTCACATATGATTTTGTTCATATCATGATTATCGTGCCAAATCCATCGTCGTGCCTGAACAATTTTGAATCGATTATCTTGATTGTGCAAACTCGTCATTCCTGGATCGTGCCTAAATATTGCCTAAATCTTCCATTATATTTTAACCCCACTACCAACCTTTAATTTCGAGGACAAAATTTTTTATAAGGTGGGTAGGATTGTAAGCCCCTGAATTTAGGGCTTATATTTTCAATTTTATAAATTAATTATTTTGAATAAATATTATTATTTGATTATTATTTAGTTTAATGCTCTTTACCGTGACTTGGAATTCTAGAGCATCAGAGATGCCAGTCTCTGGAAACTTCCTTCTTGAAGTTTGTAGTAGACGAGATTATCTTCATATTGATATTTCGTGTCCCACTCGAACTCGTTCCCTTGTGCTCTTTTTGCTTCGCGCAAGTTCGGGTCAATATTAGACCATTTAATTATTAATTGAATTCCCACTCTTTTTCTTGATCATCATATGCGCGTTACCATGACTTTTAATTTAGGAGCACCAGACTAGTCATTCTCTCGAAACTAACTTGTCATGCCTGATCTACTCGAGACGCTCTTTACCCCTGACCTTCGTGTCCCACTCAGACACTCCATTTTGTGCTTCATTTCATTCGCACAACTTTCGGTTCAATTTAGGCCAATTAATTATCTACCGTAAAACCTGAATTAATTTCCAATTTAATTTTGGGACCCGATATCGACCCAACCTAGTCGACCCCAAATGTGGACATGGCCCACATTGAGCCTACTACCCGCCTGACACTTGTGTCCTATTTATTTGAGCCCCCACATGCTACTTATTTATCCATGATCATAAATACCTATTTTTTATTCAAATATTTCACCATGTCCGATTTTAACCGACCCGGCTCAACCAAACCCAGTCCAAGCTCCTTGTTACCCCTTCATTAATATCCATACACTAATTTTTCCCTACTCTAAAATATCCTCTTTATACAAATATCTCTATTTCTCTCTCATGTATATATATATATATATATATATATATATTTTCATGTATATATATATATATATATATATATATATATATACACATATATACATATATATAAAATATATATGTAAATATCTCTCTTTCTCTCTCCTCTTCTACACACCTAAACCCCTCCCCTCTCCCATCAGGACAACCCCCTCCTGTGCTGTACACGAACACCCCCTCCCCCATCTCTATTCTATTATTCTCTCTCTCCTCCCTTAATATTTACACACACATACATCTCTCTCTCTCTTTCTCTCAACTCACACACACACACCACACCATTAACACCACCAACCCTCCCACAGGCCCTTGGCCGAGCTCCTCCTCTGCTCGACCTCCTCCTCCTCCTCCCTGGCGGAGCACCACCACCAGCAACCCAAGCCTCGAGCTCCTCCTCCCTCTCCATTTTTCTTTTCTTCTTCTTCTTCTTCTTTAAACCACTCCCACCACCACCACATCCATCCCACCACCGCGCTACCTCACCTCCGCCGCCGCCCTCGCCGTCGCGCCATCGCGCAGGCCAGCACCGTCGCCGTCGTGCGAAATAGCAGCAGCTGCGGTGCTGCAGCAAGCAGCAAGCGCGGCCTGCGCAGCACAGTCGCGCGCGCGTGCGTTGGCTGGTCGCGCGCCGCCCCGGCCACCGCCGCCGCATGGCCGGCCGCCCCCACGCCAGCGAGCCCCACAGGCCGGGCGCACACCCCCGTACCCTTCCGTAGTGGCCAACGTCCTCCGGGATGCGCCGTCTAGGCGATTTCAACGTTTTTCTCGGAGTTCCGTCGACGCACGCGGAGAAATTCCAGAATTCGTGCTCCGTCGCAGCAACTTCGCACACGTTTTCTGGGAGATCCGACCGTTGGATCGGCAAACTCCTTGCTCCGTCTCAATCTCGGTATATCCCTCTTCACCTCTGTCAAGTTTGAACCGTTAATTTCGTCGTTTGATACATCAAAACCGGCCACCAAGTTGACGTTTTAATTTGTACTATTTTTGGACAGTTTTGCGATGCCAACTTCGCGGGTTCGTATCTTCGCTGTATCAGCTCCGTTTTGCGTGCCACCAGTTCCGGTGCACAGCTGGTATAACCCTCTTCCTGCCCCCTTTAGATTTTATTTTAGTTTGAGCTTGTTAGGTCGGTCGAATTCGACGCCAAAGTTGGCCGTTCGAATTCTTAGTGTTGCACTTGTTAAATTCTATTTTTGAACCCGGGACTCCGGATTCAATTTCTGACACCACCAGTAGACTCGTGGCATCGTTCTGGCATGTTTTCATATAAAATTTGTTAGATTTGGAGGATGTGGGCCCTGGCACGCATTTCGATGGAGAGTGGGCCCCATAGTCCGGGTCAACGAGACTTTTTGACGTCGGCTCATCAGAATCCAATTTCGGATATACCGTTGAGTTCGTATCGTCATTCTGGACTCGTTGACATATAATTTGCTGAGTTTTAAGGACATTGGCTCCGACACGCTTTTCCGTGCAAATCAGATTTCAATATCCCGGTTAACGGACCAATTTGAGATCGGGTCAACGGAATCCAATTCTGGATATACCGTTGGGTTCGTATCGTCATTCTGGATTCGTGGACATATAATTTGTTAGCTTTTGTGCACTTTTATTTCGACACATTTTTCGGTACAAAGTGTGGCCAACGACGGACATCATTTTGACCCGAAATTACCGTTTTGCCCCTGTGTCCAAATAGGACTTTTGGACAGGCTATTCTAGCTGATTTGACCATTCTGGACACGTTGGTGAGTTTAGTTTCATCATCCGACAACATCTTTAGATTTCTTCCCTTTTTGTGTCATCTTATTATTATAATATTTTCTCCTTTTGGGTTGTTTTAGAGACCCGTCAAATTCAGTAATTTCTAAATCACTGAAATTTATAAGTTGACCTTGTAGATGTTTATAGAGACTAGATTTGACCCATTTTAACCATGGTTGAATACTTTGACTGAACGTCGAAGTAGAGTCAACATTTGACCTAGGTTAGACTAGTTTTGACCTTGGTTGACCACAGTTGACTATTTTGACCAAAGGTCAACCAGAAGTCAATCGTAGCCTAAAATTGACCGGAACTTGACCGAAGTTGACCAGTTGACCCAAAGTCAACTGTTAGTCAATGTTAGTCAAGTTTGACCCAGAGTTGACCTAGGATTGACCAGAGTTGACCAGTTGACCAAAGTCAACTGTAAGTCAACCCTTGACTTAGATTGACCTAGTTTGACTTAGTATGACTTGATTTTACTTCCAAACCCTTATATTGATACAGTATTCCACCTATAGGTCCTCGGGGCACTGTTTTTGGACCAGTTGACATATTCCACCAGATCACAGGCGAGTACATTCTCTGATAATATTTCTGTTTTATGATATCGTTTATGTTTCTTGTATTTAGTGTAGATACCTTTGTTCTCTTGACACATTGTTCACACGGATTGGTATTTCCCTGGATCCCGTCATGAGATATTATTCCTCGCTCTTCTTGGTATATCTTGTGCAAGTCTTTCTTGTTTCTTGTGCATTGTATAGACACGATTCCTGCGAAGGCTAGCTACCCTCTCGGAGAATCGCGTGTCATGATGTGTCATGGTTGGATCCACTATACTGGTCGGGGACGGGGAGTATTAGTGTAGATGTGTGGTCAATACCCACCTTGTATATCTTGTGAACCTTGTGAATGCCAATCATACACTATACGTATGGTTGGCTAGATCATGACCTTGTGCAGACCCAAGCCGGCCTCATGTTGTAGCTAGTACTCACACACTTAGATAGATGTTTCTTGATTCTTGTACATGCCATGATCAGTTTTACTTGCCTTGTTCTAGCTCTAGATTTACAGCTTACCTTGCCATGATACTCACATGTACATTTCATGATTTCTTGTATATTCTCTCTATTTACTGCTACATGTTCAATATCGTCTAATTAGAACTGTTATTTGAGATTTGTGCTCGTTTCATCCTGACTGGATATGTTGACAAAATTTTAGGAGTAGTTGTGCCCTCGGTATTGGACTTCGTGATGTTGCTAGCTGAGGTGGATCTCACTATTCTTCTCTGTGAGTTGCCTGGTAGTTATCCTTAGTTAGTCTGTTGTTCTTTTCTTATTTTCCTGTCTTATGATCCTTATAGATTCTAGTTGTTCTAGTGATATTGTTATTAATTCTTGTCTTATCTTCCTTAGTTTCGTGATGTGACATGAGTACATTTCTAGTTATAGATTCTTAGAAGTTGTAGTTAGTATAGTATACTTGATAGCGTTCTACCGTCGATACCGCGGCGTAGGCTGGGCATGGCCCACGTATTCGTACCCGTATATCCGGGTGCGGGTCGTGACAGGCGCAACCCAAGGGAACTAGTCTTTTGGCTATTCCCTCCTCCAATTCTCCAGTTCTGAACTTGAAAAAACAATGTTCTAGTGCCAAAACTAGAAAAAACAAAGGAAAGGGTCCTTTTACACTTCCTCAACCGGCGCAACCTGTGCCTAAGGTGATTCCACAACAAAACAGAAGGAAACGCTTTTTAGCTAACCCTTCACAAAATAAAGGAAAGCAGCCTTTGGTCTTTTCTCAATCTTCCCGAGTCTATGACTCAGAGGAAGATAGATCCAATTATATTCCCTTAAACAGAGGTCTTCAGATCTCTGCCAGAGGAAAGAATATTGATCAAAGAGGTATCTTGCCTATCCCTATGGGGACTGCTCAAGATCTTCTAACCTTGCATATCTCAAGATCCAAGCAAGGAAAATTGACGGTATCTCAAACAGAGGCACCCGGAGCAGAATTCTCTAATTTACGTGCTTATTTCAATAGGCGTCAATCAGTATCAACTTCGGTAAAACGCAAGAATCCTATGCCAAAGGCCAATCTGTTCCAGAAACAAAATTTTGAAAAGAAGGACCCAATCACTTATGCCAATGAGTTAAGTACTTCTTTGTACACTCACGGAACTAAGCATCATAAGAACAGGAGACATGTTCCTAATATCATTAAGAAATATGTTCCTCCGACTTCTTCTCGTCCTGTAGTGGTGACTGATCTTCGAGAACGTCTTACACAAAGATGGGAGATCACAGAGATGTCTCCTTCACCCATAAATCATCCATCAGAATGCCACTGCCTTCATGAAGTGGTCATTAAGTGTTGTTGCCAATCAGCTAAATGATCTGTCTTCGATCGTCTAAACTATACTTTAACTTCTGAACCTATGACGGGAGATGAAGACGAGTTATTATATGCTTCTGTCAATATGACTTCTCGAGACACTGGGGTAGAAAATCTTCCAAACGTGGCACGTCTCGCAATCCGAGTCAGCAATACTTGAGACAATTCCATGAATCCAGTGAAGGGGTCTTTCAATATACTAGATCGAAAGATCGGAACTTGGAGCAGGATGTCTTCAATCAGGAAGATCTTCCTATTACTCATTTGGGAGAAGATTCTTTGTCTTACTTTGACGCAGATAGTAAAAGTTCTGAATAAACTATCTCGTCAATAATGGCAAGAGAGGTGACAGCATATGCTATTACAGAAGATCAAGATGCTTCTAGTTCGGCCAGTCAAGAGCAACAAATTGATGTATTAGAAGACAAACTAAAGACCATGGCTGAAATGGTCGCAAGTATGCATACTACAATCGTGGCTCAACATACAGAGCCACCAGTTATAAATCCTGCTACTAAGCCTGAGGTCATAGCATCTTCTGTACCTGTTAATGTTAGTCTGGGGGTACCACCTCTCCAGGTTGCTTCTGTACCAATTCAAGCTGCTCTCAGTCAGTCTGTTACTGGGGGTGGTAGTTACCATGCTGTTCTTCCTCCTAACAATTCAAATCAACCCACCAATTTCCAGACATCAGGGGATGCTAATGAGGCTGTAAAACTCTTACGCACTCAGTTTGAGGCCTTTAAGCAAAAAAGACGGTCTACAAAGACTTAGGATAAAACAACCTTATCCTACAGAATGGATGGATGTTCAATTTCCTTCTAAATACAAGCATCCAACTATTATGCTGTTTGATGGCAGTACTTCTCCAAGTCAGTATATCAATCACTTTGAAGTAATGACTGACCAATTACAGCCAAATAATGCTCTCCTTACCAGAGTGTTCGTCGGTTATTTAGCCGATGCAGCATACGATTGGTACCGTAGTTTGCCTGATGGCTGCATAACTTCTTTTGCTGGTTTTAAGCAAATGTTCTTGGAACAATTCTATGAGAGGTTCAATGATCTGACTATGTCTTATTAAAATTAAATAAAGACATAATAAATCTACAGAGAGTTTCATTGAAAGATTTTGCCGAGAGGTACTTAAAATGCCTTTAGGAACTCCATCTACTGTAATAATAAACACTTACAAATCAAACTTGTTGCCTATTATCAGCACGTGGACGGGATTAACACAATTCCAAGATTGGCCTTCTTTCATTGTGAATGCCAAGGCGGCAGAAGTTAGCGCTGAGAAGTTCAAGCAGTTAGGAGTTCAAATGAATCATCCTAACCCAGATAAACAATCCACACCCCGTGGTAATAATTGCCAGGACAATCGCAAGGGTAAAGAAACATTGGCCATCAATCTTAAGGGTAAGGAGTCATTGGCTGTTAATGTTGCTTAAATGGCACCCACTCTATCAGCACCACCACAGAAAGCACCTCGTCCAAAAGAAGAGTATTCTTTTGATGAAGATGATATTATGAGCATCTTCGATTGCTTGATAAAAAGTAATAAACTTTAACTACCGGAGGCAAAATGGCCAGAAGAAGTAGGTAAAACTGACCACCCTAAATATTGTGTTTATCACAGATTTATAGGCCATCCAACTCGAGCATGCTACGTCCTCAAAGGCAAAATCCAAGAGATGGTCAACTCTGGTGAGACCCTAGTCTAACTTAAGTCAACCTAAGTTAGTCATTTAGAAATCAAGAGTTGAATATGAGGATTAATGAATAGGTTCATAGGTTTGAGACTTGTGAATTGATTTCATGACTAGTGCAACTTGGCCCATAGCCCACTAGACTAAACCCTAACCCTAATTTCCATTCATTATAACTAGCCACTAGGGCTCCCCTCCCTATAAATAATCTTCTCATTTAGTTCTTGCCTCTTTTGTTTCATTCCAACACTTAGAGAAAAGAAAGGTATGGCCATTCTTCCCCAATACGTAGATTTTCTATTTTAATTCCTTTTTAACTCTAGTTTCTTGCATTAGAGCCTAATACTCTCCTATTTTCTGTTTGTGGAGAGTAATCCCAGCTTTGGATCAATTTGGAGCATTTGGCTATCAAGGAGAATACCCCCATTTGAAGCTTTTTCTTGCTATTGCACCTATAGGTAAAACTCCTCAAATTATGCTAATATTCTAATTTATTTGCATCGTAGCCTAGATCTAGGTGTCCCCTAGCTGTCCCTAAAATTTGGTTAGAAATTATGATGGTTTGGTATCCGTATCGGACACGTGTCAATGTGTATGTGCAAGTGTTTGATGAAATGCCACACTCATGATTATTTCACTATTTTTAAAATGTAATTGATTGAATTTGTAGTGCTATGTGTCGTGTTTGATTTCGTGTTGCACTAAGTTGGTTTTAGTGTTGTGTCGTGTCAGCACGAGGACACGAACACCCACACAGTAGGCTGCGTATAGTGTCCTGCTGCTCGGGCACTGTAGCGGATACGACACAGCACGTCTTGACACAAAATTTTGTGGACACCTAGGCCACATGTCTGACACCACACTGACGAAATTTCAGGTTATATTATCGAGTATATTAGGAGAAATCTAGCCCGTACTGGTTCTTTACTGTGTACACACACGTGAATTTGCCTCTCTGATACGCACTCACACACACGACACGACACCGCGTGGACACGTTACAGGCTCATGGACATATAGACCTACCCTAGACGAACACGTAGGCATGTGCACGCGACACTTGGTGCACTGTGTCGTATCCATAAGACACTTGCATGCCCGTACGATACTGCACTGTGTGTGCGTGTCTGTGTGTGTTCATGTGGGATTGGAAACTTCGTGTCCAAGTGGGTGGACACGAATACATTCCTTTGACACCATGTTATATGCACGAACCTATATCAACTATCAATTTTATGTATTATGTGATTTTTAACTGTAATTTAGGGTTAACCTATATTTTCTGATACATGTTAAATTTATGAGAATTTAGATGTAGGTTAAACTATTTTGTGTGATAAATTGAATGTTGTTCACAAATTCATATCTGGGAATTAGCCTACATGTTAGGGTTATGACTAGCATGGGATTTAGTTTTCGAATTTGCAGTTGGGCTGATTGATACACTGTTTAAGTATACATTATTTCTGAGTTCAAGATTGTAATATATGCACTGTTTGTATACTTGAGTTGAACTGATACACTGTTAGGACACACTGATTTGAACACCCTACTGACATCCTGAGAAAAAATCACTCACTCACACTGAGTTCAATCACACACACACAAAACTGAGAAATCTGAGAATTTATACACTGTACATACACTGATTTCCTGAGAATTGTTATTGAATATTGTTTCCTCATATACCTCCACACACACACATATTTGCAAATAACTGAGACTCACTGTAAGCCCTAGATTTCAAAAATAATATTTTAATTATCTTAAATAGCATTTATGTCTTTAAAATAAATTATTATAATTATTAGAAATTTTTCTAGAATTTTGAAGAATTTTTAAATGATTTTTAAATCAAAATATATCATTTTGTAATTAATTAAATTGTTTTAATATCATTGTGCAATTATTTTAATTGTTTTAATAGCCTTTTACAATATCCTAATTATCTGTGCAAATTAAATTTTGCATAGAACTATAGCGGGGGTCTTCATGCAAATATCAATTTGATATTTGCAATAACCAAGGCGGAGCGCATTTATGTAAAATCCCAATCTTCGGGGGGGTTTTCTGCAAAACCCTAGTCTCATCCACCCCCGACGACCGTGCGCTGTCATCGTCTCTGGCAAACCCTTGCCGTAACCCTAACCCTAATCCTAATCTAAAGACCTAAATCAACCGCCCTACTTGTCTATAAATAGCCCGACCCCGAAACCCTAACCCTAGTACATTCTTCGACCACCACAGCCCCATCTCAGCCCATTTTACTTGCCAAAACCCTAACTCCGTCGACACCCTACCGCCAACTCCGCAACCACTTTCACCGCCTACAACCACCGCCATCCAGTTCGCCACGTCAAGGCGAGTGCAACGCCACCTCAGCGCTGTGACGCTGACGCTTCCTTCGCCCTATCGCAGCATCAACAACCCATTCGACTTGGATACGTACGTGTCAGTTCTCTTTCGTGTCGTTTCCATGTCTCGTTTTAACATATGTGACTCGCCAGGACACGAGCAACGCGTATGTAAGTTTGGACACGTCTAACTCGTGTCGTGCGTGTCGTGAATGACTCGAACACGAGACTCGTGTATCCTTGTGTCCTTAACTGTCAGGACACTGGACTCTAGGGTTAAACAGGTTACTAGGCTGCTATCGGGTTAAAACCCAATAACCTAAAATCTAACTTAAAACTAATCCGAACCCTTCCCTAAACAACAGACTCGGGCTGACCCCCTGCCCAGCCCGAGCGCGCTAAAACCCGGCCCCCCTGGTCGAGTTCGAGCCCCCTTCCCTGTTTTGTTTTGTTTTTGTTTTGTTTATGTCTTTATTTTATTATATATATATATATATATTATATATGTATACATGTATATTTATGTATATATATTATTATATATATAATATATATATCTATATATTTATATGTATATATATAAATATGTATATATATATAAATATTATTGTTGTATATTTATGTATGTATTTCAAATTCTACCTTGTACAAAATATTATTATGTAAAATTTTATAAGTTATTTTATTATATATTTTGTGACTTACAAATTTTACCACTTTAAAATATATTATTTATATTTAAATTCCTGTAATTTTATTGATTATGACCAATTGATGTCCAAACCTAGCATGGGTTTTTGGGTCCAATTGTGTCTAATACATTCATAGTCTGTACAAGTCATACTGGACTTGATTCATGGCTCTGGGTCCTGTATTTGGACTTCGGTTCAATTTCGAATATATGGACAAAATAGTAAATAATTAATTAATTAATTTCCAGAAATGGTTACTTGCTGTTTTTGAATTTTTATATATATATTTTAATTACTGTAAAAATCTGGGAAAAATTGTATTAAAATACTATCTTAATTTAGCTAATTTATTATAATTTTTCCAGCATTTAATAAGTAATTTTGGTATTTTATAAAAATAGGAAAACAGAACTCATTTTCAGGATACATATGTTTGCTGATTATTTATGAAGGTTTATAAATTCCAAAAAAATTAGTATAAATTTTTATAATTAACAATGATCATTTTGGTACTTTATTTTATATAAATTAAGCTTTTTGTCTATCTCAAAAATTGTTGGAACATAGTGTACAGTTTGATTTATTTATTGAATAAATTACGACTTTCAATGTTTCGTCTTGTTTGAGTTATAGACGTATTGGACCTCACCCCGTACTAGTGTAAAGATCCTAGAAAGTTAGTTAGAGTATTGTGTCACCTCACATTGGTCTCCTATGCTAAAGTCATCATTTGGCTAGGTGCCCAGTCAGAAAGTCGTATCACACAACTAGTGTCTTAGTATTTAACTTAGTATGAAAACTAAGTTTATGTGTTATTTCTACAGTGACGAGTCATCATGCATCTATAGCATTTTTATCGCTGCTTTGCTTTGCAAAAGGCAAGTACTTCTACAAACTTTACATACTGCTATAACCATAAACTATGAATTCTAACCATGTTAAATGCTGATCCTTGGGGTAGCAAGTTAAAACTTCACATGTTGTATTACTTTCAGTCTCTACCATGCTTAGGAAAGTTTTTATATCTCTCACATGTTTAAATAACAGGTTAAGGGGAAACTGTTAGTAGTGTACGTGATCATGCCCCCCTTCTCTGTATATATTTACCGAGCACTGTTATATTCTATATATAACTTTGTCGTATGTCTAATCCCGCATTTGTGTATGGACATACACCAATGCTGTTAAGGGTACGCATGTACACTTTAGAAAATTGATATGTACCACTGTACATCCTGATTACCTATTGACTGATCACTCACCTACTACAGTTTTAAACTTTAAAACAAATAATTATTGCCATGATAAAATGTATCTAAAACTGGATAAACATGATATGTCTTTTCTTTCCGTCACATGATCAGTATTATATGTTTGTTAGAATCAGTACTTGCTTCCGTCCTGACAGGATAACGTTGTAGGTATACTTACTGAGGAGGAGTTGCTCTGCGATTCCTATTATGGAGGTACTGCCGAGGACCAGACCTTGTCTTACGAAGATGTACCTGCAGGGAAAGTCGTCTAGTTGTCTATTTTACTTTGGACTTTTGGGAGTAGTCATGTATTAGACTATATATTTTGTGACTGGACCTATATCCAGCTTTACATTATGGACTTGTACTTGAAACTTTCTTATATACGAGATGACTTTTGTGTTTGGGACATTCTGACTCTTTATTACTTATAGAACTGTTAGCACATTTTAGTCTTACCTTGATATCTTTGGAACAGCTTACTACGCTTTATCTCAAGTGTAGGCTGGACATGACTCGGCCCGGCCCAACAATTTGGGTAGCGGATCGTGACATGTTTTTAGTGGTAGCCTACACAGGTCCTGACTAAATTATTTGGTTACGTTATTGTACCGAGCATGCCTGCAATTAGAAACTTAAGGTAATTAGACAACACTAGGAATGACGCTTAGAACACCTAGATGAATACTAGGACTGTAACATAGGAAACACATCACATGTTCGTTGTTACAAATTGGATTTTTTTGTTATTTATGATTGTTTACTTTAAAGAGTCCTTATAAGTCCCTTTTATTTATTTAGATGGTGCGCACCCGCTCATCCCAGTATGTCACACCTGAGAATGGTACACTCCCTATCCAGTCGGTTGACCAGTTGATCGATGTACCTCTACCTACCATACTCGCCCACTCCATAAATCCACCAACCCAGATTCCTCCACCACCTTCCACATCACAGTCCTAGCAGGACCCGATACTCCCACCACCACCTATCACTATACCTACCCAGGCTTCCTTCACACTCAACGGGAACCAACTGCTCTCTCTGATCCAAGGATTCCTAACGACCCATCAGGAGCAGACCACCCTACTTCGTCAGAGCATGGAGTGTTCTGAGGAATGTACCGTGGTCCTACCACCTGTAGAGCCACGACAGAGAGCAGGGACAATCAAGGACTTCATGGATCTGAACCCCAAAGAGTTCTTAGGGACTGAGGGCATAGTAGTAGCAGATGACTGGCTAGACTTAATAGAGAGGAAGCTCCTTGGAGCTAGGTTGTCGAATGACCTCCAGGTCGAGGCAGCAGGATTTCTGCTGATAGACTTGGCAGGAGTTTGGTTCCGGAATGAGCCGCTATTCGCGAGAGGGAAGGCCACTTGGGATCAGTTCAAGACCCAGTTCAAGAAAAAATTCTTCTCGACCACCGCTAGGGTAGCCATGGAGCTATGATTCCAGAACATCCAGCAGGGTAACCGTTCAGTTGACGAGTATGCGACAGAGTTTAGTCGCCTGAGCCGTTTTGCTCCTAGTCTAGTTGTAGACCCTGAGGAGATGACGAGTAGGTTTTGCCGTTGTCTAGTTCCAGACATTGGCATTCTTATAGTGGCGAACGGTACGACTGACTACTACCAGAGCCTAGAGTTGGCCCGGAGCATAGAGGAGCGTCTTCTGTCTTGCAAGAGGCCGGCTTCTGTACACCTCGAGGGACCGTCCAAGCGTCAAACTTTTCAGCCAAGAACACCGACGCCACACCAGCAGACTTACCGTCCCCCTATACCACATCATCTGATCCCGCCAGTTAGAGCCCCGGGACCCCGGCAGCAGCAGAAGGGAGCTTTGTGTGTATTCTGTAGGAGGCCAGGCCATGACGCTATCGTCTGTAGGAAGAGGTTACGGCAGTGTTTAGCTTGTGGGTCTGCCACCCATCAGCTTCGGGACTGTCCAGTAGCCAGGGTACCAGGTACCGGACCACAGTCTAGAGGACCGCCACTTCCGACTCAGCAGCAGAGGTTTGGGCAATATCTGCAGCAGCAGAAAGGACCCCAGGAGAAGGCTTATAGCCTAGCTCTTGAGTCGGAGCTGGAGCAGGTTTCGGAGCCAGATTATTTGGCTGACGTCATCACAGGTCATATTTATTTGCATACTTTTCTAGGTCTATGCTTGTTTGATTCCGGTGCATCTCATAGCTTCCTGTCATTGGAGTTTATGCATAAAAACCACTTAGTAGCTACACCTTCCGAGGAGATGAGTAGAGTAATAACGGGAGGCTGACCAGTGCCCATTAGAGCTATCTATAGATGCTCTATTACTATAGCTGGAAGAGAGTTTAGGGGACGATTCTTTGTGATGCCACTCCCCGGGTATGATATTATATTGGGGATGGACTGGCTTAGCTATGCCCATGCAGCTATATACTGTCATGAGGGTAGTATTCTGTTCAGTCCCCCAGGCACGGCACCATTCAGTGTTAGGAGAACAGGGCCGGAGATCAGCCTAGAGCCGAACTGTTGTACGACAGTTGGGGAGATAGCACCGCCACACCCTATCATTAGAGAGTTTATGGATGTATTCCCAAAGGATCTTCCAGGACTTCTGCCTGACAGAGATGTGGAGTTCACTATAGATTTAGTACCGGGTTTATCACCAGTATCCCGGGCTTACTATAGAGTGAACCCCAAGGAGGCCGTTGAGATGAAGGAGCATATTGATGACCTGTTGAAAAAGGGTTTCATTCGATCTAGTGCTTCTCCATGGGGAGCGCCAGTGCTCTTTGTGCCGAAGAAGTATGGTACAGTTCGGTTGTGTATTGACTATCGGGCGTTGAATACCATCACCATTAAGAACAAATATCCTCTGTCCAGGATAGATAATTTGTTCGACCAGTTGAGTGGGGCGAAGGTGTTTTCTAGGATAGATTTGAGATCCGGGTACAACCAGGTGAAAGTCAGGGCTACAGACATCCAGAAGACGACGTTCAATACAAAGTACGGGCAGTACGAGTTTCTAGTGATGCCATTTGGTCTCATAAATGCGCCAGCTGTCTTTATGAATTTGATGAATAAGACATTTCATCAGTATCTGGATAAGTTTGTCGTAGTATTTATCGACGACATCTTGATATACTCGAAGATGTCGGAGGAGCACGCAGAGCACTTGTGGACAGTTTTAGGAATTCTGAGGTAGGAGAGGTTATATGCCAAATTGTCGAAGTACGAGTTCTTTTTAGACCGAGTGGAGTTTCTCGGCCATGTAGTCACTGGAGAGGGGATCTCTGTGGATCCCAGAAAGATTATTGCCGTTGAGACGTGGAAGGCTCCGACGTCAGTTTCAGATATTAGGAGCTTTCTGGGTTTAGCCGACTATTATAGGAAGTTCGTCCAGGACTTTACTAGGATAGCTGAACTCATGACGAAGCTGACGCGGAAGGATGCAGAGTACATCTGGTCAAAGGACTGCCAGGCAATATTTGAGGAGCTGAAGAGAAGGCTGACGACCGCTCCAGTTCTGATATTACCTTCAGGATCTGGAGGTTTCACCATATACATCGATGCTTCGGGAAAGGGGCTAGGATGTGTCCTACAGCAGCATGGGAAAGTGATTGCTTATGCATCTAGGCAATTACGGACTCATAAGCGGAACTATCCTACCCATGACCTAGAGTTAGCTACGGTGATCTTTGCACTCAATGGAAACATTACTTATACGGAGAGCGTGTGGAAATTTTTACTGACCACAAGAGCTTGAAGTATGTGTTCACGCAGAAAGAGCTGAACATGAGGCAAAGACGATGGTTGGAGTTGATGAAGGACTTCGACATCGATTACAGTATCACCCCGGGAAGGCAAATATGGTGGCGGATGTGCTGAGCAGGCATCCGATGGCATGGTATCTGATGATAGATCGGCATTTGCGGGAAGATCTGGAGAAGCTCGGTATCGAGATAGTTCGGCCAGGATCAGTGATTCAGATGATGGCACTTGACATTCAGTCAGGTTTGATGGAGCAGATCAGGGAGGCACAGTCTACAGATAAGAACCTTCACAGACTTCAAGCCCAGGCTTTAGCTGGATTGCTGGATGACTTCACCGTAGCAGAGGATGGATCCCTGAGGCATGCACTACACCAAAATGGTTATTTTGGAACACCAATCAATTTTCGATTCGAAACACTTATTGTCTGTACCCAGTGGTCGTAACGGAATAAAAGTGTTCCAGAACATAAAAGTGTTCCTAGTATAATTTATTTTAATTTTTGGATTTTGTTATTATTTAGAAACGCTTTTATAATATATCAAATATGTTCCAAATTTGGAATGCACACAAGTGCATCTTCCGTGCTTACTCAGCAAAGTGTTCCAACAGCCCTTTCTTTTCCTCCCACAACCAAAATAAACCCTTTTGTTCCAACAGCTACCATTAACCCTTCATTTCCCTCCAACAACCAAAATAAAACCTTTCTTTCCCCCCAAAACCAAACCCTCCCTCCCGCAACAACAAAAAACCCTTTCTTTCCCCCCAAACAAACCCTTCTTTCCCGATGACGATATCGAGTTCCCGCCGACTTAGTAGAAGATCGACCTAGCCTTCTTGTTGACGATATCGACTTAGCAAGAGTTCTTGACGACCACCCCGACTCTCTTTCCTGTTTGTTCCTTCTCTTTTCTCAGTTTTTTGGTTCCATCTTTAGTAAAAAAATTCTAATAAATTTTTTGATCCGGCTTTGAATTAATTTTAGTCCCTCACTATGGTTCAGTATTTTGGTTCGATATTTTTGTTTTGGTGAAGTCTCATCAATCAAAGTTCAATAATTTGATAATTCTTGTTAATATTTTTAGACGAGTTTGCATGGTGGCAATAATTTACCAAAGAGAAACATAGTACCTTTCTTGTTCATGCATTACACTCACCTCCTTTGCCTATGTGTCTTTCTAAAAACAAATTATTAGCAATTTTGCTTTTGTGTCTTTCAGAAAACAAATTATTTGTCAATTTTGCTCGTGTCTGCAATTTTTTTCCAGTGTCTGTAAGAAATTAGTGCCATGTTTGCAACAAATTCTTATCAAATTTGGTTTAATTTTTTGCTTCAGCAGGAAATACTTATTAATTTTAGGAAGAAATTTTCAACTCGGTGCCTTAAATTAGTGTCTGAATCTAATAAGTAAGATAACCAAGCTACCTTAACGAGACCAGTGAACATGGACTAGGAATTGGTCACTTTGTTTCTCAATTTCTCAAGGGATTCTTAAATTTGTTTTCATATTGCACACTAGATTTCAGTACACAGGTATTGAAGGATTATTAGAATGTAAGATTTGAGCCATCAGTCAAATATTGTCTATTGACCTATGTTAGTTATTGGTTATGAATTTTGACTAATTTCTGACTTTCATTTCAACAAGAAAGGAATTAATGAAAATATGATCATAGTAGTGATAAAGAATTTGGGACTTTATCAGTATTAGCTTACCAACTTATGTTTATCCCTTGTTTAATCCTCATGGAATCTGTAGCTAAAACGAACAATTGAAGTTCTGCAATGCTCACTGTCCCCCCTCTTCTCCCGATTTTGTTACCTTTGTTTTATGTTTCACTTCTTCTGATCTGAGAATTATTTTCTATTGCAAGAGTCTACTCATTTATAACTTCATCTTCTGTTTTTCGTAGTAGGTATTGGATAAGGAGAAACAAGTGGCAACAGTTGAAATAGAGGTTGATGGTGGCCTTGAGACAATCTGGCTTGACTTACCAGCAGTTATCATGTAATAATCTTCTTCAATATAACTCAGCTGTTAACTTAATTACTGCACTAGCTACAGGTATATTTGTGATTCACAATTTACTGATATAGTATAACTAATCTTTTGAGTTGGCTGGTTACAACCTTCACTCGCTGATTTTTCTTGCAATATATAGACTTAAGTGTAGACATTATCATTGCTTTTCTAGATTATATACAATATTCACTTGTCATCTTATTTGACATTCAAATGATCTATGATAGTGAACAACTTTGTTCTATTTTGCTTGTTGGGTGTCTTTAAAGCTCTCTCTTCATTGTCATTTTTCAACTTCTGCTGCATCGTATGATTGGAAAGTTCTGAGCTACTAGAATTCATAGTTATGGTGACTAATGTCTCTAATATAAATGCCTATTAGATTGTGAAACCTTGTTAAATGCCTTTATTATAGTCATGTAAAATAACCGACTCTAAATCATGTTTTGATAGACTTTTGTGGATCACCAGTTGCAAGATGATTACACGGTAACTTGTGACATTATCCGGTTATTTTCAAACAGATGTATATTCTTTTTCAATCTGTTAAGTCCTGGGCAAATTTCAATCTTTATGTTAGCTTGTGAGTCCAAGTGCCTATCAGGTTTTTGTTATACAGCCAATTAAGCATCGACTTGGATGACTTTTTTGTATTATTTTTGAACTCATTCTTCTTGGCACCCTTAGGAATCTTAATAAATAGTATATTAGTATTACAGTCAAGAGTGTCTGATACCTGAAACTTTCAAGTTGAAAGTCTGATACTTGCAGCTAAATGAAGATAAAAATATTGTGTTTGGGTAACAGTTTGCCTTCTTGGAGGAATTCAACACAACTAAGACCCTCCTAAGCTATACTAACAATACAACTCCCATGTTAAAAAAGTGAGGAAACAAGTCATTTATGCTTACTGGATTACTATCTACATGTTCTCCATCACCTTATGTTATCCTGAACAAAGGCCGTTTTTTGACTCGGTGATTCCTCATAACTTCCATCTTGTATGAAGTTTCTAAAGTTGGATCTGCAAATCAATGAGGCATGGCAAGGAATAAGATTTTCAGTTGGAAAATGAATTTGGAACATGGTCCTGAATGCTAATACCATGAAAATATTAATGATCTTGTGCAGAAGTATCACCTTTTACTGATGTAAACATCTTATAGGTTGTATATCCTAAGGACAAATATGCTTCTTGCTATGGAAATGCATTGAATCACACAGAATCTTCCTTGTAAGGGAAGCATAATGTAGGCAGTTTCACAGGTTAGCACGTGATCAATCTGTTAATGATGAAAATGGAAGGACATAACCAAAAAGAACAAACAAGTGCCACCCAGGAATCAATAAAAACATCACATCAAGTTTCAAAAAATACCTAAGTTGGTTACCCAAAGCATCCTAATTTCTAGTGGAAAGGATCTACTGTATTCAACTATTGTTTGTATCATTTCTTCTGAGATTTCTTTACAAGAGTTGTCTTTCTCCTCCTCTTGAACAGAAGATCCCCCTATTGTATTCCCAATTTTTAGTGTAGTTTAAATACCCTTAAGTGCCAAAAACCAAACCACAAGAGTTGGATCCAAAATGAACTATTGAATTTGAGTGTCCATGCAATCAATATATCTAACATGAGGATGAAAATACATACGATATGGGCTTCACTTTGTTTCTACTATAAAATTTTGCAGATGTACCCTTAAAAAGAACCGAGTTCAGTAAAGGAATAAAAGTGGCTTCTATTTTGTCAATAGGAGTTAAAGAGATTGGCTTAGTTTTGACCTTTTTATCTATCTGTAATACATTTCTCTCAATTTTTTTATTAATTAGACGTGTAGCTATTGCTATGATATTTCTAATATATTGGGATTGTTTCTTATTTATGGCTTCAATTGAAGATTGTGACTGCTAAGATGTAATTTACATTCCACCAGGATAATGTTTTTGTGCAACTGATGTGCTCAAATCAGTATCGTATTATCAAAGAAAGTGCAGATGATGCTTTCTATGAGTTGCACAACCCAGAAGAGCAGATTCAAGCTTATGTTTTTGATGGTACCTTCTTGTCATCCTATGACTTTATATATTTGTATGTGTATGTTCACTTACCCTTGTGATTATTTATTATTTCATATCATAGTGATTATTTCTTATTGAAATATTGTAGATAGAATGAGGAAAAGCATGCTATTATATCAAACGTCCATCTCCAATCTTTCTAACATAGGACTTGGCATGGCTATGTTCAGCATTGGTCAGTATATTTTATTATTACTTTAGTTTTTGTTGTTCATTTTCTTGTTGCTTACTACATATTTTATATGGGCAGGCAGGGCCTGTTCATGGCATTGCAAGGATCATAGCATGTTGCAAAAGAGTTGTGACCTTTGCCATGGCTTTTATTGTCGCCGGTCTCCATGGCGCCCTCCTGCACGTTGCCCTTGTACAGGTCATCTCCTTTGTCCTGTCCCCTGACACAAACTACACTGATAGAATTGTGAGTTCCTAAGAGAGATGGGTAACCTTCATACGAAGGATAAGATAATATATGATCTTATTATTATGACAATTGATGACTTATCTACATATACCCATATGGCATTGTCCCATTGGACAATGCCTCCAAGCACTCAATCTGTGCAATCTATGGGAACTAATCCACATAACATACCTCATCTATAAGAATCTAATTCCTAAAACCATATTAAAGTCTCAGACTAGACAACTATGCCTCTGCAACCAAACTAGTGAATCTTAGGCAACGATGACCTCCACCAGCATTGTAGGCTTGGGGGGATTTTCCCTCTCCTTATGTCGTGCTTTTTCGAAGCAATCCCTCGGTTCCAGTATGCCTACATTCTCAAAACAATTGTTCACTCAACTTGTGTTTAGAAAAATACACAACCAATATTTCTCATAAGAAATATGTGTAATGCTTTGTCCTTGAAATTCCATAGGTTTCTTGAGGTCTCAGGTTGCTTCCAGAAACTCATTTAAGTAGAAGCTAGCATCATGTGGAAAGTTCACTTGGTAAGATGTATTGCTAGTTTGTCGTATTTGACTTTCCGTTACTTGTATTGCCTTCTCACTAGGAAAGAGAAAATGTTTTCATCGAGGAATCAGTCAATGCCCTTATTAATTCACGATCCGATTTACTTCACTTTGAGAACATGATAAATGTGAACATGAAGCTACATGATTTGGAAAATATTGTAGATGAAGATAGGTACATGTTGGCAATAGAAATGCCACATTCGCCCACTTTTGCTTCATATTCAGCTATCCAGTCACCAATTTCATCAACATAAGATAGCATTGCAAATAACAACATTATTCATAATCTAAAATCACTTGTATTGACTGTAGACATTTGATGCAACAATTGTATTTTATTAGTCAACATTGTCTGAAATTATTCTTGGAATTTATGATTGTTTTTGAGAATCAACTGTATACATGGACAAGCTGGTACAGTGGTGCTATGCTGCGGTGTCTGTATTATTTCTTAGATTTTGTGCTCATGCAAGTTATTCAGTTGAAGTTGGCTATATACTTATATTAGGTTGTCTCTTTTATTCCATTGCATACTTCTGCCAAAATATCCCTTACCAAACTCCATATCCTTACCCGAGGTCTCATCATTTTTAGTGTTGTTTTCGATTGTAGGTTTTTGGATGGAAGAGGCTTGAATGATGTGATTCTTTTACTTGCTATAGTTTTGATGTTTATATTAGTTGGTTTTGGTAATTGGTACATTTTGATATAACCTTGAAATTGTTAAATGACATTGTGCATCTCTTTTCGTTTGTTATGTGTACTATCAATATAGTCTTGGAACTTAGAATCATTTAACAATTATAAACCTTGAAAGTAATGTATCTTCACAACTTATCTTAGCAGATTCACATGAAAATAAAAATTTAGGCCATGTTACTTTTTTTTATCCTTTCTAAATCATCGTATTTATCCTTTCTTGGGTTGAAGTGTTTAGATAATCAAATTCTGATGCATCTCGTGTTTTTACAATCTTTAATGCTTCTTAAAGCATTTTTTGGACACTGTTTTAGATGCTACATGAGTAATAGAATGAGTTATAGCTACCTAGATGAAGTACATAATGTTCTCTTCCTTTTCTAAGCCATTTTTGTGGGTGAATGTAATTTGAGTTATTGTAATGTAACTCATAATCAATGTCCCATGCGGAAGTTCTTATATATTGAATAATCCGACGGTCCTAACCACGTGAAAATTTTGGATAAACTAATTTCTTTGTTCTCACCTTTCAGCAAAAAATGGACTTTATAAGGTCCCCCACAAATAATGGAACACTATTCCCCCCTAATATTTATAAATTTTCTTGTAGCTTTTACGTGCATACCATGTGTACTCCTCTTTGATTCTTCTACATAATAGCTGCGGAGTTTGCAGTCTACAATACAGAGGGTATTTTAGATGCTAACTAGCCTAATACAGACGATGGTGTGGCATATCAAAACCCTGATGGTGAAGCTGTTGCGATGATCGAATAATCTCCATTAGGTGCTACTTTAGTTAGTACAATCAATTAATTGTTGTATATGCTCTATGTAGTTCATAAGGTGATAGAATATATTCAAAAGGACATCTTTGGAGGTTGATGGAAATCTCTTGTAGATATATTTTTTTATGCTTAATTAGTTTTTTACAACCACACAAGTTATGATGTTCAGATTAAACTACAATATACCTATCATCAGTAACATTTTTTTTATTGCCTGTTTTTCAGATTGGAGTCCTTAATTTGTATTGTAGATTATATTAATATTCTTGAGACATGCCGAGTTGAAATAATTGACATTGTTCTTCAGTTCTTACTTGATAAGTTAAGTTCTCTGAATTTTTATTGCATACTGTAAGGAATGAATAAAAATAGGATATTCCAGACATACCCAAATAGCTGCAATACGCACAACAGGGATAGAGAAAGTTTAGTGAGTTTGTTGTCACTGATGGCTTTTTATCATAGTACAAAGTTGATATTGGGGAATGACTTTGTTGCATATATATTTAAACTGCTGACTCATTTCAATTGCTCAAACATTAGTATAATAATGCACGACTGATTCACAAAGGCCCCTAGCGATATGGCTCTGGATGTATAACGGCTTTAGACTGCTATTATTAGCATTGACAAATTGAATCTCCTTCTGTGGTCAACTATTTCAAATTTTGTCATTTCTGTTTCTTCGCTGAAATGTTTTATTTGTTATGCAGGTGATGAGCCTTCCAATAGCGGCAATTCCTCTTGGAGTATGGATTTCTCTCTTGTTTTGAGGGTCAAGGAGATATACATCAGTTCAACAATTTTAGCTGCAACAAGTCCATTTTTCTACAGGCAATATGAATTGTATATAGTACATGTAATTTATATTTACTTGTCCTGACTATATTGACTGGTGGGTTTCTTTTTTTTGCTGAAACAGCTTTTCTCAAATGTCATGCGAGAATCTGATCAGAAGCATGCAGTTTTACGAATTAGTGCCACAGGTAATTTGAATTTTTGGAACATATTTTTTTATATGCAGTCTAGATATTGCAGTCATATGTAATGCTCGCATGGTTCTTATTAAACATTTAGGGCCTTTGGCAACCAAACACTATATGAAAGTTGGAAACTAGATTCTTTTTAGTATCCAGAAACTAGAGAAAGTAGGTTTTCCCATACTAAAAAATTTATTTGCTTGCTAGAAACCACACAAAGGAAACTAAGCAATATGGCAAACTTGACCTCTATCCATTGTTCAAAGTATCCTTATCGGAATCGGTATTGGGCCCTTCTTAGTTGGCAATTTCAGTGCGGTTTCGGGGAGTTTTTGAGGGTTTCTGTGGTTTTTTGAATCGGTTGGTTTAGGCAGTTTTGGTTTCGATATATATGCCTCTGCACTACCATACCAAACCTAGTAAAGTATCTTTACTACATCTGCAAAAACAATTACTTATATAAAAAAATAAAGTTTAAACTGAAAGTAATCCAAGTATAAATTTCTCTTTGACAAGGCCTTCTTGTTCTTGTTCTCATCGTCATTGTTGTTGTAGTGGCCTTTTTCAAATGAAACATTTCTTGCAAGCTTGAACTCTAAGATGAAATGCTAAATTCTCGACATAAAGATCAGTGCACACAAGAGATACCCCAGTACATTGCATTATATAGCTAACTGCACCCTCACATAAGGATAGGCTGATAAATTGACCACATCGTGCACATTGTTTATGGTGTATATACTTCAACTAGATAAAGTAAACTTAATATGAACATTAAGTATTATATACAAGGACACTTCAATATATGTGTTGTGGTCATGTTGGATAATAGACACTTCGACACCAGTATTTGGGGATACGTTGTTGGGTCGGATAAACCTTATATAATAAATTTTATAATACTACTTATTGTATCTCAGGCATAAATGATGTATCTGAAACTTGTAACTTTCATGTCATTGTTATCGATGATTAGAATATAATATGATGATAGTTTTAGAACATAATGGGGCTTAACTAATGTTAAGAATTCATCTTTACATGTTCTGTTTTTAATAGATAGATCCAGCTACGGGATCGTTATAAATTTATATAATTTGTTTATCATATATGTCCATACATTTGTTTCCCATATGCATGAATCGCTTTGTTCCTTAAGTAGTACATATTGTCAGACTATCAGTGCAGCATAAACTGAATATGAACCAAGGTTCATAGTAACATTTTCCAACCTTCTAATGAGTATTGGTATCGATAGTTTCGGCAGCTTTGGATCAAAATTTTGGAGTTTTTTATTTCAGAAAGCCCCCAAAAGAAATTATTGGAAAACTATAAATGTATTTATACATTTAGGCATAATCATATGTATTATTTTTTTTCCACTAGTTTTAAATAGAATAATATTTAACATTGTTGAATTATTTAACACACAATGCATTTTTAGTTAATTAATTAGGACAATTAGATATATCTTAGTCTTTTATTATCCAATATCCTGATTTTAACTTAAACTTGTTTTAATGTTGCATGCAGGTGTTGCCAGTTGTCGCTAGCATTGTTCAAATTTCTATCATTCTGTTGGATAAAAACTTTTGGAATTATCTAAATTTTGTAAACATGTATCTTTTATGATCGAGCTAGATTTATATAGTATTTGTAACTTACATTATATATACTCTTGATGATGTTTTGTAAAGATTTAACTTTTGGGATATGTTAGTGATTGTTTAATTTATATTAAGTTGATATCTTTGGTGAATTTAATGGCTATTTTGGATGTTGATTGAGGTAATGTATAAAAATATTTCACCATTTATTATGTGTTTTTATGTATAATTTATGAATTATATTTGTGGTTCAAAATAAAAAATTGGCTGCAAAATTAAAATTAGAAAAATATATTGGAATGTTAATAAAGCATTTCAAATTTAGCCACATGAATAATTTAAAAATTGTTGCAAATTATATATTGGAACGGGTGCAAAATATTTCGGAATGACATTTAGAAACGTTTCAAAGACGTCACAAAAAATAATTTAGGAACGTATTTTATGTGTTTCAAAAGTGAATGTTAGAAACACTTTATAGACGTCCCAAATATATTATAGGAATAGATTATGTGTGTTCCAAAATCTAAATTAGGAATGCCTTCTAACCGTTCCAAACTAATATTTGCCACACTTTATATATGTTTCAAAAATTGCAACGCCACTTTTAGGAACAATTTTGATATGTTTCTAAAAATATTAGGTATATTAAAAAAATGTTCCAAAATGTCCATTTTGGTGTAGTGATGGCAGCCGATTATGCGTGCCGAAGGGAGAGTTGATAGAGGCAGTCTTGCAGGAGACGCACCGATCGAGATACTCTGTTCACCCTGGTGCCAACAAGATATACCGTGACTTGCGAGAACATCTTTGGTGGTACGGGATGAAGAGAGATGTATCACGTTTCATTTCGAGATGCCTAGTTTGCCAGCAGGTCAAGGCGGAGCGCCAGAGGCCAGCTGGTCTATTGCAGCCATTACCCATTCTCGAGTGGAAGTGGGAACATATTACGATAGACTTCGTCTCAGGGCTTCCTCGTTCCCAAGGAGAGAAGGATGCCATTTGGGTCATCGTGGACAGGCTGACGAAGTGTGCACACTTCATACCCTTCAAGGTGGGGCTTTCCACCGAAAAGTTGGCGGAGCTATACATGCAGTAGATAGTTCGCTTGCACGAAGTACCAGTGAGCATCGTGTCGGACCGAGACAGCAGATTCACGTCCCACTACTGGAGGAGCTTACAGGAGGAGTTGGGCAGTCGTCTCAAGTTCAGTACGGCGTACCACCCGCAGACAGATGGGCAGTCCGAGAGGACGATACAGACACTAAAGAACATGCTGAGGACTTGTGTGCTGGACTTTGGCAGATCATGGGAGAGCCATCTGCACTTGGTAGAGTTTTCATACAACAACAGCTACTAAGCCAGCATCGGTATGTCTCCTTTCGA
>JANAVB010028818.1:34430502-34478002 GCA_029216955.1 Iris pallida | reverse complement strand
TAATATATAATATATATATATGTTATCTTTTGTATGCCTATGGGTTCGTTTGATATAGATAGGCTTGATAGTATGGTGTTGATATTGGTTTAGGTTAGAGTTGATGCATGCCTATATGAATATTTAGCTTTTCTATGCATTGTAGTGTATATATATATATATATATATATATATATATATATATATATATATATATATATATATATATATATAATTATATATATTATATTATATTTTATATATATATATTTTTCTTTTTATATATTATATTATATTATATATTTATATAATATATATTTTTTTTTTATATTTTATATATATAGATATATATATATATATATATAAAATATAAATATAATATATATATATATATAATATAATAAAATAGAATATAATATATATCTATATATTAATATATATATATATATATATATATATCTATATATATATATATATATATATATATATAATATATATATATCTAAAATATGTATAATATATATATAATATATAATATTATATATAATATATTATATAATAATATATATATATATATATATATATATATATATATATATATATAATATATATATATATATATATATACACACACACATGAATTTCATGATTGATAACTTAAATAGCTATATGTGAATGTTATCTAATATGGATAGCTTGTGTTTGGCTTGTATAGCCTTGGGATTGATGTGTGCTTGCTAGGATAGTCTTGGTTAGGCTTAGTGAGACTTGTTTGGGTTAGGTTTGACCTTGTTGACCTAGTTGACTAGTGTAGTTGACTAGAGTTGACCATGTGTTGACTATAGTCTAGTTTGACCTAGACAACATGCAGATGCATTGTACATTTTATTTATCATCCCCTGTATACATCTTGACTTGTGTTGCTCTAAATAGGAGCCAGATACCTCATCTCGGGCAGTATATTCTCACAGATATTCAGATACCAGGCGAGTACATTCTCTGATCATTTCATAACTTGCTTAGGATTATATTCCTGCTCCAGATTACCTTATTTGATGCTCTCACAATATTATCACGGATTGATACTATATGGACTTCTACATTGAGATGTTATCCCCTTCAGAAGCATCGGATACTTCATATCATGTGTTTCATGTACATCATGTATTCCTCGCTCTCATGTTATTCATGTTTCTCATGTGCTTCATGTTCGTTCATGCACGATCGTGTACTCTCATGTGCTCTCATATTCGGTCATGTTTCTCACGTACCTCATGTATAATCTATACTTCATGTGTACCCCTTCATGGGCCTTCATGTGAAATTCATGTGCACTCAGTTCTGAGCCCTCATGTATACTTTATGTACACCCATCTATGGGATTTCATGTGAAAATCATGTACGTAACATAACTTGTTTGGATCCTTATGTACTGATTGGGGTATTGGGGAGTATAAATAGTCATGTGAAAAATTCTAAAGTAGTATAACCATGTGAGCCTCTTTAGTATATTCATGTGCAATTCCAGCCGTTCACATGTCGACTTTGTACTCTACCTCACTAGTCACTGATAGTTCTCTACTTATAGTAGATATTTCCATTACAGTTCTCTCTTTTACATCATGTACATTCTTTCAGTTTCATGTATCGTACTCTCTTGTATGTTTATATTTTCTAACCTGTTATGATCCGCGTGAGATGTATTGTGCTCGCTCCCGTCCTGACTGGACCTGTTGAAAATTTTACAAAGGATGATGAGGAACCCTGTACCCCTTACTATGGAGCTTGTCCAGATGACACTCGCGACCTGGACCCTTGGGAGGTTCAGACAACTGTTGAGGATGATACCCATGCATAGTATAGATAGTTCAGACTGTTCTTTCTTTTCATGTTAGTTGTTGTCTTTGATTATAGAGTTGTATTATTTTAGAGATGTTGAGACTTGTGTTGGTTGACTTTATTTATTTCACTTCTGTTTGTACCTCAAATTTGAGGATTTCCTTATCTATTCCATCGTGCTATAATCTACCTCTAGATTATGATTGAGTTGTACCTTCTGTGATTTGGCCTCCTTTGGAGAGTATTTCATATTGTGTTAGTTATAGTTCATGACCTAAAACAGCGTACTATCGCCGATACTACGGCGTAGGCTGGACGCTGTTACGTACTCGTACCCTCACATTGGGCGCAAGTCGTGATACGTTTTTAGTGGTGGCCCATGCAGGTCGAGTTTTTGTAGTGGTATTCGAACTAGAGTATCACTACAGCCTGCAGCAGGATTAGGATTATCCTTGAGGTACTCAATCATATTAGGAAAAACTCTTAACTGAATTCCTGCCATCTAAATTCCTGTTGAAGATTGCTTCCTTGAAATAACTTTCCTCCCTTGAATTATCGTTTCTATCTCAGTATTGATTCCTTGTTTGATCTGTCTCTAGGATGGTGATTGAGACATGATCACATCGCTCTGGCCCAGCAGACGCTGGTGAGAGGTCTACCACCCCTCGTCCGATTGTGGATACTGGGACGACAATACCTCCTGTTTCTGCTAATATATGAGCTTCTGCAGCTTTTGGAAATGCACCTCTACCTGTCCGGAGGTCTTCTCCTTTATTCCGGATTTGTATCAGCAGCAGTTACCTTCAGGGACAGTGGATGCGGCTCAGATGTTTATCCATTTCCAGCGATTCCTGGAGACTCAGCAGCAGATGCTGCAGAGCCAGTCTGCTGAATTCCGACAGAGCATACACGATACCTACCAGTTGGTCAGGACGACATTAGAGCTGGTGGCTGCTCATCCACTAGGAGGTCAGATGCAGTAGTATCAGCCGAAGACTCAAGACATCAAATCCTTTAAGAAGATGGGACCCTGAGACTTTAAAGGTACAGAGGGCATCATATATGTTGATGATTGGATAGAGAATATCGAGAAGATATTCAGATTGGAGCAGATACCAGTCTATTTACAGATCGAGGGAGCAGCCAGTCAGACGCAGGACTTGGCCCGTACTTGGTACCAGACGGACCCAAGGGTTGGTACAGCCAGTCAGACTTGGGCAACGTTCAAGAAACTGTTCAAGGAGAAATTCTTTCCCGATACAGCACTCGGTGCCTTGGAGGCACGATTCGAAAGTTTGGTTCAGGGGAACCAGACCGTTGAGGAGTACGCCGGGGAGTTCTGCCATTTGAGTAGATTCATTAAGTACCTTACTGTGACCGGGAAGACGAGGAGGTTCCGTATAGGCTTGATCAGGGAGGTCAGGTCGTATACCAAGAGCAACTAAGATGGCACTTTCGAGCAGATTCTGGTAGGAGTGTCACGACCCGCACCCGCTTTTCTGGATACGAGACGTGTCCAAGCCAGCCTATGCCGCAGAGTCGGCGGTAGAACGCTGTCAAGCCAGCAAGAAATAAATGCTCAAGAGAAAACATTTGATGCTCATTAATATTCTAAATTTATTACAACATTTACAAGAATTATATTTAAAAAATACAAGACTTTACATTAATGGAATTGATACAACTGCTATCTATTTCTAGGTTGACTTCAGCATACCCAAGCCTCCCCAATGCTAAGAGTGATCGCGGCTAAACCTAAAAAATGTTGGTTATCCAGTCAGGATTAGAACAAGTACACAAACCGACGGCAATGTAAAACACAATAGAATTAACAAGACATGAAGATAGCATATGAGATATAAAAAACTGGAAGATAACTGATGTCATAGCACGATAGAGAGTAAACAAGGAAAAACTAATAAAGACATCTATCTAGGTGGTATGAAATATCCGTTTCGACATGTGAACGGCTAGGGGGTAAATAAGGCACACTGCACGTGTCGTGCGCAGCGGCTAGCATTCAAGATTAGACATATTGGGATAGTTCTGGGTAGTCCACATGTGTACTAAGATATTTCCCCTCCCGACTACTCCGTGTGACGAGCGTGTCAACAAGCAGCAAGATATATGTATAGACATGAAATGAAAAGACTACTATGAAACGAAAAGCAATCAGAAAGTGCATTTGCCTGAGGTCCTTAGCTGGAGAAACCAAAATACCATACCACTCAATGAGCCACAATCAGTCAACACATGTAGAAGTCTCCGGATGCTGAAATAAATAGTACCAATGTTCTCAGAATAGTCAAATTAGCTAGGATTGCCTGTCCTTAAGTCCAATTCTGGACACAGGGGCAAACCGGTAATTTCGGGCAAAACGATGTCCACCGTTGGACCCGTTTTGCACCGAAATGCGTGCCAGAGTTAACGATCTCTAAAGTCATCAAACTATATGTCTACAGATCCAATTTTTCGATACGAACCCAACCGTATGTCCAAAGTTGGATTCCGGCGGGCCGTGCACAAAATCGCCCGTTGAGTCGGACCGTGGGGCCCACAAAACGACGTCGAATTCGACTGTCTCAGAATCGGACCAGACTTGGCATACAGGACCAGAAAAATAATACGGTTCTGTTGGCGTAAGTTTCGTCTCGATCCGACGAGCGTGCACGAAGTAATCGAGAAATTTGCAAAGTGCTCGATACGGTGAATTTTGACGGATACACATCAAATTCGTCGCGCACACGCGACCAATTTGAATTCCGCCAAAGCCCACATGACCACGAAGCTGTTACGCAGCTTTCGATGCTTTCGGTTCGCGACCACGTCGCCCGGATTGGCGGGACGCACGTCGTGTGGAACAATTTTCTAGTTTTTAAAACAGGTTTTTAGGAAATTTTGGGATTCGAATTTCTCGACGCGTAGTCGATGATTTCTGGATCCAAAAAAAGGACTGTGAAGCCCTATATGTTATCTAAAAAATTGTTCAAATAGATTTCTGAAAAAGTTCATGGGTTAACGGCAATTCGCCTCCCAACTTGGGAGTTTGGACTGATTCGTGCTCTATTTGTAAGCAGGTTTTTCCGAGCTTTGGCACTCGATTTTCCACGCATACAACGCGAATTAATTCAGACTTTTTGAGGGAGATTAAAGAGGGTAAGGTTGTGCTCGTACCAGAGTTTGTAGCTCGCGAATCCATCCATTATACGCGACGAATCGTCGCTGTAAAAGTAGACCCCTCGCAGCGAACTGCTGTCGTTTCTTCCTGTGCCTCGCACGCGCACGCACCGTTTCCACGCGGCCGTGGCCGCGCGCGGCGATGGCGCCGGCTGCGGGTGACCGCCCAGGGGTCAGGGTAGGCTGGGGCGGCGCTGGACTGAGATGAGTGCGACGATGGTTAGGGTTTTTTTTGTTCGATGAAAACCTCTCTCTCACGTATTTAAGTACTGCGGTTGACGAAGACATGGTGAGGTCGGGTTTTGCTCTCGGCCTGGGGTATTTTGTTGGTGGGCTTGGAGTTGTTTTGATTAGTTAGGTTTTAGGCTGAGTTGCTACTACTCGGTTTCAGGGTGTGGGGGGAACTTAAGGGTCTGCGGGCCACTGATTGGCCGGCTGGGATTTAATTGGGTTTAAGGTTGGTTTTTATTTCTTTGCTCAATCAATAGTTTTTTTTGTATAAATGGCTTACATGGTTGGCCATGTTACACGTGACCCATTTGAAGTGGGGGTGTGCACGTGAAGCTTATAGCTGATGGCAATCAACTACAACTTTACCTAAGCTGATACATGGTTGCACGCATGCATGTTGTTGTTGCAGCAACATGCAACAAATATATATCGAATTGAATTGAATTGAATTGAATTCTAATTCAATTCAATTCAAACATTCATTTCATTTCAATTCAATTCAATACTATACTATATAATCATAATAATAACAGAGGCCACCACCATTTGCACTTGTTGCTTTAGGTAGTGGTACAAGTCATATTTGGAGGGCAGAGTGTTTGTTGTGTACATATTTCTCTTTTCTTAACCTTGTGAAAGTGACAACACACCTGTTAGCTGGTAGGATTTGGGCCAACTCAAAGAGATTGCAACCGGGTTCAGCTGTTTAGGGCCGGGTCTGGGCTTTTCTATTTTCTCCTCTTATTTACCACTAATATATATATATATATATATATATATATATATATATATATATATATATATATATATATATATATATATATATATATATATATATATACACATACGTATACATTTATATGTATACGTCCTTATTTATATAATGCACACACACACATATATAATTATATATTTTATATAAATACGCATACACGTATATACTTATATATATTTTATATAATTACGCACACACATTTATTTACATACTTTATATATACATATTTAATATATTTAGAATTTACACATACAGAATTCACATATCTATGTATATTTACTTATTATATTAATATGTGTATTTCCATACACATACACAATTAGTACACATACACTTTTATATATACATGCACATACCCATATATATAATTTATATACGCATAAAATATAAACCACATTATAACAATTTAATATAACAATTAAATGTGATAATTTTTAAAAATCTAAAATTACCATTTAATTAAAATAAGTAAAACAGATTATTTAAAAATTTTCGGGAAGGGGAGCTACAAATCTACCCACCTTAAAAATAATTTCGTCCTCGAAATTCTAATCGTAAACATGCCAATAATTCAAACATAAAAAAAATTTAAAAGAATAAATCCATTATTACCACAATATCCTCGAATTTTAATTTCTCAGAACTATTTATATCTTCCTTCTAGCCATTTCGTGATTGCGAATCGTCGAGGACTTCTACCCACCTTTGTTCATACTATTCCTCAAACTAAAATCTCATAGTCTTCTAACTAGTTGCTAACAATCCTACCAACAAATGTCTAGGCATCTGGTTTCTAAAACCTCTCGTATCTATCAAGCAACCCAAAAACTTAACAAGCAAATTTTCACAAGTAGCTAAGAAATATTGGCAAATTCTAATAAGCATGACCATTCGTCACTCCGAAGTAGGGAGGGCAGGAAAATTAAGGCAGAATAATCGAGGCAACTGTGAAGTTTCAAGAGGAGTGGAGAGTATCCAATGTTACAGATAGAAAGTGAGTTTATGAACCACTGTCTTATTTGCTAGATTGGGCAACTCTAGTTCAGTCACTTGCTACGTCGAAGAGCCCTTTGTCACTTAGAGTGGTCTGCAATCCGTGGAATATGGAAGTCTCGCTCTCAAAATTAATCTAAACAAGGTTCTAAAATAGAACAGAATTTGAGAGAAAACAAGATTGTGGTCTTAATGGGTTCTCTTATTTGGACCTCAGTCGTTGGTTGGACGAGCATTGGGTTTCAATCTATATGGTCTAGACATGATCCCAATGATAAAACTATTCCTACTAGATTAGGGTAACCTAGAATAGGCTTCTGTCCAAGGGTTGAGCTAGTTGTCCGTCAAGTTGGTTAGCTAGGTCCCTAAAGCTCAAAATGCGTCTTTAGTAACTTTGTGTTTAAGAAGCACATGAGACCTCAATTGGTGGCATGCTAGTGGCCTGCTCGTAGTGGGCTCCGAGTAGATCACAACCATATATTGGGTCGAAGGGATTGAGTCGAAGCTGAGGCTCTAATGGAAGTCGGAAAGTATATCGGTATTATGGTAAGGGTTATAGCTAGTTTTTTTTTGAAAGTCGTACCATAAAAATAGAGTACAAGGGGACGGGTTTGAGTGGGACATGATATACTTAGTTGAAGGTGGACTCGTCTAGATCTCGCATATGAAATTTGTTGGAAGGTAATGGCTGGTCTCGTGCTCCAAATATTAATGGCACGGCCGGGGACACAAAAGGATCTAAATGAAAAGTGGGAGTAAAAGGACACTAATAATCATCCTAATGGAATTTATTCTAATCACTCGGTAATTTTGGTATATCCTAAATTTAGAAGGCTTACAGTCTACCCACCTTAGAAACTAGGATATGGTTTTAGAGTCGAAGGGAGGATAAGTAAACTCAAGGCAAGGTTCTAGTCACAGGGCTGGCCGAGGGTGGCTACACTTGCGTATATAACTATCATAGTTATGGGGATACTATGTATCTATCTATCAATTGCGAGCTTTCGTCTTCCCAATCAGTGAAGACGAAAACAATAAAGAGTTCAAGAGAGGTGTCACTGAACACAATTACATGATTCAAGGGCGAACGTTTAATTTTAAGAGGAATTGTCAAGCGATCGTGGATGAGACCCTAGAGACATTTATATCTCAATCCACGTAGGGTAATTAAATGAAAAGCGAACCGAATGCATCATGGTTGATCAGACCGTAATACAGTGATTCTGTTTAGACAATATGTTAGCGGGCGTCCCCAATAAACATGTCTTGAATCAAGCTCGATAAAAGAGTAAGCTTGCAAAAACTAGGCTGTAATTGCAGCATTGGTCAAGAGAGTCAAATTATAAATACACGAGATTTTTGAAAATGAGGCACAAAAGTTCGAGTTTTGAGAAAGTCAAATCCTTACCTGGTGTTCTTGCCTATACAGTCTTCCTACTATCTTCCTATCCATAAGGCTTTGGTCAACTAATAGGTTATGGAATTCTAATTCCTATAGTCTGGATAAATCTGTTATTGTCGGTCAATTACCTTGTTAATAGATCACAAGGGCCACGGGTTGGGAGGCACGTTATTCAACTGGCAGAACTTTCACTAATATTGGTTTTAGATCTTAGGGTCATACAGGGCAGTCCCTATCCTCTATCGTATCCTAAACTTGTAATTACGTCTGAAATTATTTTGCCGAGAATTATGCCTCGCACATATAATCTGGCTGTGGCAAACTCTTGGTTCTGTGATTCAGTGGGGATAAGCCATCAGGTACTCTACTCTATATTGGCACAAGGATCTCTAGGATCTAAAGAGGTCAACGAGAACATAGTTTTAGCAATATTCCATAGAGCATGATTCTTCGAAATGATTTCAATTCTATGGGTTGTGCATCGCCAGTGCGCTGCTGGCTGCAGTGAACCCACATTTTCCACTCTCAAATAATTGACGACAGTGCGCTGCTGTCTAACCATCGCAGTCGTTTAAATTACTCTAACTATATTCCTAAGGATGTCAAAGAGCTGCTAGGGATTCAACCAGGTTGACTAAAATAAAGCGTAGGTAATTGTCCTATAAGTCACAACACTTAAAATAAAAGAATTAACATGGAGGAAATAACTAAAGACAAAAGGGATACAAACATTCTAGTATCTATTCCACATGCATTTCTATGGTTGAGGGAAAATCTTAAATCAATCTACCTCGAGATTCGTACACGAATTGCAGGATCAGAAATTATAAGCTAAATCCTTACAGCAAAAGAGAATTTTAAAACAGGCAATTCTAATTTATGATATGATGTTATATCTAATAGAGCAAAAGATAATTGGACAGATTATCCAGGTGAAGGCCTAACTAACCAAGCGAATAGTGGATCCACATAGGATCATAAAGTCATATCAAAAGTAATAGTGTACCTGTAGGGATCTAGCAAGCTATATTAATTGCATGGCCTATCTAACAACCTTAACTACCCAATCGGTCAGTTTGAACAAGGGACTCCTAGTCCTAGTCATTATCTTAAATCATTTTAATCCTAGTTTGTGAATGAGCATTTCTTATTCGCAGGCTCGCAATAGTAACGTACCATCACGAGTTCGCAATCTTTTGCGAAATCTGACCTGCATGGGCCACCACAAAAACTTGTCACGACCCGCACCCGCTTTTTCGGATATGAGACGTGTCCAAGTCAGCCTATGCCGCAGAGTCGGCGATAGAACGCTGTCAAGCCCGCAAGAAATAAATGCTCAAGAGAAAACATTTGATGCTCAATTCTAAATTTATTACAACATTTACAAGAATTATATTTAAAAAATACAAGACTTTACATTAATGGAATTGATACAACTGCTATCTATTTCTAGGTTGACTTCAGCATACCCAAGCCTCCCCAATGCTAAGAGTGATCGCGGCTAAACCTGAAAAATATTGGTTATCCAGTCAGGATTAGAACAAGTACACAAACCGACGGCAATATAAAACACAATAGAATTAACAAGACATGAAGATAGCATATGAGATATGAAAAACTGGAAGATAACTGATGTCATAGCACGATAGAGAGTAAACAAGGAAAAACTAATAAAAGACATCTATCTAGGTGGTGTGAAATATTCGTTTCGACATGTAGATGGCTAGGGGGTAAATAAGGCACACTGCACGTGTCGTGCGCAGCGGCTAGCATTCAAGATTAGACATATTGGAATAGTTCTGGGTAGTCCACATGTGTACTAAGATATTTCCCCTTCCGACTACTCTGTGTGATGAGCGTGTCAACAAGCAGCAAGATATATGTATAGACATGAAATGAAAAGACTACTATGAATTGAAAAGCAATCAGAAAGTGCACTTGCCTGAGGTCCTTAGCTGGAGAAACCAAAATACCATACCACTCAATGAGCCACAATCAGTCAACACATGTAGAAGTCTCCAGATGCTGAAATAAATAGTACCAATGTTCTCAGAATAGTCAAATTAGCTAGGATTGCCTGTCCTTAAGTCCAATTCTAGACACAGGGGCAAACCGATAATTTTGGACAAAAACGATGTCCGCCGTTGGACCCGTTTTGCACCGAAATGCGTGCAAGAGTTAACGGTCTCTAAAGTCGTCAAACTACATGTCTACAGATCCAGTTTTCTGATACGAACCCAACCGTATGTCCAAAGTTGGATTCCGGCGGGCCGTGCACAAAATCGCCCGTTGAGTCGGACCGTGGGGCCCGCAAAACGACGTCGAATTCGACTGTCTCAGAATCGGACCAAACTTGGCATACAGGACCAGAAAAATGATACGGTTCTGTTGGCACAAGTTTCGTCTCGATCCGACGAGCGTGCACGAAGTAATCGAGAAATTTGCAAAGTGCTCGATACGGTAAATTTCGACGGATACGCATCAAATTCGTCGCGCACACGCGACCAATTTAAATTCCGCCAAAGCCCACACGACCACGAAGCTGTTACGCAGCTTTCAATGCTTTCGGTTCGTGACCACGTCGCCCAGATTGGCGGGACGCACGTCGTGTGGAACAATTTTCTAGTTTTTAAAATAGGTTTTTGGAAAACTTTGGGATTCGAATTTCTTGACGCGTAGTCGATAATTTCTGGATCCACAAAAAGGACTGTGAAGCCCTATATGTTATCTAAAAAATTGTTCAAATAGATTTCTGAAAAAGTTCATGGGTTAACGGCAATTCGCCTCCCAACTTGGGAGTTTGGACTGATTCGTGCTCTGTTTGTAAGCAGGTTTTTTCGAGTTTTGGCACTCGATTTACCACGCGTACAACGCGAATTAATTCAGACTTTTTGAAGGAGATTAAAGAGGGTAAGGTTGTGCTCGTACCAGAGTTTGTAGCTCACGAATCCATCAATTATACGCGACGAATCGTCGCTGTAAAAGTAGACCCCTCGCAGCGAACTGCTGTCGTTTCTTCCTGTGCCTCGCACGCGCGCGCACCGTTTCCACGCGGCCGTGGCCGCGCGCGGTGATGGCGCCGACGACGGGTGACCGCCCAGGGGTCGGGGTAGGCTGGGGCGGCGCTGGGCTGAGATGAGTGCGACGATGGTTAGGGTTTTTTTGTTCGATGAAAACCTCTCTCTCACGTATTTAAGTACTGCGGTTGACGAAGACATGGTGAGGTCGGGTTTTGCTCTCGGCCTGGGGTATTTTGTTGGTGGGCTTGGAGTTGTTTTGATTAGTTAGGCTTTAGGCTGAGTTGCTACTGCTGGGTTTCAGGGTATGGGGGGAACTTAGGGGTCTGCGGGCTACTGATTGGCCGGCTGGGATTTAATTAGGTTTAAGGTTGGTTTTTATTTCTTTGCTCAATCAATAGTTTTTTTTTGTATAAATGGCTTACATGGTTGGCCATGTTACACGTGACCCATTTGAAGTGGGGTGTGCACGTGAAGCTTATAGCTGATGGCAATCAACTACAACTTTGCCTAAGCTGATGCATGGTTGCATGCATGCATGTTGTTGTTGCAGCAACATGTAACAAATATATATCGAATTGAATTGAATTGAATTCCAATTCAATTCAATTCAAACATTCATTTCATTTCAATTCAATTCAATACTATACTATATAATCATAATAATAACAGAGGCCACCACCATTTTCACTTGTTGCTTTAGGCAGTGGTACAAGTCATATTTGGAGGGCAGAGTGTTTGTTGTGTACATATTTCTCTTTTCTTTCCCTTGTGAAAGTGACAACACTCCTGTTAGCTGGTAGGATTTGGGCCAACTCAAAGAGATTGCAACCGGGTTCAGCTGTTTAGGGCCGGGTCTGGGCTTTTTCTATTTTCTCCTCTTATTTACCACTAATATATATACACATATATATAGATACATATTCATATATATATATATATATATATATATATATATATATATATATATATATATATATATATTATATATATATTATATATATATATATATATATATATATATATATATATATATATTTTTATATTATATATATATATATATATATATATATATATATATATATATATATATTTTATATATATATATATATATATATATATATATATATATATATATATATATATATATATATATATATATATATATATACGTATACATTTATATATACGTATACATTTATATGTATACGTCCTTATTTATATAATGCACACACACACATATATAATTATATATTTATATAAATACACATACACGTATATACTTATATATATTTTATATAATTACGCACACACATTTATTTAAATACTTTATATATACATATTTAATATATTTAGAATTTACACATACAGAATTCACATATCTATGTATATTTACTTATTATATTAATATGTGTATTTCCATACACATACACAATTAGTACACATACACTTTTATATATACATGCACATACCCATATATATAATTTATATACGCATAAAATATAAACCACATTATAACAATTTAATATTACAATTAAATGTGATAATTTTTAAAAATCTAAAAATTACCATTTAATTAAAATAAGTAAAATAGATTATTTAAAAAAATTCGGGAAGGGGAGCTACAAGGAGCCATGGCAGCGGAGGACGATCTTAGGCTGAAGGAGAAGAGGACACGAGACACTCAGGGAGCTAGTGGCAGTGCGGGCCCGGCCAAGAGGCCCCACTTACAGATTCAGCAGCAGTATCCGCAGCAGAGGCCCCACTTACAGATTCAGCAGCAGTATCGGCAACAGATGCCCCACCTACAGATTCAGCAGCAGTATCAGTAGCCGAGGGTCTACTTTCAGCAGCAGCAGTTTCAGGACCGTGTTCCCTTTCAGCAGGTATAGCAGAAACAGAGACAGCAGCAGGCATCGGGATAGCAGCTTGTTATCATTTGTCCTTTCTGCCAGAAATCGGGGCACGATTGGGGCGAATGCCGAAAGAGGCTGGACAGATGTTTACTTTGCGGAGGATCTGATCATCGGCTGAGAAAGTGTCCTGAGTCTTTTGGACGGACAGTTCATGGAGTAGAAGCTAGGGCTCCGGTGGACCAGCAGAAGGGATTACCCTTACCAACTCAGTAGCAGAGGTACATGCAGCATCAGCAGCAGGCCAGGGGAGGCTAGTAGGGGCGAGCTTTCGCCAGGACAGTCGAGGATGCACAGGCCATTGGAGATCTTGCTGCAGGTTCCGTTCTTCTCGATTCTGTTTCCGCAATTTCCTCTTATAACTATTTTGAAAATTTGATTTCCTCTGTTTCTTGAATGATAGATCAATTTTGTCCTGCTGTTCTTATGTTATGTTTGATTTTCTTCTAAGATAATCATATGGGCTAGGTCACCTCAGTTATGGGATCTAAAATCTTTGATAGTCGTGTTAGCTGGCATAGTGAGGATATATAGTCAGATTTTAGACATATTTCTCGGGCGTAGGAATTTAAGATTTTTGCTGTCAAGCATGCGGCAATACAAAAATTTTAAATACCATAATTCTAGAGGTATGTACCTTAGTCAAGGACTCTGTGATTATCGTAGCCTTGCTCACTAGCATGACGAAGATTCTGAGTATCATGATTTTGGACAGATGCATATGATTGTCGAACTGTGTGATTTGAGACTATGATTGTGGGGGTGTTGACCTAGAAGGAGTACTACCATCTTAAATTTCGTAGACAAAATTTTTCTAAGGAGGGTAGACTTGTAACACCCAGTTTTCTAAATGAGTGTAATTTTGAAATTTTGTGATTTTAATTATTTACTTATGATATTTAAATAATGATATGATTTTTGGTGATTTTTAATCATTTTAAAACTATTTAAAAATCATGACTTGTGATTTTGATGTGCAGCTAGTGAAACCCTAGAGACTGTCTGCCCTAGAGTCTAACCCTTTGATTTGGAATATCTATTTATCATTTTTAGCCTAGGAGTAATTTGGTCATTTTGACTTGTTAGAATTAATTGATTAATTATTGGATTGGTGGTTGTTGATTTTAACTTTTACTAGTTGTGACTTAAGAGACTAACCTAGATGTTGACCCTAGCTATGGTGACTTGATTAGCATCGTGAGACCCTAGTCTAACTTAAGTCAACATAAGTTAGTCATTTAGAAATCAATATTTGAATATGAGGATTAATAAATAGGTTCATAGGCTTGAGACTTGTGAATTGATTTCATGACTAGTGCAACTTGGCCCATAGCCCACTAGACTAAACCCTAATCCTAATTTCCATTCATTATGACCAGCCACTAGGGCTCCCCTTCCTATAAATAATCTCCTCATTTAGTTCTTGCCTCTTTTGTATCATTCCAATACTTAGAAAAAAGAAAGGTATGGCCATTCTTCCCCAATCAATAGATTTCCTATTTTAATTCTATTTTAACTCTAGTTTCTTGCATTAGAGCCTAATACTCTCCTATTTTATGTTTGTGGAGAGTAATCCTAGCTTTGAATAAATTTGGAGTATTTGGCAATCAAGGAGAACACCCCCCCATTTGAAACGTTTTCTTGCTATTGCACCTATAGGTAAAACTCCTCAAATTGTGCTAATATTCTGATTTCTTTGCATCCTAGCCCAGATCTAGGTGTCCCCTAGCTGTCCCTAAAATTTGGTTAGAAATCTTGTCTTTTTGGTGTCCGTATCAGACACGTATCAATGTGCATGTGCAAGTATTTGATGAAATGCCACACTCATGATTATTTTACTACTTTTGAAATGTACTTGATTGAATTTGTAGTGCTATGTGTCGTTTTTGATTTCGTGTTGCACTGAGTTGGTTTTAGTGTCGTGTCGTGTCAGCACGAGGACACGAATACGCATGCAGCAGGCTGCGCACAGTGCCCTGCTGCTCGGGCACTGTAGCGGACACGACAAAGCACGTCTTGACACAAAATTTTGTGGACACCTAGGCCACGTGTCTGACACCACATTGACAAAATTTCAGGTTATATTATCGAGTATATTAGGAGAAATCTAGCCCGCACTGGTTCTTTACTGTGTGCACACACGTGAATTTGTCTCTCTGATACGCACTCACACATACGACACGACACCACGTGGACACGTTGCAGGCTCATGGACATGTAGACCTACCCTAGGCGAATACGTAGGTATGTGCACGCGACACTTGGTGCACTGTGTCATGTGTACGGGACACTTGCATGCCTGCACGACACTGTACTGTGTGTGCGTGTCTGTGTGTGTTCATGTGGGATTGGACACTTCGTGTCCCATTGGGTGGACACGAATACATTCTTTTGACACCATGTTATATGCACGAACCTATATCAACTGTCAATTTTATGTATTATGTGATTTTCAACAGTAATTTAGGGTTAAACTATATTTTCTGATACATGTTAAATTTCTGAGAATTTTGATGTAGGTTAAACTATTTTGTGTGATAAATTAAATGTTGTTCAAAAATTCATATCTGGGAATTAACCTACATATTAGGGTTATGACTAGCATGGGATTTAGTTTTCGAATTTGCAGTTGGGCTGATTGATACACTATTTAAGTATACATTGTTCCTGAGTTCAAGATTTTAATATATGCACTGTTTGTATAATTGAGTTGAACTGATACAATGTTAGGACACACTGATTTGAACACCCTACTGACATCCTGAGAACAAATCACTCACTCACACTGAGTTCAATCACACACAAAACTGAGAAATCTAAGAATTTATACACTGTACATACACTGATTTCCTGAGAATTGTTATTGAACACTGTTTCCTCATGTAGCTCTACACACACACACACATTTGCAAATAACTGAGACCTACTGTATGATGATAAACACACACACAGGAGCACAAACCAGGTATGTAAACTGGGACACTCTAGCCTATGCTGTTCATACTCACATATCCACACACACACATTACTGCTACCTACCCCTTTCACAAAAACCTGAGAATTTGAAACAGTATATATATGCACTGTTTTCCTATGTTTACACACACACATTACACATGGGCTCACTAAAACCTAATGAACTGAGAAACACACAAAACTGTTAACCTAAAAACTGAGATTTTAGACTGTTGTCAACACACTGTTTTTCCATATTTGTTCACACTATTTTCCTGTTTTCTAAAACACTGAGTTTGACACACACATTGCACACATTGAAGACACTCCTACACTCTCACACACACTGCTAAACCTGAGATTGACACTCACACATTGATGACATGTTCACACACTTTGCACCTACACATTAACCTGTGAACCTGGGACTGAAATCTGAGATTTGGGGTTGTGTTCACAGTTTCATCTCAGTTTCAGTCACACATTCCTTTCCCTTCCTTCCCATTTTTTTTTCTTTCAATTCCTTCCTTTCTCAGTTTGTTCCTTTCATTTGCTTTTTATTTCTTTGATATCAATATGTTATTCTACTTGGTTGTATTATGAGTATTTCACCTTGGTAGATGCCTATTGGTTTTCCTATTGTTGGTGGGATAGGATTGTAATAGGTATTACCCATTTGTAAATTGAAAGTATATGTTGTATTGCTATATATATATATATATATATATATATATATTATATATATATATATATATATATATATATATATATATATATATATATATATATATAATATGTTATCTTTTGTATGCCTATGGGTTTGTTTGATATAGATAGGCTTGATAGTATGGTGTTGATATTGGCTTAGGTTAGAGTTGATGCATGCCTATATGTATATTTAGCTTTTCTATGCATTGTAGTATATATATATGCCTATATTTAGCATACATTACTAGGCCTATATAACATGGCATTATATTTTATATATATATATATATATATATATATATATATATATATAATATATATATATATATATATATATATATATATATATATATATATATATATATATATATATATATATATATATTATATATATATATATATATATATATATATATATATATATATATATATATATATATATATATATAATGCCATGTTATATAGGCCTAGTAATGTATGCTAAATAGCATACATTACTAGGCCTATATAACATGGCATTATATATATATATATATATATATATATATATATATATATATATATATATATATATATATATATATATATATATATATATATATATATATATATATACATGAATTTCATGATTGATAGCTTAAATAGCTATATGTGAATGTTGTCTAACTTGGATAGCTTGTGTTTGGCTTATACAGCCTTGGGATTGATGTGTGCTTGCTAGGATAGTCTTGGTCAGGTTTAGTGAGACTTGTTTGGGTTAGCTTTGACCTAGTTGACTAGTGTAGTTGACTAGAGTTGACCAAGTGTTGACTATAGTCTAGTTTGACCTAGACATCATGAAGATGCATTGTACATTTCATTTATCATCTACTATATACATCTTGACTTGTGTTGCTCTAAATAGGAGTCAGATATCTCATCTCGGGCAGTATATTCTCACAGATATTCAGATACCAGGCGAGTACATTCTCTGATCATTTTAACTTGCTTAGGATTATATTCCTGCTCTAGATTACCTTATTTGATGCTGTCACGATATTATCATGGATTGATACTATATGGATCCCTATATTAAGATGCTATCTCCCTCGGGAGCATCGGATACTTCATGTCATGTGTTTCATGTACATCATGTATTCCTTGCTCTCATCTTATTTATGTTTCTCATGTGCTTTATGTTCGTTCATGCACGCTCGTGTACTCTCTTGTCCTCTCATGTTTGATCATGTTTCTCATGTATCTCATGTATCACCTATACTTCATGTGTACCCCTTCATGGGCCTTCATGTGGAATTCATGTGCACTCAGTTCTGAGCCCTCATGTATACTTCATGTACACCCATCTATGGGCTTTCATGTGAAAATCATGTACGTAACATGACTTGTTTGGATCCTTGTGTATTGATTGGGGTATGGGGGAGTATAAATAGTCATGTGAACAATTCCAATGTAGTATAACCATGTGAGCCTCTTTAGTATATTCATGTGCAATTCCAGCCATTCACATGTCGACTTTGTACTCTACATCACTAGTCACTGATAGTTCTCTACTTATAGTAGATATTTCTATTAAAGTTCTCTCTTTTACATCATGTACATTCTTTCAGTTTCATGTATCGTACTTGATGGAACTGGGGATTCCCAGGACCATTCCTTTGGTGTGCGTATTGATCGATAGAACGTGAAACATATCTAATACGTGTTCTAACCCTTCATAGGCAAAAACTAGGGTTCACGAATTATACCTGTGGCAGAAAGAAGACAAGTAATTCCTGGCAATCTCGAGCGGACGATCCCAAGATCTTCTGCACGTATTCCTTCCTCGAGTTGGACGTCGTGTGGGCGACGATCTCCCAACCTTTTTCTTCTCCTTGGCAGCCCTCTCTTTCTCTCCTTACGTGAATCACGAATTTAGAGAAAGTTTCAGATTTTTGATCAGTAATCTGGCGGCCAGAGAATAGAGGATATATATAGGCTACGACAGGGACCATGAGAAGAAATTAGGGTTAGGCCTCCTAACGGATCTGGATATTCCGTGTTTAGCCTTAACACATAATCCAGGCCCATTAACAATTGTTCGGTCCACTAATGAGCTATTGTTGCTGTAAACCCCCTAATTTTCTACTACGATTTTTTTTAATTATTGCATTTATTTATTTTTTTTATATACTTCGTATTGCGCGTCGTATACTAATTCGCATTTTTGTAGCATGCGAGATTTGCGTTTCGTAACTTCTCGCCGAGTGCGAATATGTGCGAGGTACATATTTTGTAAAACATTTTATTAGAGATTTTATATATATAAAAGAATTTAGTTTTTCAAAATAATACGTGATAAATATTTTTATTTCTAAGAAGAGTTATTTAGTTCGTCATTTAAAAATGAGTAGTGATTTGAAAAAAAAAAGTGGTTTATATGAAATATTTCCAAAAGATTTGCGAAATGTGATATTTGCTTATTAATATTATAAAAGCTAGTTCATAATTAATATTTAAGTATTTATCGAGATTTTTGAAATTAATTATTACCATATTTATTTAATTACGAAAATAATATTTGGGTTTTTGTTAATTTTAAATATTTGATTAAATATGGTAAATTAAATTGCAAAAGATTTTATTTGATTTATTTAAATTATTTTAAATTAAGTATAAAATTTATTTGGATTTGATTTGAATTGACTTTAAAATCTATTTAATTACATGATGTATTATCTATTGGGTATTTAAATAAAACCCAATCTTTATCCAACTGGGAATTCCCACCTCCTATAAAAGGAGAGGTACTCTTCCAGAAAATTTTCAATTAACAGATTGTGCATCGTGTCTGTGCTCCCCATCCACTACGTTATTTTCTCTACAAATATATATTTTTCGTCCGACAGACCGGACGTCCACCTCGTGTCGGGACACAACCCCGACACGACACATCCCACCCTCATCATCCTCGACTCCATACAGAACACCGCCACCACCGCGGTAGCCGAATCACTTCCGACAGCACCCCGACACCGACAACACACGAACCTCCATCTCAGTCACCCCCGTCCCCATCTCCGACACCATAACCGCCTGCTCTGATTCCCCAACACCACCACCATCAGCCAAGCAGCAACCCAACTCCTCCTCATCAGTGCGTCCGCCCGTCACCCGACTCCGGCCAAGTGGACCGGCGGCCAACACCGCAAACACAACCACCGTCCAAGAATTTCCACGACAAAGAAAAGGAAGAGGACGGGACCCTCACCTTCACTGTGTCGTGTGTCAGCTCCGGTGTGCCACCGCTGTGACGTTGCGTCCTGCGAGAAGCTCCCAATTCGAGCGTCGCTCGCCGCTCAAGAATTCTGCGTCCGACAGTCGCAGTGCCGGCTCCGCCGAAGACTTTCGCCGGCGCCCGAAACCTTCGCAACCCACCGCGCCACCGGGCGAGTTCCCTCCTCCGCCGTACACCTCCATTTTTGCCGCCGCCTTCGTGCCCAGGTGGTCGAGCCACCGGTGACCTCTGGAAACCCCCTTTCCCGTGGGTGCGCCTCTGGCTTCCCACATCCCGATCTGAGCCACGTCACTCCACTCCGTTGTCGGCCAGTCCCGCGGCCGCCGCTCCACGTCGGCGGAGCCGCCGCCGCCAGGCGCACCCGATGACCGCGCCGTCCGCTGAAAACCCCCGCCGCCGCTGCGGATCAGCCCGCCGTGCGCGCCACCGCGCGCAGGAGCACCGCGCCGCACCAGATCATCCGCGCCGCCGACGAGCCGGAAAACCCGCACCGTCGCTCCATCACCTTCGACTTCCCTAAACCGCCGGCGCCATCTCCACTGTAAGACCAGAAACCCTTTCTCACTCTCTCTCCACTCTGTTCTCTCTCTCTCTCCTTTCACTGAACGGAATTAGGGGGGGGAGAAAGAGATTTACTGTTTTGTTTTAGATTGTATATTATTATTATTATTATAAGTTACTGTTACTGTTACTGTTATTATAATTATTATTATATATTACTGAAATTATTAGTATTATTATCATTATTATCATTATTATTATTATTACTCTTAATCTTATTATTATTATTATTATTTATTATTATTATTATTATTATCATCATCATGGTTATTATCATTATTAATGTTAACATTAGTATTATTAATATTTTTGTATATGGGTATTATTAGTGACAATATTATCTTCAAAACTTTAATTGTATAAAAATAATTGATTAATATTTTAAAATATTGTGGAAAAATATATATAGTATTGCATACTATTTTATCTAAGGATTTTTACAAAATTTCATCTTTACAATTTAGTTTTAACCCCAAGAATGAATTTCTAGATTTGCAAAAGTATTACTTTAAAATATTTTGATTAATAAAAAAAGGTAGTTTCACGCTATGATTTTAAATATATATGTATTAAGATAATTTGTTTTTAGTATCATAAATATTTTCTAAAAATATGATACGTAATTGTCCACACAAATTCCTCTCGACTACCACCATTAACTGTGACTAAATCATACTTCCTATTTTCTTGTGGATTCGTACATTTACTCAACGACCATGGCTAGTGGACAATCAGGACTTGTCGGAAATATCGTACTACCAGGCGACACCCCAGGCAAGATACCTTGCCATTAAACTGTTTATATTCAGTCTGCATTTATTTTATATATCACTGTTCTTTATTTTCGGTTCTTACAGTTCCTGATTTACTGCCTGTTCAGTGATTAATAATTTACTTTGTTATTATCCTTTGATTGCATGTTGACCTAGAGTTAAGGGACTACCGTTGTAGTGTATTGCATATACCTTGACACAGTTGTACCACAAAGATGTGTGAGATGAGTATCATGTAGAGGTTCTTGCGTGTGGGCTGATCCCCCATGTGCATGCGTTAGGGCTAACTGCTAATAGAGGCGTGTTAGAAGACTTAGCAGTTAGTAGAGGTACATGGTCGTGGATGCGACTTGACAAGTACATTGGATGGGGAGAACATTTTCTTGTCGTATGGGCTTTGATTGCACTTCCCTTTTAACCCGGAAGCTCCGCTGGAGATACGGGTATGAGCCTCTCAGGTTGGCCACTGTCGTTTTTCAACGTCATGCTCTCGGTCACTGGTGCCCAAGTGGGGACTATACCAGATCCCATTTACAGCCAGGGCTCATGCGACGGAAGGTTTGTTCTCACTGCATGTTCACTTTAGTTTGGTTAGATTACCTTATTGTGTCTTGTCACTTTCTTTGATTGTGGCATATTTATATTCAGTATTATATGGCATGTTGATGTATCTTGTTACGTCCCTCTGAGGACCTGGTTATCTCGCCAGGTGTGTGTTTCATGATTTCTTGCAGGTACTCTAGCTAAGGCCATTCCTTCCTTCGTGATGATTGCTCTTGGACTCGCCATTGCTCTCGCTTGCTAAATTCTTTCCTTGTATATATTTTCCATATTTAATTTGGTTGGTAGTGGACTTTGTCTCCGCCCAACTATTGTGTACATGACAAATTCAAAGTTACTTTTATATCATATTTATCTTTGTGGATGAGATTTAGTACCTTGGTTACTTCATTTTACAGCTTATGTATATATACGAGGGTCCATATACTTCGTATGTATACAGCTGGCATGATGACGTTCTAGTCCTACGTATTTTGGGACTGGGGCGGTACAGTTGCACTACCTTCCTAATCCTAAATTATGTTTGTGGGCTCCTTTTATTATATGCTCGTTTGGCTCCCCATGTTAAGATATCATATGTCCTTCGATCAAATTAAGTTAGTGACAACTATATTGATTCGACATCTTTTATCCTTAAGTAGTACCACTCAACTTTATTTGTCATGTCGGATATAATCCACCTACAGGGTTTACATGACAATCCTTATGAGCTCCTTAAGGGGACATCATCAACCCGATGTATCGGGACATGGATTCAATTTATAATCAACAGCCCAACATACATATAATGTTATTACCCAATTCATAGAGGTTGTTGATCCATAATGAATCTCACTCTTTTATGAGTCAAGTAATACACACTGCATATACATGTCCGTTATTATATCCGTATTAAAAGCACAAGCATCCATAATAGAAGAGGTTTGTTCTCTTATGTAGTCGGTAAAAAGAGAACAACCTCAAGTGGTCATGTTCAATACATACAAAGTGTACTAGTGTAAACCTATAGTCAAGATAGACTAAAACCAGATTATACTACAACCTTTCCAATAGATTGTCCAAGTCCATCTAGGTTGTGAACTATTTATATACTCCATAGGGAACTGATAATATGATCTTCTGTGTGATACCACACACCATATTATCTACAATATAGAATATCAGACATTTGCATTAACACTTGCAACAAATATAAAATACAAACATTCGTCCATATGATTCTCATTCAAAATTTAAGGAAATAAGGTTACTACAAAAGTGATACTTTTAGTATATAATCCTAATAATCTCCCACTTATACTCAAAGCATTGCTTTTCAGTATACTGTTACAAATCTCCCACTTATACTTAAAGCCATGCTGATACACATCTGACTCCCATTCCCTCAACATGACTATCAAAAGCCTTAGCTGGTAAGCTCTTTGTAAAGGGATCAGCTAGGTTGTCGGCTGATGCTATCTTGATCACAACAACTTTTTCTTTCTTTATGAAATCTCGTATCAGGTGGTACTTGTGCTCAATGTATTTGCCTGTCTTATGGGCTCGTGGTTCCTTCAAGTTTGCAACTGTACCACTATTATCACAATAAAGTGTAATAGACTTAGGCAAACTATGTACCACATCCAAGTCCAACAGAAAATTTCTGAGCCAAACCGCTTCTTTGGCTGCCTCAGAGGCTGCCACATACTCGACTTCCATGATGGAATCAGAAATACATTTTTGCTTGATACTCCTCCACTCAACGGCTGTACCTCCCAAAGTGAACACATAACCTGAGGTAGATTTTCTGGATTCCCTATCTGACTGAAAATCTGTCTGTATACCCCAAGGGAACTAAACTATCTGCCTGGTAAACTAGCATATACTCTTTAGTCCTTTTCAGGTACCTCAAAATATACTTTACGGTAGTCCAATGCTCTTGTCCTGGGTTAGATTGATATCTGCTGACCATGCCTACGACAAAGCAGATGTCTGGTCTCGCACATAGCATTGCATACATTAAGCTTCCTACTGCTGAAGCATAAGGAACTGCCTTCATGTTCTCTATTTTTTAGGTGTCCTCGTACACTGCTCCTTTGATAGAGCAATTCCATGTTTAAAAGGTAAGAAACCTTTCTTAGAATTTTGCATACTAAAACGAGTTAGTACAGTATCGATATAGAAAGCTTGGGATAAGCCCAACATCCTTTTCTTGCGATCTCGTAGAACTTTGATCCCAAGGATGTGACCTACTTCTCCCAAGTCCTTCATATCAAACTATTTGGATAACCATGCCCTTACATCAGATAACACCTTCATATTGTTTCTAATGAGCAAGATGTCATCCACATAAAGAACTAGGAACACCACCATGTTTCTGTCACACTTTCTGTATACACATGATTCATCCTGACATTGATCAAATCTATAGGATTTTATTACCTAATCAAAACATATGTTCCAAGATCTGGAAGCTTGCTTAAGTCCATAAATGGACTTCTTGAGCTTACAAACAAGATGTCTTGACATCCATAAACGGACTTCTTGAGCTTTCTGTCTAATATGAACCCGTCTGGTTGCTTCATATTGATGTCTTCCTCAAGACTTCCATTAAGGAAAGTTGTCTTGACATCCATTTGCCAAATCTCATAATCGAGATGAGCTATAATAGATAAAAGAATCCGGATAGACTTAAGCATGGCTACAGGAGAAAAGTTTTCCTCATAATCGATACCCTCTTTTTGAGTAAAACCTTTTGCTACAAGACGAGCTTTAAAGGATTCAACCTTACCGTATGATCCTCTTTTTCTCTTATAGACCCACTTGCATCCAATGGCTTTTACACCAACGGGTGGTTCTACAAGCTCCCAGACCTGATTAGAATCCATAGATTCTATTTCAGATATCATTACTTTTTGCCAAGACTCTGCATCTTTATCTTGGAGTGCTTTATTGTAGGTACTGGGATCATAATTTTGTTCCTCAGGGACGAAGTATGACGACTCTTCCAAGAACATATATCTATCAGGTTGTATCACAACCCTCCCACTACGACGAGGCACTATCGGTTGTGGTGTAACATTTGTGACACGTTGTGTAGTTATTTGTGGTTCATCCTCTTGTACTGTTGGTACTGAAGTACTTGGTGTCTCACGTCTCAGTTCTTCTAGAACAACTATACTTGTGGGTTTATGGTTCATCACATAGTCTTCCTCTAAGAATCGGGCATTGGTGCTAACAATGACCTTCCGATCCTTAGGACTACAAAATAAACCTCCTTTCGTTTCTCTTGGATAGCCTACAAACAAGCATACTTCTGTACGAGATTCCAACTTATCTGCTTTCCTATTTAGCACATGTGCTGGACTACCCCAAATGCGAACATGTTTCAGACTAGGCTTACGCCCAATCCATAGCTCTGTGGGAGTAAGAGGTACTGACTTAGAAGGAACAAAGTTCAAAATATAAGCTGTAGTCTCTAAGGCATATCCCTAAAACGAATATGGCAAATTTGAATAACTCATCATTGATCTAACCATCTCCATAAGAGTTCTATTCCTTCATTCGGCTATACCATTCTGCTGGGGCGTTCAAGGGTGTAGTCAATTGGGATGCAATCCCAGCCTCTGATAAATAATCTCTAAACTCTCCAAAGAGGTACTCGCCACCACGATCTGATCGTAATGACTTGATATATTTTTCATGACGTTTCTCCGTTTCAGCCTTGTACTCTTTGAATTTCTCAAAGCACTCAGACTTACGGCACATCAAATAAATGTATCCATACCTTGAATAATCGTCAATAAATGTGACAAAATATTCAAAGCCACCTCTAACTTGGATAGTCAAGGGTCTACACAAATCAGAATGAACCAATTCCAACACATCTTTGGCCCTATACACTTTTGTCGTAAAAGGCCTTTTGGTCATTTTACCTTCAAAGTAGGATTCACAGACTGGTAGTACCTCCACTTCCAATGAACTCAAAGGTCCATCTTCAACTAGTCTTTGAATCCTTCTTATGTTAATATGCCCCAATCGCAAGTGCCAAATATATGTTTGGTTCATACAAGAAGGTTCCTTTCTCTTATTTAAGTTAGATGACATATTATTCATTTCTATAAGTTGCATTATGGGCGAAATAGGATTAATGACATACAAATTATCAACCAATGCACCAGAACAGATAAAATATTTATTCTTTCTAATAACAATAATGTCATTAAAATAAACTGAATATCTATCCTTAACTAACATAGAAACAGAAACCAAATTCCTTCTAAGTGAAGGTGCATAAAGACACTCTCTTAATGTCAAAGACTTATTTCTACCAAAAGATAAAGTAACATCTCCTAATGCAACGACCGATACTTTTGTAGCATCACCCATAAACAAGCATATCTCTCCATCACTGAGCCGTCTAGTTTTCTGGAACCCCTGTAATGTATTGCAGACATGATTAGTAGTTCCTATATCTACACACCAGGTGCCGGTAGATAACACCGCTAAACATATTTTAACTACTAGTAAATGAGATATATCTTTTTGTTCCATTGTTTGAGAAGTGGACAATCAGTCTTCCAATGTCCCGACCCTTTGCACTTGAAACATTTGCCTTTCGGCTTTTTCATCACGCCTTGAGGTCCCATGCCCTTCTTTGCTGAGTTTGCCTGTTTCTGAATGTTATTCTTCTTCTTACCACCTTTTGGCTTAGAAGTAGAAGCCTTTTCAGAAACAAAAATATGACCACTCTGCCTAAAGAGAGATTCAGCATCCTGTAGCTCTTCTGCAAGTTTTGCCAAACTATACAACCTTTTGTTCATGTTGTAATTAAGGCAGAAATTGTCAAAACTTTTAGGCAGAGTTCCGAGAATGATATCGACCTGGGGTTCCCCATCGATTTCAGCTCCAAGGATCTCCATCTCATTCAGATGACCCATCATCTTGAGAACATGATCCCTTACTGGTGTACCCTCAGCCATTTTTGTATTCATCAAACATTTCATAGCAAACTGCCTAGCTGCTCTACTCTGATGTCCGAAGAGTTCTTTGAGTTTATACATCATGTCATAAGCAGTGGCAATGGCCTGATGCTGATGTTGCAGTACATTTGATATAGATGCCAAAATATAACACCGCGCCATCTCATCTGCCTTTTTCCACTTCTTATAAGCCTCTTTGACCTTTTCATCAGAGTTAGCATCAGGCTTAGGTGGGCATTCCTCAACAAGTACATATTTGTACTCCTCAGTAGTCAGAACAATGTCCAAATTACGTTTTCATTCAATTTAATTAGGTCCAGTAAGTTTGTTTTCTTTAAGAATCACCATAAGTGGACTGAAAGAACCCTTTATTTTGAAATCCTGAGAATCACATAAATAAAATTATATAGGGCAAAAAAACTTTTTTGAATTAACTAAATATTGATTCCCTCAAAACAATAATAAGAAATTCACAAACACCTTGAACACCATAAATTTAGCATGCCACGATAGTGTGGACGTATACAAATTTAACTTTATTCAAGTAGATTTTTCTTATTAATTTTACTATCATGTCAACATAACTTTATGACAAATAAAATTAATATGCTGGTCTTGCTCTGGTCATACAAACAATAGCAGTGACTCCGATGGGGAGGATACCATTATTTGTATCTAAGTATATACCATTACTTAATACTAGGTCCATTATCTTGTAATGAGTTCCTTCAGATGGAGAAGTGAACACATACTAGGTAACTTTCTACAATTATCCCTAAGAAAGTTTGTACTGGTGATCCATAATTATACTCATCCGATATGGAGGAAAGCACTAAAGCCAACACGCAAGTATAATTACATCACCTACAAACCAGTAATGGAAACCATAGGATTTATACTAAATAAATATCCTATCCCACTTAGTTATTTAACAATAAGGGTTTATCTACTAGTTGATATTATGTTCATGTTGTCCATTATTAATGTAGGCTTGGTTTTTCAAAAAAACAACCACACAATAATAAATATGCATAATCAGAAAAAGCAAAATGACAAAAATAAAAGAAAATATCCAACTATTATGGTCATCTTTGCTTCTTCGTCCTCAACCAGCATCTCGTCCGGCATCAGAAATAGCCACCACCGCCATCACGATTGATCAAAAATAATTAAAATTACATCAATCCTATGCCTTCCGAAGGAGTTCACACATAATCTAGATTGAAAAATTAAAATAATAAGCACGATCAACTCTCGTGATTTTAATTACATCCACAGCAATAACAACATCCACGACATGTCCGTGGTTTAAACATCACAATCAAAAACATGCATTGGACCATAATAGTTGGATCTAAGATGCCCGCAAAACTGAGTTAGAACAGATCTACAACTATCGACTATTACACAGCGCAGGTTTTATTGGACAATATGGACGTATCAATCAATACGTAGATCCAAAGTAGCTCTGATACCAATTGATAGAACTGGAGATTCCCAGGACCCTTCCTTTGGTGTGCACATTGATCGATAGAAAGTTAAACAGATCTAATACGTGTTCTAACCCTTTATAGGCAAAAACTAGGGTTCACAAATTATACCTGCGGCAGAAAGGAGACAAATAATTCTTGGCAATCTCGAGCGGACGACCCCAAGATCTTCTACACGTATTTCTTCCTCGAGTTGGACGTCGTGTGGGCGACGATCTTCCAACCTTTTCTTCTCCTTGGCAGCCCTCTCTTTCTCTCCTTACGTGAATCACGAATTTAGAAAAGTTTCAGATTTCTGATCAGTAATCTGGCAGACAGAGAATAGAGGATATATATAGGCTACGACAGGGACCATAAGGAGAAATTAGGGTTAAGCCTCCTAACGGATCTAGATATCCCGTGTTCAGCCCGAACACACAATCCAGGCCCATTAACAATAGCTCGGTCCACTAATGAGCTATTGTTGCACTACCTCCCCAATCCTAAATTATGTTTGTGGGCTCCTTTATTATATGCTCGTTTGGCTCCCCATGTTAAGATATCGTATGTCCATCGATCAAATTAAGTTACTGACAACTATATTGATTCGACATCTTTTATCCTTAAGTAATACCGCTCAACTTTATTTGTCATGTCGGATATAATCCACCTTCAGAGTTTACATGACAATCCTTATGAGCTCCTTAAGGGGACATCATCAATCCGATGTATCGGGACATGGATTCCATTTATAATCAACAACCCATTATATATACAATGTTATTACCCAATTCATAGAGGTTGTTGATCCATAGTGAATCTCACTCTTATATGAGTCAAAGTAATGCACACTACATATACATGTCCGTTATTATATCCGGATTAAAAGCACAAGCATCCATAATAATAGAGGTGTTTGTTCCCTTATGTAGTCAGTAAAAAGAGAACAACCTCAAGTGGTCCTGTTCAATACACACAAAGTGTACTAGTGTAAACCTATAGTCAAGATAGACTAAAACCAGTTTACACTACAACCTTTCTAATAGATTGTCCAAGTCCATCTAGGTTATGAACTATTTATATACTCCATAGGGAACTGATAATATGATCTTCTGTGTGATACCACACACCATATTATTTACAATATAGAATATCAGACATTTGCATTAACACTTGCAACAAATACAATATGCAAATATTTGCCCATATGATTCTCATTCAAAATTTAAGGAAATAAGGTTACTACAAAAGTGATGCTTTTAGTATATAACCCTAATAGTACTCTCTTGCATGTTTATATTTTCTAACCTGTTATGATCTGCGTGAGATGTATTGTTCTCGCTCCCGTCCTGACTGGACCTATTAAAAATTTTGCAGTTGATGATGAGGAACCCTGTACCCCTTACTATGGAGCTTGTCTAGATGACACTCGCGACCTGGACCCTTTGGAGGTTCAGAAAGCTGTTGAGGATGGTACCCATGCATAGTATAGATAGTCTAGATTGTTCTTTCTTTTCATGTTAGTTGTTGTCTTTGATTACAGAGTTGTATTATTTTGGAGATGTTGAGACTTGTGTTGGTTGACTTTATTTATTTCACTTCTGTTTGTACCTCAGTTTTGAGGATTTCCTTATCTATTCCATCGTGCTATATTCTACCTCTAGATTGTGATTGAGTTGTATCTTCTGTGATTTGGCCTCCTTTGGAGTGTATTTCATATTGTGTTAGTTATAGTTCATGACCTAGAACAGCGTACTACTGCCGATACTACAGTGTAGGTTGGGCGCTGTTACGTACTCGCACCCTCACAGTGGGTGTGGGTCATGACAGTGACGGCCAATGTCGTCTCTGTGTAGTTTGGTGATTTCCCACCACAACTAGTGCAAGATAGTGTTGTCCCTATTCTGAGGGCTACTCTTGAGATCGTGAATCTTCTACCTCCTCAAAATGAAGGTCTTGTTCCGCTATCCACAGATAAAGAAGAAATCATGTGGATTCATCCAGATCTGGTAGCAGACTTTGAAGTGCCTTCTTCTTCCAATCGAAAGAAGCATTCCAAAACTAAATCAAAGTGCTGCAATATAGTATCCTTCGAACCGGTAGCAGAAGAAGAAATTCTAATCGGTACCAGATCTGGGAAACCTTATCTTCGAGAGTATCCCAAAACTCAAGAGAATTCTGCCCCATCTCCTGATGTTTCTCCTATATCATCTTCCCCTGCTGAGAATATACCATCTACATCCTCGCCGGTAGTGGAACCGACTCCTCCCAAACCGATATCAGCAGACAAGGGAAAACAACCTATCCATTTTGACAAAGTATTGAAGAAGTCCTCATCACTTGGACTTGAAAAGCCATATAATTTTGACATATTGGCTCAATTGGATAACACTCCCGCGAGATTGTCAATCTTCGAACTCTTATGTCTCTTAAAAGAAACTCGAGAAACGTTAAGTGAAGCTTTGATGCAGGCTAATACTTGTCTTACTCTCCTCAAGAAGCCTGAAAAGGAGCCTGTCAGCTGTACACACTGTCATAGTCTATTTGAATTAATGTCCAACATTACTTTTACACAAGATGACATATTTTTAGAAGACAATCGTCATGATCGTCCTCTCTATTTCATGGGGTATGTGGACACCATGAAAGTCGATCGCATTCTGATTGACCCAGGGTCTGCTCTTAGTATTATGTCAAAATCTTTGCTGGATGCTTTGAAGATCCTAGTGCATAATCTTTCTACAACTATCACTACCATCTTGGGGTTCAATCAAGGAAGAAGTGAAGCTTTGGGAAAGATACGCCTGAAACTTCAAATCGGCAATCTTCGTACAAAGGTAACTTTCTATATGATTGATAATCATGGCTCATACAATGCTTTGCTGGGAAGACCATTCCTCCACGAACGTAACATTGTACCTTCTACTCTCCACCAATGTTTCAAATATGTGGATGGTAATGGAGAAGTCTAGAAAGAAGTTATAGACCTAAATCCTTTCAAGGGGGTTGAAGCGTACTACAACGATTCTCGTATGTACAAGAAGGAATTCATGAAGGTGGTATTGGCAATGGATACTGATAAAGAACAGAAAGGCGTGCCAAATGATACTTTGGTGATTCCTGTCAAAAGACGTACTTCCTGTCCTTAGTCTTCCAAACCATTAACTATTTACCTTCCTTCTCACAAGAAGCAGCCTCCTGGTGTTAGTCAGGAACAAAGGGAGCTCATCTCTTCTGAGCCACTTGTAATCGACCTTCGTCATAAAAAGCCCCTTCCTCCTTCTCGCTCTTCTTCTCCCCCTATGGTTATCAATCTGACTAAGCTTGTTAAGGCTAAAAGCCTTGTTGCAAATGATGGTGTAAAAATTAATAAAGCATCTCCTTTGCAGTATACTGATGTCTCTTATTATACTTAATGTTATTTGGATATGCTAGATAGCTTTAAGCCACTTACGATAGGAGTCGTATCATCTCTACAAAATATGGTATTATTGGATTCAATACAAGAATCGTTCTTTCTAGTACCTTCTCGAAAGAAAGGCGAAATTTCTATACTTTTTAATAAACAAGAAGAAAAAAATCATGCCTGACAACGATAATAAAGATAATACAAGAATGCTATAGTTACGTCGCTATAGTCCACAATCCAAGGCAATCATCCGTAAAATGAGCTATGATTTTAGAACTGGTCTCAATAGCGGCAAAGGAAGGCGAACTCCTATTTGTATTTCTGTTCCAAAAGGAAAATCACAACAATACTACAGTAAATTAAAGCGGGGATTAGGTTATACTTCACCACTTTCACTACACCAAAAAGGACAATTTGAAACGTTTAGAATTTTGGACTTTGAAACAGTATATAAACATTCCTAAGTGTTGGAACACATTTTATCCGTTCCAAATTGGTCAAGTGTTCCCAAAATTATTTATTCTAAAGTTAATCATACATTGTATTTTTTTGGAACAACTAAGAAATGTTTTAATTTGTGTTAAAATTGAACATGCTCCTCACATGTTGATAAGCAAAACGTTCTGGGCATTTTTCTTCCACACTGCAAAAAAAAAAAAAAACTAAGAAATAAATCCCCAAACCCCTTCCTCCCTCAGACTCCTCGTCCCTTCCCTCCGCTTCTGCCACCCCCAGATCCTCTCCTTCCTCTGCCTCCATGGCCCTGACTCCTCTTCTCCGTCCCTTTCCCTCCTTCTACATACTACCTCCTCCGTCGCCAACACTACAACCCTCCTCCCCATCATCAGCCACCTTTCTATTTTATGACCTTTCTATTTTACAACGGCGGTTTTATGTAATCCCAAGCCACACAGACCACCGATTACTCCTCCTCCTCCTCCACCAAGGTTATGGTTTTGGCTTGGTTACAGCTTCCTACCTCTCTCTGAAATTTGTTTTTCTTTAGGTCCGAAAAGCCTATGGCGTTCTACCATTGATGGTGAAGTACATCAACAAGGCCTACCATGCCAATGACGACAAGTACAACTTTGCGGTCAATGACATAACGTCTCCATTGTAAGCACCGACACAAATACGAACACGATAAGATTAAAACACAAGCATACAAGTTTTGATTGCTCAACTGAAAACCTAGCCCTAAATTTTAATCTTCAGTGCCATTTTTTTACTGTTCTATTGATTGTTTGATTAGAATGGGAATTTGGCAGGTGAGACTTATGGGTCTTATGTTGAGTAAGGGGGAGAGGATAACCGATGCATCCTTCACCCTTGATGATGGTACTAGACGGATCAACGTTAACTGGTGGTAAGATATTGTGTTTTCTTCTCTCAGATGGGTTCTCTTTTTTTTCTTGTTTTTTTTTCTTTTGATTTCTTTTTAGGGTTAATGAGACATCAGATACTAGTGAGATGTCTACTATCATGTAAGTCTAATTTTTTTAATGCTTAAATCGTTTAGATGATGACCTAATCATGCTTCCAGTTCAATTTCCATATAATTATATATAGTAATAATAATAAATTAGTTAATTTTGTCGATGCTAGCTGAGATGAATGGCAGATTTGTTTATAGATTTTTCTATTGCAGAAATTATTTGATTCTTCCGCAGAAATCATCAATTGGAACATGAGCGGTGGTGAAGGAGGAGTGAAGTATAGAGAATAAGATAATTTTGTCAGCAATAAAATAGCAGAGAATAAGGTGTCAGGGTTTATACATGTGCACATGGACATAATCAAGTAACCTTTACCTTAGAGTTGGAAATTTCATCCAAAGGTAATTAGATAAGAAACTTCTCCACCGAGAAGTCACACAAATCCATAACTTGGGTGTTTCAACCATTAATAATTAGTCTATCCATGTTGTGAGAAACTTTGAATTTGTTGACAAATGATTGGAATGGATATATCTACTATCCTTGGGATTAGCAAATCCTATTCCTCTTTTTTAATTTATTGCCTATGAAAGAAGCAGTTACTAAAAGTAAGGGACAGAAAGAATTATCGGAAAACAATTTATAAACAAGGAAAGAGAACCCAAAGATTGATCTAAAATGGTAGTGCATACACAATAATAATAATTTTTATTCTAAAAATGATAGTTTTTTATCTCTAATTATAAAAGGTTGCTGGAAATAACTCCAATCCCATGATGTTTAGGACTTCCTCTTATACCCATAAGTCAAGTATGTGAATTTATGCATCTGACAACTATGAGAGATGACACAGGAATCCTTATGGCAAGGTTTTCCACTTTTCCTATGTTGGAATCTATGTTGCAGAGATGGATTATCGAATATGGACAATATACTAATTCCAAAGAAAGAAAATTTAGGAACTTTAGGATATTGTTATATTATTGATACGGTTATATATACAAAAGAAAAAAAATATCTACTTGAATAATTTATACTCTAGACCTTAATACTATTTGTGTATGTGCATATTTTCTGTAGTAACAAAAAGTTGTAAGAAAGATCCACGACAAAGAAATGTTTACTTTCTCATATCTTATTTAATTTTCAAGATCATTACCGGACATGGTTCGAGTACCTTTAGAGCCCAAGCATGGTGGGATTTGTGCAAGTAGTATGTTATATACTTGTGTACCTTTAGAGCCTAAGCATGAAATATAGCACTTTTTAAAAATTGGCGGAATATTGTATTAACTCTTTATTCCCATGAGAGCATGTTGCTGATTTTAGATTTAGTTATTTTATCATAAATGAACTTGTTCATTTCATATTTTAAAATTGCCACTAGTATACATATGCAATGTTGTCTCAAAATGCTATTATATTTATTGGTTTGCTTTACGATGTTTATATGTTTTGAGCTTTAGGTTTCACGAAAGATGACAGCCCAAATGTAGGAGGTGGCAAGAAGGAGACATACTATTTTGGGTTCTTAAGACCCCTGAGTACAAAAGACCATTTTTTACATGCAAGCTTCTTTTTGTACCCTGGAGACTAAAAAATTGGGCTTGAACCTAGGGTTTTTAACTCTTTAATTTTATCCTTTACCAATTGTGATATGATCTTGACCTCAAGTGGATTAGATCATGACTGAGTTTGGACTTTAAAATTGGGAAAAGTAGTCTAGCCTTAATCCCGATCAATCCCCAAACTTAATACACAAGCAATATGCATGATAATTTTTGCAACATGGTTGGATAGAATCCGCCGCTTGATGCAATAATATAGGTAAAACAAGACCTTGCTATTTCTTACTTATTGCCCCTTTCTTGTTAACTGGATTTGTCTTAAATCCTTTTATGTAGTTATATTAGTCTTTCTTCATGACGCATGCAACACTCCTTAGGAGTTACTTTTGTACCCATAATTATGCAAATTTCCTGCTATGTATCATAATGATACATATGTAGCTTACAATAAATTAGCTTGTTTCCTCCTTTAATTATCAAGCTACCAAGATTGTCTTAAACTACAAAGTTTCGGTAGACTAAATGGTAAAAATCCGGTGTCATCAGATAAAGAAGTTAAGGATCAAGACATTAGTGGATTAAAGGTATGCCAGCATGCAAAATACGCTCCTTTAAAGTTGGTTATAATGGCTGCGAGCTTGGATGCGAGGGGTTTCTCAGAGTACTTTGGTGGCACGAAAGCTGTTCATATTCATGGGCAGCAATGTCCTGTAGATATACTGTATACATATCATCCGGAGCCTGATTATCTGGATGCTACCCTAATTACCATTTTCCAGGTATATTTAACCCTTCAATGCTATGGCCTGTTGTCTTCTTTTCCTTTTCTTTTTCTTTCATCAGCTGCATTTTCTGCTAAGTTCTAGTCAATATTAAAAGGATAAACCATGCTTTGGTTCTATTTTTATATTTTAAATTGATAAGCTCATTACCAATATGTAGGATTGGATATATTCTTTGTTTTATCTGTTAACCAATGCTTGCCTTCTATATCTTTATCCTCTCAGCGTATTTTGGTAAAAAATTAGTAAAATTATTTCTTAGAGTAGTAACAATTTCAATTGGTTGTATCTTGTAGAAAATAGAGTATAAATAATCCATTGTTGTAGAAAAATTAGCTTCTTTATTAGATTTTCTGGTGATTACTTGCTAATATTGAGGATAATAATTTGTGTCCTTTGTTAGATCCATCTAGAGGGGGGTCCTGGAGACATACTTGGTTTCTTAACTGGTCAAGAGGAGATTGAATCTATAGAGAGGTTAGTACATGAGCATGCACGCCAGTTACCTGAGGGTAGTCAAAAGGTCCTTGTTGTTCGTATTTACTCTGCTTTTCCCTCAGAGCAGCAAATGAATGTGTTCAAACTAGCCCCGCTTGGTTATCGCAAGGTAAACTTAATGTTATGATATTTTGTTATATTTCTTAGCTGCCAGGGTTTTTACATTGAAAGGCTGTAATGAGTTAATATTTTTGTTAATAAGTGGGACAAATTTTTGTGTACTAAATCCTTTTTTTTCTTCCCAACGTTTAAGTACTTTCTTCTGATGCATGTTAACCTTTTGAGTTTTGACTATAAATATGTACCCAGAGAAAGCTATTCCATTGTGTTGAGTGTCTTTAGTCTAACAGATGTCACAAATTTAACTTAATTGCAGAGGTTTTATGAGAAGATCGACTGTGATAGGAGACTCTAAGAACCTCTGCACTATCCCTCGATGCATCATTGACCTTGGAAAAAAGAACATACACTCCTTTTTAGACAGCCCTCTGGCTATGGTATCCATAATTTCTACTCAAATTATGTAGCCATAGAGGCCAAATTGTGCTTGTTTGAAAAATGATAGACTCTAACATCCTTGTCTGAATATATGATGATGTTACTTTTGTTTCATATCATTTGTGTCTATTCCAGCTCAACAATATTTATTTGGTTACACTTTGTTAAGCCAAAACTATATGCAAGTTGATGATTTGCACTGTATTGCTCTTGAAACTGTATGCAGATGATTTTGTGTGGATTGTGTAGGTTATACTAGCTACAAACATTGCTGAAACATCATTGACAATTCCTGGTATCAAGTATGTTATAGATCCTGGATTGGTGAAAGCTCGTTCCTATAACCACGTCACAGGGATGGAATCACTGATAATTATCCCAATCTGAAAAGCACAAGCTCTTCTGAGGAGGTAGGAAAGTGGATGTTGGTGAATCAATTATGTTGCTAAGTAAGGAAATATCAGTATAAAATTTGTGTATAACATTTACTATTTTGTTGTCTTATCTTGTTTCTTGTTTTCTAACCGTTTCTCCTCGGCAAGTCGTTCTCAGGTTGGACGGGCATTATTTTTATTTGTTGCTGGTGTCCTGTAGTAGTTATTGCCAGTTGCTTTTTATAAGATACCATGTCTGGACAACCTGATTATGCCCGTGAAAGTTCTAGTTCAAGTGTAAGTAGCAGTGTCCAAGATATAGAGGAGGATATAACCATTGGCAGCATATTATCAGAAGAGAATCAAAAGATTAATGGAAACCTTGGGAGGCGTTTATCTCACTTAAATTCCATACCGGTATGTCCCCCTGTATTACAGTTTTTGCTTGACCATTTTAAGTCATCTCTAAGTTTCAGTCTTTTCTTACTGATGTCTATACAAAAGTAGGCACACATACAAAGACACCATACTTGACAATGTAAACTTGTGCACTTTACCATGTTAATGGTCTATACAGATATGTGTTAGAGATGAATTATGAAGACATGGAATTTAGGACTTTGTTTTTCCCATTCTTTGGTCTTCTGCAACAAGGATAAGGACAGCTTGTGTGGAGTTTTTTCGAGTCTCAAGGAGCGAGTAAAGGGTCAGCCAGCTTCGTCGTTATAATGCAAGCACGAGTAACTTGATTCAATATATTTCTTTGAAATTACTTGTGCTATATGCCTATGTCCAAATATCATTATTCTTATATGGTATTTCGAAGATGCATGTGTTTGCTTCAATCTTATTTGTTATGGAAGATTTTTTGTTCTATTGAAGTCACTGGACAACCTTATGCTACTTTCTTTTCTCAATTGTTTGACTACTATAAAAAGATACATAGGTATCCTCACTTTCATGTGCAATGATGAATAATTCATGTTTTTATATCAGGCTCCTTCTTCTCTTCGTTGTCCTTTGATGTTCGGTTGCAATTTCTTTTGCTGATCAGAGTAGCTACAATTATTCTGGATAAAGAGAGGAATATAGATGATTGAATGGATTTTGTAAAAATATAATGTTGGCTTGTATTCAGGTTGTGGCGCAATGTCAACAAGGTTGTTCCTTGGGGCAAATCTCTCTGGCGTGAACCTTCAAACTGAGTTTATTTTTTTGCAAAATTTTCTTTCAAATATCATTTGTCATTTCTTTATATGAAGTTGACTTCATGTTTTATTTTTGTAGAGGTGGGTCGTGTATTTTAATCTGCGTGCTTGTGAAATCCTTAAGTTCAATTATCTTGAAACTGAGATAATTTTAGAAATTTTATTTTAGATTCCTATCCAGTTCATTTGCATGAGTATTGGCAACTTTTGGCACTTGCTTGTATCCCCTTTCTTGTTCTTACTGTCTGCTTGCTTGGATCAGGATGAGGGTGTCATCATAGTAGACCAGTATTTTGGTTTATTTTTTTGAGTTGTTTTTTTGTTAGTAAGACTGAATTATAGAAGTCTCTATTTGTCCAATTTGTTGAATCTAGTCTATCTGGTTCATCTTAGATTCTTTGTTCAACTTAAGTCTTTTATTCTCCAATATCCTGATTTTAACTTAAACTTGTTTTATAATGTTGTATGCAGGTGTTGCCAGTAGCTGTTATTCAAATCTTTATCATTCGGTTGGAGAACCACTTATGGAATCATCTTTCGAACAACTAGATTTTGTAAACAGATCATTTTTTATGGTCGAGCTAGAGTTTATCTAATATTTGTAACTTTGACATTATATATACTTTTGATGATGTTTTATAAAGATCCAACTTTTGGGATATGTTATTGGTTGTTTAATTTATATTAAGTTGACATGTTTGGTTTATTTAACAGTCCTCTTGGATTTTGATGAGGCAATGCATAAAAAATATTGCACCATTTATTAGGCATTATAATGTTCAATTATGTATCTTTATAATTGTGGTTCGAAATAAAAATTGGCTACAAAATTGAAATTAGAAAAATACGTTGGAACGTTAATAAAACGTTTTAAAATTAGCCACAAGAATTATATAAAAAAATGTTACAAATTACATTTAGGAACAGATGCAAATATTTCAAAATGACATTTAGAAATATTTTAAAGGCGTATTGTATGTGTTTCAAAATCTAAAATACTTTAGGAACATATTGTATATGTTTCAAAATCTAATTTTAGAAACACACCACCGATGTTCCAAAAATAATTTAGGAACACATTTTGTGTGTTGCAAAATCTAATTTAGGAACATTTGAGAACCGTTCCAAATTAAATTTGAAACGATTTATAATTGTTCCAAATATTGCAACGCCACTTTTAGGAACATTTTTTATGTGTTCCTAAAAATATTAGATACATAAAACAACTGCTCCTAAATGCCTATTTTGGTGTAGTGTTTTCGACTCCAGAACCTTCCGAATCCGATGAAGAAGAACAATCTAACTCTTTTGATTCTATCTCATGGGATTCTGATGCCAGTATTGGTCATGTCCATCGGGTAACAGTATCTTCTAATATGGTGTCGGTTGAATTCTTAGACAATGACGAAGATAATATTGAGGAAGCTCCTGAAGTAGATCCTTGGGCACAAAGGATGGATAATCAGTGGGAACTTCGTTTTGAACAAAGAGAACCACCTTCAGAGGATCAACTAATTCAAATCGATATTGGAGAGAAAGATATGCCACGACCGATCTTCATTAGCAAAAATCTCGTAGAAGATGATAAGTAAGAACTAATTCATCTCATTCGTAAATATATTGATGTCTTCGCCTGGAGATATGAAGATATGTCGGGATTAGATCCTCAAGTCGCAACTCATAAACTTAACATCTTGCCTAATGACAAGCCAGTCAAACAACAGCAATGACGATTCAAGCCTGAGATGATGGATGCGATAGATGATGAAGTCAAAAAGCTCATCGCTTATGGTTTTATCAGAGAAGAACAGCATCCTGACTGGGTAGCCAATGTTGTACCACTTTTGAAGAAGACTGGAAAGTTTTGGGCATGCATAGACTTTCGGAATCTTAATGATGCTTGCCCTAAAGATGAATTCCCTCTCCCAATTACCAATGTTATGATCGACAATACTTGTGGATTCGAACGAATCTCTTTCATGGATGGGTTTTCTGGATACCATCAAATCTGGATAAATCTTGAAGATGTAAAGCACACTTCATTCTGTACTCCTCGCGGAGTATACTGTTATACGGTCATGCCGTTCGGTCTTAAGAACGCGGGTGCAACTTACCAGCGAGCTATGAGTATTATCTTTCGAGATCATTTGCGAAAGACCGTCGCATGCTATGTTGATGATATTGTTGTCAAAAGTCGTCTAAAGGAAGATCACATTCAAGATTTAAGAACTATTTTCAATCTAATATGCCAGCATCAACTCAAAATGAACCCTACCAAGTCTTTCTTGGGTGTCTCTAGTGGCAAATTTCTCAGATTCGTCATTACCTCTAATGGTATACACGTTGATCCCGAGAAGATCAAAGCCATTCAAGAGATGCGTCCTCCACGCAACCTAAAGAGCTTCGAGGATTCCAAGGTCGACTTACGTACAGTAGGCGGTTCATTTCGAATTTATCTGGACGTTGCTGACCATTTACCCAGTTAATGAAGAAAGGTGTATCTTTTATTTGGACGGATGAATGTCAACGAGCATTTGATGACATAAAGTGGTATTTAATGAGTCCACCGATCCTTGTTCCGTCGATTTTAGGAATACCCTTCTTGATGTATGTCCGGGCAATGGACCATTCAGTGGGAGCATTGTTGGCTCAGAAGAACAAAGAAGGTCATGAACAAGCCATCTGCTACCTTAGTCGGACGATAATTGGAGCTGAACATCGTTATAGTCCGGTAGAGAAAGAATGCTTAGCTTTAATGTTTGCTGTTCAAAAGACAAGACATTACATCATCGGCCAAACTATTCATGTTATTTTCCGAGTTAATCCTCTTCGAGTCTTAATGAAGAAGCCCAGTACACTCAATTCTAGGCTTGCTACATGGGCTATATTATTAGCACAATATGATATGGTCTATGTTCCCTAAAAGTCTGTAAAAGGCCAAGCACTAGCTAATTTCTTAGCAGCTCATCCTGTTCCTGAAACATCTAAACTTTATGATGAGATTCTAGACAAAACATTGGAATCAAATATGATCTCAGAAGAATTTCCTACTTGGTGGTTGTTCTTTGACGGAGCTTCTAGAATTGGACATGGAGGTACTCATGTCGCTGGAGTGGGAATTATTCTTGTTTCACCAGATGGATTAGCTATTCAGAGAGCTTATTCTTTAGATGGGTCGTGCTCTAACAATGTAGCAGAATACAATGCTTTACTCATTGGACTCCAATTAGCCAAACAACTGGATATTGAATATCTCAAAGTGTATGGTGATTCTAAGCTGATTGTTAATCAGGTTAGAGGCATATATGAAGTTCGACATCAAGATCTAGTACCATACCATGAAGCAGCAATCAGAATAGCTTCTTCGTTCAAAGGGTTCTTCATCGAACATGTACGTCGAGCTTGTAACACAGAAGCTGATGCTTTAGCTAACCTGGCTACATTCTTAGCAGTTCCAGTTAAAAGACAACAATGGTTGTTATCTCCAATAGAGAGCTATTTTGTATTGAAAACAACCATAATATTGAATTCAGTAATTCAACTGAAGTCAATGTCATTAGCGAAGACTGGAGAGCACCTTTCATCGACTTTACAGTACATGACATATTACCAGAAGATTCTAAGGAAGCTACAAGTATTCGTCGCCGATCACTTCGATTCTATTATAATCATACCACCAAAACTCTCTTTCAAAGAACTTTTGATGGATTACTTTTGAGATGTCTTGCTAGTGATGAAGCAAAGCAGATATCAAGTGAAGCTCATGATGGCATTTGTGGAGCACATCAGCTCAGTCCTAAATTACAGGATCATATCCGACGTTTGGGCTATTACTGGCCCTCTATAGTATCAGATGCCATTGACTATGCAAGAAAATGCCGAGCATGTCAGATTCATGCAGATTTCATTCACCAACCGTCGGAATTTCTTTACCCGACTGTTGCCTCATGGCCCTTCGAAGCTTGGGACATGGATATAATTGGTCCTATCAATCCTCCTTCATCTAAAGGATATCGGTTCATCTTAGCTATAACTGATTATTTCTCTAAATGGGCTGAAGCTATACCTTTAGCTGAAGTGAAGACTAATAGTGTCATCAACTTCATCAAACATCATGTGATATATAGATTTAGTGTACCTCGTCGAATCATCCATGATAATAGGCCACAATTCGTCAGTGAGAAGTTTACTAGGTTCTGTGATGACAACAGAATCAATAATATTGCTTGTACGGCCTATAATCCTGCGGCTAACGGGTTAGCTGAAGCATTCAACAAAACTATTATCAAACTCCTTAAAAGTTTGTTTCTATTAACAAACAAAATTGGAGTGAGACACTTGAAGAATGTCTATGGGCTTATCGCACTACAGTCCGTAATCCCATAGGTTGCACACCTTTTTCTCTGGTATATGGATGTAAAGCTGTCTTACTACTAGAAATTCAAATTCTATCCTTGAGAATTGCCATTGGTAATGAATTACCACAGAAAATATTAATGATCGTCTCCGACTTCAAGAATTGGAGGCACTCGATGAGAAAAGGCTACTGGCTCAACAAAATATCAAACTTTATCAAGTCCGTATTTGAAAAGCTTTCAATCGCAAAGTCAAAGTGCGAATATTTCGGAAAGGCAAAAGAAGATGGTACACTCGAATTGTATTATTTAAGTGCTTATTGCTTGCCAAAGATCATACTTCTACAATTGGTAGGTCACCGGGTTATTCAAATAAGTCGTGTTTTATGTGGTTTTCTGCTAGTTCTTACAGTCAGACGTCCTATGACTATGACTCATATGAGCAAAGGCAAGTTCGAGGCGAAATGGGATGGGTCGTATGTGATAAATAAGGTTTTCTCAAATGGAGCCTATCAATTAACAGATATGGATGGCAGAGTTGCTAGATACCTATCAATGGTAAATTTCTCAAGAAATATTATGTATTAACGCAAAATATTCTTCATTCAGAGAAATGACATAAATAAAAATTCATTTTTTATTTAAAAGCAGAAAATAGTTACATAATATTAAGGACGGGGACGAGGACCCGATCCTTCTTTATTAAATACATGATTGGCCAGTAATTCAAATATTTCGTTGTCTGAACACCAAACAACTCACAGGCGGCCACCCTTACTGCTTCTTCTTCCGCAGTCTTCCCAGGTTCCACCAACTTGGCAATCTAGTCCTGCTCTGGTGCAGGAACAGTCGAGCCTTCATCCACTTCTTTCTGAGGAGGCACCGGAGGCTCAGCAGGAGGCGTCTTGATCATTCCTTCGATCTTCGGAGTGAGCAAATCTTTGGAAGATATTTTGTACAGAAAGAAAAGAAACTGACGATATCTATGAAATTTTCTTTTTATTTATAGATAGAATGACTAGATAGTCGGCTTCGAGAACCGATGCGACTTTTACTCTTCAAAAGAAGTCCAACTGTTCGTTCATTTGTAACAGTTCATTCATTCAATGTCCCTTTCTCGAAAATCGATGTGACTGTTCATTCATTTATTTTCTTCCTCGAGAATCGATATGACTGTTCATTCATTCAGTGTCTCTTCCTCGAAAATTGAAGTGACTGTTCATTCATTCATTTCTTTGACTTATCATTCATTCATCTATTAATCTTGGCATTTATTGTCTCTTATTTACTTTATTATAAATAACAGAAATTCACGTCCCCCACACCTCTGAATTTCGATTATCTATATCAGCAACTTGTCACTTCCCTATTACCTCTGATAAAGTTGTCTATTGAAATAACAGTATTGCTAAACTTTATATTCTGCCACGTCTATATTACCTCTGAGCAGATATAATAAATATTGTTATTTTCTAAATCAAGAAATATATCATGTCAGTACCTCTGAATATATTTTCTATTCTATTACTTATATCTATAACAAGGTATGCAATAATTAATAGAACCACATAAAAAATTTCTCATTTTATTTCTATTTCAAAAAGAGATACATTGTAATAAAAAAGGTAACAAGTTTTGCTCATTCTACTCTGAAGGATAAGTAATAAGTTATGCAATTTGCTTCTTCAAAGCTTGAACTCTTTCATCATGAGAATCTAGCACTCGCTGCCTGGCTTCAACTCTTCATGATTCAGGATCGAATGGTTGCAGAGCAGCAGTTTGACGTGCTAGTTCTTTATTCGGTAGACGTTCAAATTCCTCCTTTTGATGCTTTAAAGCATCTATTTGATTAATGGTAGCTTGATGTAGCTGATTTTCTTGTTCTAAGCTCTGCTTGACAATCTTGAGTTCTGCTTGAAGCTGGGCAATTTTAGCCTCCAGATCAGCAGCCTTCTTCCCTTCATCTGCAGCCTTAGTCTAATGAATCTCAGCAATAACCGCTGCATCAGCGATTTGGATGTCTAATTCGGAGGATTGTCTAGTGAAAGCCAGCAAAAATGCCTCAAAATTGGCTTTACTAGTTTCTGCTTCTCGAGCCATACCTTCATATTCTGTGTTTATTAGTTGCTCGATATCTCCCCTTTTTAGCTCCTTGTAAGCTTTAATTAAGCCCTCCAGCTCATCCAAAATGTGTTCCAAAAATGCAGCCTTAGCCTCGTCTCCTTGGCTTCGGATACCTCCAATCAAGAATGAAGAGGGAGTTCTGATGGTACTAAAAGGAAAATCTTCTCTCTCCATCACTCTATGAACTAAGGGCTCCAGAGTCGTGAAAAAAACTTTCGTGAAGGAAGCCACCACAAACTTATTAGTTGCCATGGCTCTTGGAGTGGCTACTACGTCCGCTGGAGTCTTTACAGTTTTAATTAGTGGAGGTACTTCATCTCGAGAGCTAATATGAGAAGAGCTTCCTTCTCCTGCCACAGTTCCTATGGGTCCTTCTTCAATTTACATATGTCATTTGTATGAGCAATATACAATACTGAAGGAACTACGACAAATAGATCATGCTTAGAAATTTATCGGAACTGGGTGTAGCATGAGGAGTCTCAAGAGGTTTGACTCTTTTTAACTGAAGCTTCGACAGGGTCTCTACAGACATAGTAGCTTGACTGCTTCCTGCTCCGGATTCAGTCTGAAGTGGCAGAGTTATTGGAGTTTGATTTACTAATTCTGCTACCACTTCAGACATCTCAGGTTTCTCAGAGATTATGGGTTCATCGATCTTGGAATTGATATGTTCGTCATCGATAACCACATTATCCTCATTTTCAACAGTTGAGGGATCTTCATCAGCTGGGAGTTCCTAAGGTGATGGTGTATTCACTAAAGTTTGTTTTTTCTCTAGTGATGTTATTCCAATCATCATCATAAGTTTCATCACCAAAGTCACAATCAGCTAAGGCTTCAATCATCGCCTCTTCAGAATGAGTAGACTCTTGAGCTTTTGGAGGATCTTGTGGAGGCAAATCCTTCTCTGGAGAGGTGGCTTCCGGACTCATAGGAGTTGGAGATGGAACTGCTATCCCCGCCGCAACAAGTACATTTGTGGGAATACGTGCTGTCACATTTTCTAAAGCTTCTATGGTGGTAGTAGAAGGCTGGACATCTGCTGAAGTAACCAATACAAAGAAAAAGATCAATTTAATATACATCTTTGGCAGAAAAATTGATATATTAGGGTATATCACAATTTTGATGTTACCTTCTTGAGATGGTATTTCTTTAGTGATTACCAACTTTCTTCTGACCTCTCTGTGAGATGATGCTTCCGGCTCTTCAGTAGCTTCGGTGCGATCGTCCTTCGGATCGATCAAAGAGGTAGATGTTCCTCCTTCTGTGACTCTCCCTTGCTTCTGAATAGAAGAAGGAGTAATTTTCTTCTCTCCAGAGGAATAACTGAGGAGCATCTGTTTTGACTGAGAACGAGTCATTCTTGTAGTCGTTGGTTCATTTATAACCAGCGATGTCCTTCTCTTCTTCTCCGGAGCTCTTGGAGAGTCGGGTCTATTATCCTGTTGAGGAGGGGCCGTTGTCTCCTTAGCCTTTCTTTTCTTTAAACCCTTAGTAGGGGATTTCTCTTTTCGCACCTTTATGTATACGTCCAGAGGATCTTGAACTTCATTAGCATAGTTCATTAAAATTGATGCCTCCAGTAGTGGATCTGCAGGATCTTTGTCTTCTGCATCCCGAAAAGAGTGAGTAGTGTGTTTTCCCTGTTTGGATCTCTTTTCACTTGCGAAGCTGTGTGCAGGATGGAAGCTTTCAGCGAATGTGTTTGCTGAAGTATAGAAGTTTGTGTATGTATATAACATATGCGGGCCTTGTGGAAGATTATAGGGCATGGAAAATATAGCTTTTGTACCCCGGGCGCTGTAATATCTCCAGGACCTAGCTCCATCGATGAGATGACCCTTGGCCTGTAGGCAAGTGGTGGCATTACCCACATGAATATGATCATATCCGAACTACCGTGCAAATCGATTTGGCAAGTACGGTTCCAAATAGCACTCTTCTTCGAATTTGTAGACCAAGTAAGAGGGACGGATCGCCTACAGCTACGAAAAGATGGGTGGGCTTAAACAGAGTGATTATGCAATCAAATCCATCATTTGTAGAGACATAGCTTAATACCCATGAGGAGGCCCAACAAACTGAAAAATCCATCCGGATCCACGGTTCAAGGCAAATCTACACTCTGAAAGAGCAGTATATTGTAGTGAGCGCTGGAAAAGCGTCTGATGAAGTCTCCGTCGACAGTTCCCATATCAGAGTTCATCAAACAGGGATGGTGAAGTAATAGCCATCCGAATAGATAGGTGTATGGCATCTCGGTACGAGGGAAATCTTGCTTCGTCGCTTTGTCATTTAGCATGGTTTGTATAAAAGAACGCAATCCTGCGTTCAAGCGGCAGGTCATGGCTGATAAAATCTATCTTGTATCCAACGACAAGACGTGCTGTAGCAAACAGGATGCCCCGATGGAATCTGTCGACTGTACTGGCTTTTGGAACTATAAAGCGCCGTAGCCATAAAGATAGAAAATCGGCTAGCTGGGCCTCTTAAGACATGGATCTGTAACCCTGTTTAAGGTAACTCTGGAGAGTGTCGCCAGCCTTTAACGGATGTAAATCCTCATCCAGCGTGACATCTCCATGATCGTGTTGCTCCATCAGATATTGTATGTCGCTCTGATTGAAGGGTTCAAAGAAACGAGGAGCACCTTG